>JAIEZT010001328.1:15347982-15770482 GCA_019594935.1 Periophthalmus modestus
TATTTAGTTGGTAGTTTTTTTTTACTTCTCAAGAGATGTTTCCAAGTACATGTGAGTTATTTAGATCAGAATTAAACAATAACAACCTTTTTCACGTGAAACAACATTGAACACACAATAGTAAAGAGAATGGCTGAAAATAAGGGTTTATGCTAATTCTCTTGTTAATGAGTTGTTGTTTTCATTCAGCTCTTATAATTGCTTATAAGTGTCATAACCCATGACCAACGAGTTGTTGTGTATTAACTAAAGTGAAACCCGATCCTGGGCCCTTGGGGCTCCCATAGTGTAATAACAAAGTTATCTAATCACTTTCAAATGATGTGACTCATCTCTCTCTGAAGTCTGTTGTGTTATCACTTTCAGCACTATAACCTGGATTCACATGACATCGCAACCTTCTACAGGCCTGTATAGATTAATGGAAAGGGGGAGGGCACAAAAAAATATATTATCAGAGTGCATATTTTTGGTGTGGTAAATTTAAATCGTTGACCTAATCAGTTATTATTATTTATGGATTTCCCTGGTGGATATTTCTTTGTAAATACAAATACACTAATACAATGGAATCAGTCGAGAAATGTTAAATGAGAAACAGCAAAAGAAAAATTAAATTCTGTCAACTGAAACACTTCAAGAATCTGAAAACAGCCATTCAGTTTGTGGCCTGTCTATAGCACCTGTTTTTTCTGATTTACAAAAAACTTGTTTTGGATTCTGGTAAGGTTTGCTGTACCGTCCTCATTGGGATATATCCTCTATACTCCCTACAGCTGGTTAACAGGTCAGGAGCTGTGGGTGCCTTGAGAAATGTCACTCAAATGTAGGCGTTTTTTATTATGATCAATATTCAATTAATTCTAAAAGACACGGAAAACCTGGTCTTTATGTTTTTTAGGGAAATATAAGTGCTATAGCTAACAGATTTCATTGTACTGTAAAACTCGGTTGTTCAGCTTTAAATCTCCTATCTGGACTTCTGTAGCTCCATCTTGTACGTGTGCGTCCTACCAAAGCTCTTTTTTTCCTGGCACTGTCCCGTTCAGATGTAGGGGTGTGTTCCCATTTCCTTCCTTTCCCTAACAGGCTTCCTCCATGACTTCCAGGGCTGTGTGTATGTTGGCAAGAGGCTCCCTTCTGTACGCAAGAGCTCCAGTTTGAGTGGGTTTTGTGTGAGGGGTGTTTGGAAAAGGTTTTTTTTTTTTCAGTTTTAGCAGCTCTTCATCGAACATATCTGAGGTCAGCCGCAGATAAAGGGGGACAAGAAGCGACTTTCCCACGCGGTGATGTCAGTGTGAAAATCTGACCACGCTCCAGATATTTACAGTAGAGTTTTATCGCTCTGTGTGGCTCTCTTTGTCAACAGACTTTTTTGACGTCAACTGTTTAACTCGAAAAAAGTGTTTGAAGGTGCACTATGTGACTATTCTGGTGAGGGTTTGGCCACCTGCTTGTCTACATAGAGTGGTTATTGTTTGGCCTTGAATGTTCCACAGTATGGCATTAAACCTGTATATTTCCACAGAGACAGCAGCTCACATGAATGCTCAGAACGTCCCTAATTCACTCCCTGAGCTACAGTGGCTGCACTAGCACTGATTAATGATTTGCATTAGGTGTTGCGGTTTAGGTAGTGAACATTCAGATCAGAGCGAGGCCTTTTAGGTTTAAAACCAACTGGATTTGGACAGTTAAACATCAAATTTTAACAAAAACAACTTGACCATCACAGCCCATGTTTTTGTAACTAAGAATAAATCAGCATTGCAACTCAATTAAGTGAATGTTTGATTTTAACTTATCTAACTCTTATCTAGGGACACAAATAGGTCATGTTTATTCATTTTAAAATCTAAATCTTACATACTGTCCCTTTAACTGCTTGAAATCCTTGTGCACATGTGTTTGACCCTCAGACAGACAGGTGGAGGGGTCATGGTTTTGGTTCAGACCACGCACACTCTGGTAGCACAATGGTCTGTGTGGTTAGCACTTCTCTATCACTGATGACACACCAGTTTTGTTACAACACAGACTTGTTTTTCACTTTGTCTGCTGGTTGTTTTTTTGACCCCAACAAATATGGTTAGCCACTTCAGCTGATAACAATGAAATCCTATTGAACAATTTCATAACCTGGATAAAGAAGGAATGTGTGCTATTTATTGAATTTAAACCTAGAATCAAGAAGTCAAAGAATTGCGCATGAATCCATCAGGTATTTGTTGTTCTTTGCCAAACTACTCCTCTGTTGTTACTTTTGACTTTTAACACTTAAAGCCACTGTATCTTAAAGGTGCACTGTGTAACTTTTCTGAAGTGGTCCACAGAATGACATTAAACTTATCTATTTCCCACAGGTGTTTTTTTTGGCTTAAGATCATATGCTTTTACTCTTCTGCACAGATCTGACCTGTAACTTGGTCTTGCATCATCTCCTGCTGCTTCATGTAGAGTTTAATGCCATACAGACCCTCCAAAAGGGAACATAGTGCACCTTTAAATTTCCTACAACTATATTTTTATTTTACAGCCTGTGTCCTCTGGCCTATGTCCCATTTGAGGTCAAGAGATTGTTTGTGTAAGTGGTCACCATAGCAACACAATGGGACGTCCGATAGGAGCTGTCCTGCACCCCTGCTGCTCTCCTGAGAAGTACTGGAGTCAAATGCACTTAACATGCTTCCAACAGTGAGATAGTCGGACGATTTAAACCTTAAGTGTGGGACAGAGGTGACTGGGGTTTTAAATTTAAATAGTCTTGGCTAAATGGAAAAACAGAGAGCGTCCAGACATAAAACGGGAAGGATTGCAGCTAAAAGCAACCACTCGACATAAACAGAGTCATGTGCCAAGTTAAATGCATCTACAACACAATGACTTAAATAACTATTTCCATATAATCGGTGTCTCCTTTTTCATTGTAGCTTTTCCCCTTGGTGGCGCCATAGATAATCGTCTGCCTCCTGTTGCGCATTGATTTACAAATTGATTTGATATGTATCTTAGATTCTCCAGTGTGACCCTTTCTGGTGCACCCAATGTTCATGCAACTGGAAACAGGAACAACAGGAAAGAGTATAACTTTCTCAATTTCATATCAAAATGGGGAAATTGGTGATGATTGGTGCTGCTACCTCGTATTTGGTAACCTGGTTAGATAAAGGTTGATAAGTAAAGACTGTATAAAACTACTTAGTATTAACTGTGATCAATTTGAGAGAAAATCATAGTAGACATTTTTTGTCATATCACTCACAACACTATGTGTAGAGGTCTACACTACAGAGTTAGCTATTTTTTTCATTTTCAACAGCCCCATTTAACGGACTTAAAACTCAAATTAACTATAGAAGTTGTTTTGATGTAAATTTGCAAAACTATAGTGTTAGCTGTTACTGGTGTCGTCTTGAACATTTCAGTTAAACTTTGTCCCTAAATTACTTGGTCTGTTCTTTCAAACAAAACAACTTGCACAACCCCACTTCACAGCGCACGTTCTCTTCATGCAGCCACAAAACACCAAACAATCCTCCACTGTAAGCCCTCTGTGCCGCACTGGAGGAAAAACACCATCCCTCCTTGGAAAAGAAATGCTTTTCAACCTTTCACAGAAAAACAGCATGCAAAACATATTTTCTTCTGACTAAAATTGTTTCCACACTGCATAGTCTTTCAGCTGAAGGAGTGTCGGCTTTTAACCTCGCAGAGTGAAATGACATTATGAACAAAGAAATGTAACATTGATTTTTTAGGCAAAGAAACTAGAACAAAACGTTGAAATGCAATGAAAAAAGACAATAACATACTTTCACAAAGTGTTTTTTAAGGCTTTTCAGAAGGCTGTATTTTCCATGCCATGATTTTAGTATTGACTTCTTTCTTTCTTTTAATTAGATTTTTATAGATGTAATTCATTATTTTTGAGTGGATCAGTCTTGTCCAGGTCAGTACATTTTGTACAAATAGAATGATTCCATATAATTAGTTCAATAGTAGTAAGTGAATTTGTAAAGGAAATTGCATGTTTTAGAATATAGATTCATAGAAATACCCTGCTAATGCTGCTGTTGTGTTTTTTACAATGCAGTTAGTAAAACATACAGCAACAAATATATTGAGTAATGCACTAAAGCAATTTACAAAGAATATGTTTAAACGTTTAGGCTCGCAGTGTTTTTCATCTTGTTTTCCATGCGTGCTTCTGCCTTTTAGTATGTGGAACAGCCGTGAAGTTTTTTTTTCTCTCTCCACGCTGACGAACAGTGTTGCTGTAGTCTTTGCATCTGTTGCTTTGAGGGGGCCTGCTATTTATCAAGTCAAGTCTGCTGGGAGCCTAAAGAGTGAGAGGAGAGAGAGTCAGTATATAGGTTACCCCCACCTCCTCAAAACCCTCTCCCCCCTGCATCTCCTTTTCTTTATTCTGGAGACATGTTGTTTGTGCAAAGGCTATAAATCTAAGCGCTGACTGTAAAAGGGAGGAGTCATCTTAGTTGGTCCCTGTAGTCCCATAATCAAATACAGAGTGATTTTTGCCCAAGCATCTGGTTCATAATATTGTTCTTTTCACCGCTCAATTGAAATTAATTCATTTTGCTTCTAGCTTTTCAAGAATCCAGCTTCTCAGAAAGATCACATAAGAAGGCAAAACTATAGTAACTCAAGCCAAACTGCTTGAAGCAACAGTAGCAAGCTTGTTCAGTAATCGTTTTGTGTATTCAAGACTTTCACAGCATGGAAAAGTTATGTTTGGTATTTAGTGAAGTCAACATACTTACACTATCTGCGAAGATTGATCTTAAGTTAGTCATGCACTGTTTACATTGAACAATAGTGTCACATTCATTCTGCTTCTATAAAAAGAGCCACTGGAAGTTGTTTTTGTAGTTGGAAAGTAGTTTTATTGCCTATAGTCTTTTAGTTTTACAAAAGGTTGAAGGGGGCAACAGTCCTCATTTTGTTGATCTAGTAGTGTTTATATTATCTAACTGGTTATTTTTCAACTTTTACCATGGACCCTACTAAAGGCTCATAGTAGTTCCCTGGGTTAGGCCTCGGGAGTAGGAAATATTTTCTTGCATCCTAAATAGTTATCCTTTTCCTCGTAGAACTACTGTTAAACTTGAAATATAAATATAAAGCTGTGTTTGTGTGTGCCAGGACAGAGGACGGCTTTGTAAACTGAAGGCTGATAGTGGGTTAGCTGGAATGTTAGTCACCTTTGCCAAAAAGATTATTTTATCTGACATTGGTTTGTTGTCGCAAGTTGAATGTGAAAAAAGATACAGAGACATACAAAATACAAATATGTCTAGTATTCTAAGAAAAAGGATAGGTAGAATAGATTTGAAATGAGAAAGTTAATAAAGCGTTGTCTTATGTTAGATATATATGTAGCTCAAACTCCTGTAATGGTGTTAAATATATTTTTTGTATTACATGTTATTCATTGCAGTTTAAGAATCTTTGCGCTTTGTTGCTGGCAATCAGACTTGACCATTGAACATTCTTCTTCTGTTACATCACTGGAACTTTTCAGGCAAAAACTTATTGACAAAACAGACAAACAAACCTTAAAAGGCAAAAGAAAAGCTAAAGGTAACCAATACGCATTACATCAGATTATACCTAATCCATGCACACAGTCTACCACACATCGACCACAGTGACCCACTTAACTGAAAACCAATCACCTGCTGGCTGCATTTCACTTTTCTTTGACCCTTCTGTCGCCCGTCCCAGTTCGTCTTGTCTTTTACAAACATGTTTTCCAGCAGGAGGTGTAGATCACAGAGGGCTCATTCATTCTAGGGTTGTTTTCTGTGCTGTACATCTCTTTACATAAGTGCACAAATAGCGCACATGCCTGTCCCGCATCTGCCGTCCTGCCTTGGCCAATGGCTCCTTTATTTTTGTAAGATGACTCCTGCTGAGGGTTAGTCACCACAAAACACACGCCTGGTGAAGAAAATAGCCCAGGTGTAAAATACAAGCTTGTTCTGCTTTTAATAAGTGAGATTACAGCTTTGTAAAAAAAAAAAATGCAAAAAAAAGTGTTATTTTTAGTTGATTTAATAATAACCGCCTAAATTTGACCGTTGAAGTGTTTGAAGGATGATTCTATTAAATTATATTCTTGAGCAAAACAAATTTCTAACTAATAATATAAGATGTATAACTAAGTACTATGTATATCAGTATATGGAAATCAAAAGCCAGTTGGGGGTGCTAGCATGGTTTCTCCTGGTGCATTGAAAGCTTAGTTTGAAACAAAAAAAAAAACAAAAGAAAAGACTGACGCTAAGAGGGAGAAGCTGTCTCAGTTAGTTTCTATAGTCCCATAATCAAATACAGAGTGATTTTTGGCTCATAACATTGTTCTTTTTACTGCTCTATTGAAATAAAGTAGTTAGCCACTAGCTTTTCAAGAACTCAACTTCTGAGAAAGAGACAAAAAAAAAACAAACAAAGAAAGTGAATGGCATTTCCAGCTTGACATAAGGTTTTCTGTATGAGCTGCTATTAGTAGGCAAAAACCATGGCTGATACTTAAATAGTTAGCAGGAACTGGGCGGGAGGATATGAAACCATCTTTGTTTTTCTTTCTAAAATGACCTTTCTCCCACTGATGCACTGTGGTTTACCTGTTTGCCTGAGCTTTTTGCAACCAACAGCTAGTCTAAGTCCACACTTTTACTGTCCATGTGGGCCCAGTAAACTTTATGTGTGTAGTTCAATTTGCAAATAATCAATGTCCTGCCCATTTCCTTGAGAGTTATAGCTGAGTCATTCCTTTGTGCTCGGTGAAAGGTGTCTGCTCAGAGGTGGACGGACAACACCCCCACCCCTCCCCCCCTCCCCCCTCCCTGCTCCTGTCCTGTCCAGACTATAATGTCAGGGAAGGGAAGAGGAACATCTGCTGTCCCAGTTGCCCAGTGACTCCACAACAGGCTCCCCTTATGGCACAAACCCACTGTTCATTGTCTGCTCTATGGACACAAAGAGAGTGTGCTATAGTCCTTTTCATGGTCGAGTGTTGCGTTGCTGCTTTTTATGTGGTTTTGTGCTTGTCTAATGTATAGATCCAAGGTTTGAAAAGGAACAATACAAGTAAAAATATGTTTTACTGCAGGATGACTACAGAGGTAAGGTTGTAGTACAAATGCAGAGGTACGGATCTGTGTCAGCATCGTGAGCTCTCTGTTCATATTGTAAATGCATTATCAAAATATTAGCAAATACAATATTTATAGCTTTATATCATAGGAATAACTACTAGTGAAATGTATCATGGACTTTCATTTGTTTTTGTTTTTTTTGCTTTCAAATAAAAATATAGGTTCCAAATTCAAATTTGAAATGTAATGTAATGTATTCTCATTTTAATCTTGCAAAACTTAAGGCCTACAACAACTGCTAACCATTATTCTGGCCATTGTATATATTGCATTACCCTGAACCCTGGTGCTCTTATTCTGGCAGATTTATGTCATCAGGTTTATTTCACAAGCCTGTTCTCGGGACTGCCCTCTCTTGTCTTGCACTGACTGTTTTTGTGTGTTTGCTTCAAGGAGAGCCAAAGTATTGTGCAGTGTTTTCCGGTGGGAGATGTGTTCTGAACAGCAGGATGGCCCTCGCAGGGATTTGAGCTGAGTTGGCTAAAAGGAGCCCAGGTTTATTTATCGGACCAAAGCCAAGGCCGCTCTGGAGGGATAGGAGAATAGGTTTCCTCTTCAGACATGTGCACACAGTCACACAAGAGCAGGGTATTATATTCAGTATTGTTAGAAATCAGAAAGGGTTATAATGAATTAGGTCAGTTGGTTTAAAGGTAGCTGGCTGTATAATGCTATTGAATAAAGAAGACACTGACTTGTGGCCCTTTTGGGGTTGGCTTAGAATTGTGTGTGAAAGAAAATTCTTCTACTTACGTTATACTGGATATGTTTACCCACTGGGAAGACAGCTAACTTTGGTAAAATTTTAGTTCCATTTCAGTTTTTTTCCTTTAGCAAAATGCGATGGTATTAGCTTAGTAATAGTTTATAGCATGCATACCAAGTAGACAACTAGATATTTTGTAGCGTTTATAAAGTACTCATTCATGTTTTATGAATATGGATGAACGGTATTTAACGACTCTTCAGCCATTGATATTTATATTCTCAGTTTTTAGCTCCTTATGAATGTTAACTATAACTAATACCTGAATACCTTTAAAAGAACACAACCTACTTTTATTCAGTAACAAAGCAGATATCTGCTTCTCTTGCATTTCCTCTGCCCCGACCTGCACAAGTGAAGTTTAGAGCCGGTCAAATCAGCATCAAATACTTCTCATTCACTCTAATAACATTATATAGGAGCGAAGGTAGTAGCACGCTTGGCATGATTGGCATGCAACACTGGAGGATTTGCTAGTGATAAATAGCGCAAAACCTTATAACCAACTGCATAATATACCATATCACTTTACACAGTGGTCAGTGAATTTAGCGTGAGCTCTTGTTTATTTATTTACTTAATTTTAACTGGACAATAATATGTTAATACAGTAGACTAATATGTTAAATGAATGTGCAAAGTCAGTGTTCTGTTCCCACTATGTTAATTTGCATAGCAGCAGCACTTATCCTGTCAACTGCACCATCATAGTAACACTCCACAAGCTATACATCTCTAAATCTGAACGTCATACAGACACTTCAGGTTTTGTCAGTTGTGTTTTGTTCATTGCACATACCACACATTTTTTATGAATGAAGAAATATACATGGAAACTGAAGCCAAATACACAAATCATGAAGGTACACTATGTAACTTTACATGAATATGCTATTGCTTTGTCTCTAATATTAAGTTTGGAATTAAGTTTATCTGTCTTGCATTTGGCAATTAATTGCATCTTTTTGCTTGAGAAACACCACATAAAACATGCCTTCGGTAGGAAGGTCGCCTCTCCATACATCTGACTTGGCCGTGAGGCGTCTACTGCTTGTCTCCTAAGTTTCATCCCATACTGGAACATTTCATGCAAAGCAATAAGAACTCCATGGAGAAAAGCAGAAGGCGGACCCTCTAGAAAAGTTACATAGGCCACCTTTAAGTAGCTATTTGATTTTCTATCTCATTTTGATGCAACAAACTAGAAACTATGCATACTATAGACCATGTGTTTGCTTGCTTGTTAATGTTCAATCTGTTTCTTATTGAACAATGACTATAGCTCAGAGGTGTGTGCATTTGGTGTTGTAGGCAGCAGCTATTATCCCATTTAGACAGTAACAGAAGGTTTTAACACTGCTGTGGCTGCTCTAATCCTATAATGGGCTGACACTGCACTCAAACTCCACATAAGACTGTCCCCTGGGCCCAAAGTGGCACAGGGGTCTGTCTCTGATGATGTCCCGGGATACGCCGTGTATCCCATTTGTGCAGCTCAGGTGAGTGGGCACAGATAGGTAATCTAGTGTACAAAGTCATCGATTTAGGCGCTGTACAGGAAGTGCCTGGTTATTGATTATCTGGGACAGTGATGTCACTCCAGACGGTGAGGGCTGTTTACTTATCCATGATAAGGTGCTGCTCAAATAAGGTGCGCTGGCTCTGCGCTCAGCGTTTATCACTCTTTCCATTTTGACATTAATGCAGAATGCCCTCTGTCACCTCGGCCATTAGTGTGACATAATCAGCAGGTGGTTCAGTTTAACACAACACATGACAATTATAATTTCTCTATGATTGGAAAGGTGCTGAAATATGTTACAGTCTGTATATATTCAAATTTTCATAAAAATATAACTTTGCTATTTGTCAATGTAACATCTGATCGAAAATCCACTTTGATGAGCTTTTAACCATGTGTGACATCATTAACTTACTTGGAGTTGTATTTTGATTGATTCATGCATGTTTGAGTAATCGTGTATTGTCCTGCATTCAAGGGTTTGTCAGAAAGTGTCTGTTTTCTCCTGTTTCCACCCACAGCTCTGTAATAGCCTACTTGTGATTACTCAAAAAATCCAGATAGCTTCAATAATGTCATGCAGCTATTCGTCATGAAAATGACATGAAGTACATGAAAACTGGTGAAATGCCACTATGAAGAAGAGGGGCCTCTGTTTGTTTTGCAGTTTTGAGGTCAATGAGCCTGTTTCTGTTAGATTACAATCAACTAAATATATAATATGGATAATATGACATATATTCTAGTTAAATACTAAATACCTGAAAGAAGCTTCATATGTCTTTATCATGTGAACATATCACAACCATCTGTACAGTGCCTGTTGCTTGTTGATTTAATAAATTATTTCATATTTCTCAATCTGTTTTTGTCTCTAGCTTAATCTTATTATCATGTCTTTAGTTTTTCTAAGTAAAGCTATTGATTTATTTTACTGCAAAATCAGCTTTGACAAGATGTTTCATTGGTCATCTTATCATCAAGAATTACTTTGTCAAGATTAAGTTACTACTGCTGACATGATAAAGCAGAGGTTTTACTCAGAATAGTGTTTCTTGAAGTTTTGATTTGCCCCCACTTGTTTTATGGAATAAGATTGGAATTTTGTTTGTCGCCTGTAATGTAATCAGGCATTGGAGAGCTACTATCTTAGATCTGATATAGAAATGTGTGGAATTTATTGAAGTCTATGGGGAAACTGAAGGGGAGGATTTGCAGCACTTGGTTTGTCCTTCTTTTCGGTCTCACAACTCTGTAATTGATTAACCCCTGAGCAAATATGTCCGACACTAACTGTGGCAGCACACACACTACAGACACACTTTTCTGCGAGGTTATGAGGTCCAGACTGCCATTAGAGAAAAAAATAAATCCAACCAACTATTCTTTTCCAATGGAGAGGGCCAGCATATATATATATACATGGAACTGATTAAAAACAACAGTCATAACAAAGTAAGCAGTATATAGTGTTTACTGCTAAGAAGAGAAGGCAATGGTAATTGCAGCTATAATAATGCATTGGATTTATATAGCACCTTCCATACACATACTCAGTGGTGGTAAGTTACTGCTGTAGCCCCAACTGGGGCAGATTGATGGAAGCAAGGCTGCTCTTCTGCACCATCGGCCTCTTTAATCACAAACCACACTCACACATACACACTACTTTCATACTAGGCATGAGGATGAAGTCTTGTCTAATGTTTTCAATTAAAAGATTTTATTTTTTAAAAATGCCCATGTCACCATATCTTAACAAAAATCTGTAGATTTTTTTTCACATTTGTTTTTGTGAAGTCTATGATTAGTTGAACCAAATGATCAACTTGTTTTCAACATGCCCATATGAGCAGAGTTTAGTAACGTAAAACCTGCCACTACTTGATTTTTTTGAACAAACTCTTTGACACCAATAGGAGACTTTTTACAAGAGGACAATACCAAGGCTGTGACGGGTAAACAGAGTGAGTAGATGAGGTCACTAAAGTGTATTTGAGAGCAAATGTAAAACCGTGACTCAGTCTTCTCCCTTTGACCTTTGAACTGCCTTGTTGATCTATGGCTCCATAGCTTTTAGTTTTAGAAACACAAGGAGCAGTTAGAATGAATTCAAGAGGCAAGAAGACCAGGTCTGTTTTACATTTGACTTATACCTGCACTAAGCATGACAATAACATGTTTATAAGCGGAAAACTGGGAAGAACATCCTGTCATTGCATATATAATGAATGGTAAATATGTATGCAGGAACACAAAGCTGTTTTGTGAAAAGCAAAGTTAAATCGTCAGTTTAAAATTTCAGTCAGAATCAGACTTTTATTGCCATTGTTAGTGAACACAGCTCGCAAACTAGGAACTTTCTTTGGTGATAAAGTGCAACATAAAAACACTGAATAAATACAAATAAGGGCATGCATAAATAATTTTAAACTAATTTTGTAGCGACAATATACAGTATTTTAGAATATATTTTATTTTTTAGTCCAGAATTCATGATAAAGGCAACACATCCAAAAAATATTTCAATATGTCAATTCTAAAATAAAAGTTTTACATTTACATAACATTTTTAAAAATCACAAGTTGTTAAAAATATTGTAATAAATACTAGTTATGTTTACGTGTACTGAACTGGACAGCTGTAAGGGGGTGAGGAGGGAGAGACCCACAGCAAATGGTTGGAAACAGGAACCCTCAAAGCTGACCCTGGCACAAAACCAGAATCCTCTGGTTTTTGGACAGCCCTAATAATATTTTTGCGTGTTATCTTTGTATTATTTTCATTTCATTATCATATGGAAGGCTTTCCGCCCCCAACACGTACATGTACTTTTCTAACTCAATCTGTAGGTTAAAAAAAAAAGGCCCTTGCTTGTACAGGGCAGAGGTGATAGAGTTTCCTGCTAATCAAAAAGACATTTCATAACACATTAAACATTTATGGGGCAGTGTCCAGGCGTGACGTCGCATCCAGATGAAGCTTGTTATTTTGTTCTGTCTTTCAGCCCGGACCGTCATTGGCAATTAATGAAGTAACAGGACACGGGCAAAGGAGTTTTTAAGTGGGACGATTAGACCCTATCACTCCCCAGCTCTTAAAGTACAAGCTTGTATCACATCTCACTGCTTTCACAAATCCAAATATGTCTTGGTAAAGGTTATCGGGACTGAGGCGTGGAAAAAGAGAAGGGCAGGAGAAAAACTATAGTTACTTCATTCAGGAGCAAAACTTAAAATCCAGGCAGTGTCTTTGTATGGGATATTTTATCTGACCTTATCATGTGTGGTGCCCGGATCAGTGCCTTCATCACTCAAGCGTTGTTCTTTCATAGAGGAGCCTCTGTCTGTAAGTTTTATTGAAAATGATACAAGCTTAGGACTGCACAATATGCTGAATATAACATGTATCTATGTAGATGATCGGAATATTTAAGGTAAAATTAAGGTGTATTCATTTACTATTAACTGGTCAGAACTGGGACAAAAATCAAAACACTAAGGCAAGATTTTCTTTTCCTTTTGGCAGTTTTGTTTAAAACTTCAGAAACTATTTAACCTTGCAGATTTTGTGAGAATGTTTTTGTTGGCAGATACAACATTGTCAAAGTATAAAATCATGAATTTTTATATAGAATTATAGCAGATTAATGACTTTATCAGTATTTCAAAACAATATTTTTCCTAATATGTCAGAGCCCTGTTAAACTTTCAGTAATTTTAGCTTTACTTCCTGCCAAACTACATGTTTATACTTTAATTTGTTGTAGAAATGGACCGATAGGGTTTTTTTTTTTCATGGCGAAAATGTTGATCATTTGGAAGACAAAGCAACCAATGGCCGATAAGCTCTGCCGATATTTTTGGGCTGATATGTTGGACTAATTTTGATTATTTTCCCCAGATTCTGTCATTTAAATTTACTACAAACTCACCCACACTCTCTAATCTGTTGCTACGATGTTCTTGTTTATTGGTATTGGGAAGAAATCATGTCCTTACTGTACAATAACCTTTGTGCCTTGTTTGAAAAGGTCCTATTAAAATGTATTCGCCGTCCAACCAACAACAGTTTTGGCTCTGTTCCAAGCAAGATGAATCATTTCTACTCAGTCAGCAAAAGAGAGAGAAAAAAGGGTTGTTTTCTTTACACAGTTGACATTGCGCATATAGTCTGTTAGCTTTTAAGCATAGTTTAAGATAACACAACTAACATGAGATAAATTACATTAGCTTTTAGCAATTTAACTTTGTTTTTCTGTTAGTTTTGAGGTCATAAAAGACAGAACAGACATCTGGGACTTGTTGTTGGGGGGATAGAAGGAGTATAATAGGGTAAAGGACAGGCTGAAAGTGCTTCATTGATTTGAAGTGACTGTGTGTGTGTCATATTGGCTAAAGATAGCACAGGGGAGTTTGGTATTTTGTGTTTTTCTATGGGATCTTTTCACTTGCAGCTTGTTGTATTGTGACAGCTGCCCTTTTCTCAGTTACAATAACATCCCTGGGACTTTGGTCTTCCTCACGTGCACACTAGGGGTACAGACCAACCTCTTTCCATATGCATTCTGTACGCTCAATATGATGCAAATTTACCGTCAAGTCCGCAAATAAAGTTTTGTTGTCTAAGCAAGGAGTGGTTTGCATATAGGTGTATACAACAGCCTCAAATAGAGTTAATATATCTTGAGAAGAAGCAAGTCATGAAATGGTACTGTATGTCCTTATCAAATTTCTAACTAGTCTTTTAAGTGGAGCTAAACACAATGTAAAAACTTTTTTTCCACTTTTTCCTTGTATTTCCATGTGTTCTCTTGAGTTTCACAGAATCTGAAAGGAAAGCTGCCTCCTCTTATTGTTGGTGCAGGATGAGACAGGCTGGGGGACAAGGGGAGGGGTACACAGCAAGCCCACCCTATCATAGACTGCAGCTCCAGCATAGATCAGACAAGAGCCCAGACTTCGCCAGAATGGTGCAGTTTGGATACTTTTTCAATTTGTCATTTTAGTTTAATCATAGACAATGTTAGAAAATTGGTTTTCCTCCAACAACCTAACACATGTATAATAGCCCACTCCTCCAGCTTGGTACTCCTGATCATTATCCTGGATGCTGCTCTTCCTGGCACTGAATGGCAGATCCTAAAAAGATCATGTACGACCATATGTCTCAACTTAATGTCCTAGTTTGTCAAAATCTGTAAACCACTTCCCCAAACTGTCCTAATTTTAGGATGTTCTCATTTTAAACAAAACAAAATCAAGTACAAGTCTATGTAATATTTTTGAACAGCCTTTATACTATAGATAGAATTAGTTTTATATTTGGTGTGTTCAAAAGTCAGTTTAAAGCTCTAGAGACAGTGCGCAGAAGGTTTTCGGCAGTTGGGCAGGAGAGGGTTAAGCCTGCAACATCTTTACATACATGATAGATGAAAAGACTCCAAACTCCAGTTATGTTTGAAAAGTGGGGAGGGGGAGCACAGTCCATCGAAGAAACTTTCACCAAGAACTTTTACCAAGTTACACATCTGTAAAAAGTGATAAATTACAAAAGAACAGCTAAGAGTTCTTGTAGGTTTAACTAAAACAGTATGTGTTTTTCAGTCTGTTTTGAGGCGCTGGCATGAGTCCAATCTTGTGGTTTTCTGTGGGCTGTAAAAGTAGGGGAGAGTTGTTTTGGTGAGAGAAAGTCAAGGCTTTACTTATAACTTACAATTACCAAAACAAGTTGCTTTTGGTGAAACTCTGTAACGTTTTATATAACTGCAGTTAAACTTTGAGTAAACTTCATGCCTCTGCAAAACTTTTTTTTCTCTGTTTTTCCTTTTCTTTTTTTCAGGCCAGCTGTGATTGGCTGATGAAAGTGTTGTTCTAGTCTCTGGTTGGCTGCAGCCTGTTGCTAGGCTTGTGTCGGAGTAGCAGAGTTTCTGCTTCCTCTGGTCTGCGCTCTGATTGGTCACCTCTGAACCGGTCTGGTAGACTTTTGCCACTTGTTGAACATCCACTCAGTCTTTGCGGTTCTCTTGTGTCTTTTTCAGCTTGTATGAATACGGTGTACTTATGGCTTAACTTCCTCCCTGTTTTTATATCTGATATAAGGGGGGAGCTATTTCATTCCAAATAAAAGAAATTATATATAAACTTAGTACCTAGTTATTGACTCACAGTGAAATATCTGCTAAATGTTCCTTATATGAAACCACAAAACTCTCTTATCTCTACTTGATAAAGAGTTCATTACTTCCATTCATTTGTTCCTGTAGTAACTTGAATTGATAAAAGTACTTATATAATACTTTGTGCTTAAAAGACTGAAAGCTGCGTTGTTTGTAGCACATATTTTTTTGAGTAAGTGTGACACTATCAGCTGACCATGGAGCACTCTCAGTTTGTTGTTTGCTCGAGAAGTGGCTGTAAACTGCGTACTTTGCTCAGTCGTGAACAACACAGTTAACGTCTGGTCTGAAATCATTTATTTGATATATTTGGCCATTTGGTTTTAAACTTTTGCTCCTCCTCTGTCAAACTCAACTTTAAATATGCCAACTGCACTTCATAGGTAGCAGTTATATTTGGGAGCTGAACATTTTGTACTGTTGTTTTCATGAAATTCAAACTTCCTGTCACAAAGGTACATACAGACATCTAACCTTTTGTACCGGCAACCTCAGCCTCCTGTATATAAACCACAACTGATTATTTTTATTGTGTGAAAATCATTACCAATGCACGCTCAAATGATCTATTTCAAAAAATGAAGAACTGTGACATAAACAATTTACACAAACTGCAGCTGTTAAAATGTAAGACTATTTAGTTTTGGGTGATTTCCATACCATCATTGCATCAGGTTTCAATTTCATTTTTGTGATTATAGGAATGCTATCCCACATGCCAGTGCAGGTTACTTACAATTAAGCTGCAGTTTCATATAATGAATTATTGTGGGCAAAGTTGTTGACTGATATGCATTTATAGAAGGAATGTGAAAAACCAAAACTATTCGACAAACTTTTTGTCTGTATTAATTTAAAATTAACATAGGCAACAGCTGGCAACCAGCATACACTCTTATAAAGCCCATGCAATAATACCAGCATGCACCAGATGTTCTGAAAAACTGAAAAATACTGATTAATGCCACTTGAATATGTTCACATCATAATCCTTTTAATGTATATTAGTAGGCTATATGCTGAATTCAGAAGCTGGTGTGAGGGATAGTCAACCAGAGACAATGGCAGACCCCGAGGTTGGACCCATGGCCTAAAGCGCTTTATGATGTGTTCCTAACTAACGCTGACCAGCCTCTTCTCTGCTGACTCCAGCCCTGTATGGGAACATGTTTACCCCCCCACCTACCCCTCCCTCTGTGGCATCAGGAGAGACACCCAGAGTAGGGAGGGGGTGGGGGGGTCCAGTACACACAATGAACGTGCTGAATAATGGGCTATCACTAGAGCACTCCTGGGTACTTGCCATTGGCTGAAAACCTGTCCGGCGAGCTCTTGATTTAAGTGAAGAAAATTTTATCAGCTCACACCTATTATGCCCCAAGTTATATTCCAGGTTGCTTCTGGTAGTAAATTTATCAACATACTTGTTTCCTAAGTCATTCATTCATATTGTTAACTGTAATGACTTTTGTGGACTGCACAAATAAGTCTACTTGTTTTGGGATGTTATTTTGAAATCAAATTAAACACAGCGCACTGTTTTGTAGGTATTATAGTGCCAACACAAACTAATGTGGTTTCTGACTTGACTGACCCAGCGCTATTTATGACTTAACCACTTTGTTATTATAGATCCAAATACATCACACAAATAGCAAACTATACTGCCAGTGTGCTTTGCAGAGCATTATTTTCTTGCTGACACAATGGCAAATATGTTGCCTATAGGCTCACCTGTGTGATAAATCAGTTATACCCCCTTGTGAACGTGTTATTGCAAAACAAAGCAAACACTGATGCCTCTCTTATCCTCTCTTCTTTTGCTTTTTTTAAAGGAGTCTAAATCTGATTGGTAGACATATTTAATATTAAGTGTTGTCTGATAAGCTGCACTGCAAGCCACTAACTGAACGAAGGCTGTTTTTGTTGCACAGTTCTGCTGTTGTCCCTGTTGTTTTGCTTTCAAATGCTGATCTTTAGGCCTTTGCTCTTTAGACTTCTCTATATTGGCCACAGCTAAGAGTTGCTTTAAGAGTTGTATTTATTGTTCATGTGCAGGGAACATGGGTAGTTTTTACGGTTTATCAGATGTGCCAGTATTAAGAAAGTTGCATTGCAGGTAGTTCCAACAGACAAATAAACTGACCGTTGTGATCTTGACTGACAATATATGAACCTATCAAAATGATTGATTTAGGCTCTGATTAAAGTGATTAGGAAGACAATCACGCGCAATCGCATTGATGGATTATGGTGCGTACACGGTGCATTGCATGACAGTAAATTCAATCATGATCAATGGCAGTGCAGAACAAAAGAAGGGGAGAGAGAAGTGATGATGTTTTCTTAGGGGGGATTGGTCTTTCTGCTCACGTTTAGGACCCCCCCTCTCCCTCACGGGTCGCTCCGCCCACACGTGCCACTGTCACAGGCTATTGGCTGCTGCGAGGCTGTTTTCGTTTTCTGATTGGCTAAGGCCTTACGTCAATCAAACGAGCCCCGTCTTATATTCAATGTATGCCGAGTAGGACGGTATTCTGCTGTGGGGCTGCAACAGCTGACTGCTGAGCACTTTACCCAGTGCCTCAAGGAACAAAGAGAGGAGGAAAGAGCCATCCAAACTCCATTTTTATTTTTATGGGACTGAAAAGCTTTAGTCACGGCGAAAACACGATATGAGGCACGCAGTGGCACCGACAGAATCCGTGGGGAATAATTCATTCGCAGTGACAAACCTCCTAAAGATATGTTCCCATTGTGAACGGCTTAGCAAGAAGGTAAGGACTAAACACTGCCACAGCCTTTAAATGCCTTTGCTCATGTGCACAGTTGTTTTTTTCTGTGTGTGTTTTTGTGTGTGGTTGAAAAGGATGCATTTTGGTGCTTTTATTGTTCAGTCTGTGTCTTTTGGGAGACAAAGTGCGAGTGAGTCTTTGTCCAGAGCTTGTTTACCACAGACTGTTCAACGCTCTTATCTGCTCATATGTTTCATGTCACTTTGACACAAGTACATTTTTGTATTACACTTATGTTGTCCAGTGTCATGACAAAGGCGTGTATCCAGAAAAACGCACATTTGGGGTTTTGGTCATTCATTGAGGCCGTGCTCATTGTCAGCCCTCTGCAGAGCTCTGTCAGTGGGACATGTCGAGGCAAGCTGCGGAAACTTACAGCGCCTCAAGTCAAAGCACTGTCCAGCCTTTTGTCTTTAACATTGCACTAGAGCTTTTGTGTTTGTGACGGATAAACACAAAAAAGACAGAAGACAGCATCCAGTATGCATTCATTGCTGCTCTATTATTAGTGGATTTGTTGGGCAAAACTTATTAAGAATTTAAAATGATTAACCTACCTCCACTTGTCATGGGGGTAAAAAATAGCTATTTTGAATGAAACTTGGGGCTGTGCAGGGCAGCCTCTGCAGAAGACCATTGTGTGGTGTTTAAAGGGCGTCTCTGTGTTTGTTTCAGGACTTGGGAGTAAGGATCCCAAGACCCCTTGGCAACGGACCAAGCAGATTTATCCCAGAAAAAGAGGTATGACACATTGAATATTATTATTAGTAGTAATCATTTTTGTTTGTCAGTTACTATAAAACTCTATTGTTACTTTCTATTGTTAGATTCTTCAGGTCAGTAAAGTGGACGGCCGAACACAGTCGATATTTGAGGATGCTTTTGCAGCCCTCGGACGCCTTGACAATATCTCCCTGGTCATGAGCTTCCACCCTCAGTATCTGGAGAGCTTTCTGCGCACACAGCACTACCTGCTGCAGATGGACGGGCCCCTGCCTTTGCACTATAGACACTACATCGGCATCATGGTACTAAGGAGACAATCCCTCACATTTTATTAATTTTATTCAAGGCCTGTGTGGAATAACTCATGATGTATATTTCAGGCGGCAGCTAGACATCAGTGCTCCTACCTGGTCAATCTGCACGTCAACGACTTCCTACAGGTGGGGGGCGATCCCAAATGGCTCAACGGACTGGATGAGGCCCCACAGAAGCTGCAGCAGCTCGGAGAACTCAACAAAATCCTCGCCCATCGACCCTGGCTTCTCACCAAGGAGCACATTGAGGTACGAGACACATGCGAGGCACGATAGACTTGTGTAACTGTGAGATCAGGGTGGAGACTGATGTAAAGCAACAAAGGAGTACATTATTTAAAGTGACGACGGAAGGAAGAACAAAGCTTATACTAAAAACACTGTTTTTTTTCTCCTTTTCTTAGCACCTTCTGAAGGCAGAGGCACATAGCTGGTCCCTGGCAGAGCTCATTCATGCAGTGGTTCTACTCACACACTACCACTCCCTCGCCTCGTTCACGTTTGGCTGTGGCATAACCCCCGAGATCCACTGTGACGGCGGACACACCTTCAGACCACCTTCCTTAAGCCAGTACTGCGTCTGTGATATTGCCAACGGCAACGGGCATGCAATTTATCACGACGATCTGGGCAACCAGGTTAGTTACTTTTCAATGACATTTATAAAGTAACATCTTGCAACAATATTATATGCCGTTGTTGTAACAATTCTAACATTTCTAACTTTTTTTGTGTTGGTGAAGGATCTGAACGGGGAGGTGGAGGTGCTGATGGAGCGGATGAAGCAGTTGCAGGAGTGCGATGAAGAGGCCACTCAGGAGGAAATGGCGACACGTTTTGAGCGCGAGAAGTCCGAGAGCATGTTAGTGGTCACTGCAGAAGATGAGGAGTGTGTCCCATCCAGGGATATCTCGCGGCACTTTGAAGACCCCAGCTATGGCTACAAGGACTTCTCCAGGAGAGGGGAGCAGGTCCCCACATTTAGAGTCCAGGTATGTACCTCATTACATATTTAGACATATGTGTAATTAGTAGATAGTATTGCTAATTGCCTGTGTATGCTTTAGGACTACAGCTGGGAGGACCATGGTTACTCTCTTGTGAACCGACTCTATCCGGATGTGGGCCAGATGCTGGATGAGAAGTTTCAGATCGCCTACAACCTGACGTACAACACCATGGCCACACATAAAGACGTGGACACCAGCATGCTGCGCCGCGCCATCTGGAACTACATCCACTGCATGTTTGGCATCAGGTCAGCGCAGTGTCACAGAATTAATGCATTGTGTTCATTATGCACTTTTTCTTACATTGCCTTTCCTTTTATAGATATGATGACTATGATTATGGGGAGATAAACCAACTTCTGGACCGTAGCTTTAAGATCTACATAAAGACCATGGTGTGTAGTCCGGAGAAGACCACCAAACGAATGTATGAAAGTTTTTGGAGGCAGTTCCAGCACTCCGAGAAGGTTAGCTACTCCGCTTTTCAGATTTATTTATATTTTTTGTAATAAGTGAATAAAGTATTAACATGTTATTTTCCTGTGTGTCTTGCAGGTCCATGTTAATCTGCTTCTTATGGAAGCGCGAATGCAAGCTGAACTGTTATACGCTCTGAGAGCGATCACCCGCTACATGACATGAAGTGCTTTTGACGTTTTTATCAATGTCTTTTTTACTGTCATTGTTGTTATTCGTTTTGGGAAATCATATTTTGGCTGAGACCAGCAAAAGGAGATGTGAGAAGCCCTACGTTGTGACGATGCTTGTTTGGTGTTGGATCGTTGAACAGAAGAACAAAGAAGATTCATCTCAAAGAGGACTCACAGACCTAGTTTGTGTGGTCTGCAGTGCCAAACCTGACCAGCAGAGAGCAGCCTGGAGCAGGCTCCTCCTCTGGGGAGAATGTGCCAGGCGATAGCGCTGACACCAGACACATCCAGAAAGACATTTCAGTATTTCAACATGCAACACACTGGTTGCCAACACATTCTGTCTCGGACAGAGATATGGCCCACAGAAAATCTATGTAAACTGTGCAGCCACAACCAGCCTGCACTTTGATTTTGTGTCACTGTTTGTTGTTTAGTTTCTTTAATTTCATTTTGTATTGAGCGATGACGATGTTGCGGATATGGTTGCTGTTAGCAGTAACTTAGACGGGAGCATTACTGTGGGCGGTGGTAATCGTGTGCCTGAACTCTCCAGCACTGTGTGCATATGTGCTGGTGCTGCTGCTCCTATCTTGTATTCACCAGGGTCATATTGACCCCAAAAAGCCCGCTCCCAAACCCCCTTCTGCCCCCTAAACCTCTATCCATTTGGAGATAATGCATTACCCCATTCCTTCTCAACCCTAATCTAAATCTCAAATGTCGATGTAAGCTAATCTGAGGAGTAACTCAAAGAACACTGTTGAGCCCAGAGTTTGTGTGAATGTGAAAGCGTGTGGATGGATGTGTACATTTCACTCGTGTGAGAAAAGTACGTCTTCAAGTTTCATGTGTCAAAAAAGCGAGGCACTTCGAAGGAGAACTTCTTGCTTCTGCTGTAGCTCTGTAGTTGTGATATATATAATTTGTTAATGATGTTTGTATTTCTGGTATTGAGAAAAGCCTAATCATAAGAAAGATCACCAGGTTTTGTCAAGGGGATTTGCTCCCGGTATCTGAGGTGTGAGAGTCACACCTATCTGTCTTCCGCTTATCCCCACGGCCTGGTCCCCTGATACTTTCAAAGCTTCAGATTGTGAATTTACCAGTAAATGAATACCTCTCATGTTTTCTTTCAAAACATATAAGAAGTGCTCTTGGTGAGCAGAGACTTTTGGGTGGTGGGTTCCCGTGATCGGGGGCACCCCGCTCCACACAGGGCCACAGGTTGTAGCTGTGCTTATTTCCCTTCGAGGGAAGTCTAACCCATGCAAAAGCAGCTTTTTTATTTGATTCAGAGGCATGTTCCTCTACTGTATGTTTTGTTTACTAAACCAGTACTGCATTCTTCTGAGGTGGACTGAGACAGACGAATGAGTGAAGCAGATGGTCTAAGGAATGGTACATTGGACATGCTTTGACAGAAAGTGGATAGTTTTTTTGGTGTCAGTTACTGACATTTTTTGATATAAAAACTAAAAAAAAAAACTTAAAAATAAATCATGATATTGAATTGTTGTGTATCCTTTGTAGTTTTCTCTATTGCTTCAGTCAGAGATTGTATTAGTGCAAAGGTAGATACAACTGAGGATACAGCAGCCCTAATGACTCTGTTGAGCTGCACACATTGGGACCTGTGTCATGAGCATTATATCCACACGCTCTTATGCAAACGGTGACTCACAAACATCACCTCATCTCCAAAGTATACTGAGCTCTGAGACAATAAAGACTCAATCCGCTGTGCGCTGGACTCAGGGCAACACTTCAGTTTGGTGCAGAACTTTTATGTGAATTTACTGAATAAGCTCAAAGCCATGACGCAGCAGCTCGTGGTTCAACTACAGGGGATAGCTGTTTCACTTTGGGGAAGTTGGAGACTGTCTGAATTTCAGGGTATTTCTCATCACAATGAATACACAATCACCAGCAGCAATCTCAGTGCTATCACCACTGACCAAACTGCCTTTACATTACAGTGGCTTTTCCAGATAAACCCGAAACATTTATTAAGCAACCGTATCAGTCAGTCAACCCTCTTTCATATCAACCCGGTGAAAAATAGAGAACAATGTTGTTTTAGGCCTGGCTTAAAGTTGTTTAGACATTTTCTAAAAACCTTGATGTCTTGTGGTTGTTATAAGATGTGAAAACAGAGGGAGGTTTTTACATTAAGTGCTGTTTCTGATTTGTTTCAATGTAATAACAATGTGATTTTTGAAATGCTGTACTTTAGGCTACTTGGTGTACCTTGTAAACGCACTGCCTGGCCCCATATCTGTGTAACAATAAAGGCTTGGAGAAGCATATTGTTTTTTGGACTTTATTCTGGATAACATTTCATAACATGGTGCTAAAAGCCTTTATGGATCTAACTGGCTTGCATGCAAATCAGATTATAATAAGATTTTGGTGTGCTTGGAACTGTAGTCTATGATGTTAGCTTCTATCTTGGTGTAAAATTCAGATGGAAACTTACATTATAGTATTTCTTTTATTGTTCAAAGTGGTTTTAAATAATGTTATATTCCCTGTATACCTCTGATAAAGTGCAGTAAAATTTAAAAAGTAAAATTCTGTAACATAACATTAAAAAATTAAATAAATAAAAAAAATATTTCCAGAAATTCAAAACAAAAACATAAAATTAAAACGCAAATGTTGGTACAGCAATACAAAAAACAAGTTTGCCTAATTATGAGAACAACAATTATGGTAGACACTTTCACTAGTAAGTCTTATGTTCAGTTCAGCAGTTCAGTGTCAAGGGTTGTAGACCTTGGAACAGTTTTTGAGCCACAGGGAAGAACTCCAACTCCCAACATGCTTTGTGGTAGTCCTTTAAATCTTCATTTTGAATCCATTTTAGGGCCTCATCTTTGTCTGAAAAGAAAGAGAAAGAGAGGGGCATGAGTCAACGTCATGTGAGGCTATCTCCCATATCATCTATGACAGGTCGCTGTTATGGGACATCCCGCCTTTTTCCCTGAGGATGACTTCTGTGAAAAGGAGACTATCATGTCCCCTTGGTATGTTATGTAAGTGTAATAACATAGTGCACCAACCTAGGTATGCAGTCAGGATGTCCAGGAGGGCCTCTGTCTGCTCTTGATCCAGGAAAGATTCTGGACAGCCCCCTGCCAAGTTCCATATGGCCTGGCAGAGCTGTCCCGCAAGCTGCCAGTCGCCCTGTCCCAAGTCCTGGAGGCAGTCTATTAGCCTGTAGTCCACACACAAACAAACACATAAAAGAGACGTCACATGACCGCAGAGAGGTATCACATGAGGAGCAGGTCTGTGGGCATTAGCTCTACATCAGTGGGCTTTCAGCTCACACAAGGCAGGGGCATTTAACCATCTGACATTAAGACGATTGGGTTATGCAACTACATCAGTCTCTCTGTTTTAACCCTTTGTTTGCCAGAATCTTTTTGAAATAGCTCGCTTTTACAACTAATAGTTATCAAATATTAAATTTATTCATCCCCAAGACAACCCCAATCACAGTAGGAATTCATGTTTTGAGCTATGAAAGTATGTGAATACGTAAAAGATAGATATGTATGTATGTATGTATGTAGCAGAACTCCCCACCAGAAAAGTTACATTGTCACCTTTAACTAGTTTTAAACAGAAAGAAAGTTCTGTCGGGCTGCCATTTTACTGTTCTTTAGTGTAGGCTATATGAGGGGATCTGGTGAGAATTGATTTAAGTATTGATATCACTTTAAATCAATACTATGAGTAGTGAAATGCTTTTTAAGTGACCTAGAAAATATATTAGATTAATTCAAGTTAAGTGTACAATGTTTACAAAGGTTTTATTTTTTATTTTCTAGAAACCTTATACTATATTTCCCAGCATGAACCACCACAGCGTAAGGGTATTATTCATGTCATATAGGTAATCTTACACCAGCACTTCCCTGTTGTATTATTGGCTTCTCATGTTATAAATGAGATACTTTGTCCTCATTGTGTCCTTACTTGGCTGTGATTCCCTCCAGAGCCAGACTTGCCCTGTTTGTGACGTCCGAGGCCAAGTTAGTGAGCACCCCACAGGCAGAGAAACACACGTCTGGGCTTTTGGAGTCCAGCAGAGCGACAATAAACGGGTGTGCTAGAAAATAAAGCCATAGAAAGATGAGTGATGGAGGAGCCGAGAGGGCCAAAGATTAGACACACCGCTCTCTCCTGAGTCAGCAGCCTTGTTTATCCTGACGGGAGCTGGCCTTGCAGATAACAGACACAACATAAAGGAGTACAGCGCTGCACATTCAGTCTCTCTCTCACTCAGCGGTTAGAGTCATATGGGCAAATGACACAGCATTTTTGCATTTTTGTAAGGATTTCAAATTCAAAAGCTCATGTGTTTTAGAGTCTTATATTTCATCCAGTTTTCTGTTTTGCAGCAAATTGTATACAAAAATTTTACTTCAATATTTACACTGGCTTTTTCTTGTGGATGAATAAAATAATATATTATAAAAGACATATACATATAATATAAAGTAATTTGATGTCTTGAAATAATATATAGATTTTTTTTTTTTTTTGAATTGTATGTACCTTTATAAACTCCTCATAATACACAGAATGCAGAATACACACCTTTACTTTGCATTAGATAGTCTCGCACTTCGCCAGACTGAGTCAGATTCCCAAACACACGCGTGGCTTCAAGTACTGCGTCCATGCTGGGGCTGAGTAACAACTTCATCATCACTGAAAACACACATATACAGTTAAAGGTGTGAGTTTTGCTTGTGAAGCCTAAACAGGTAGTGTCAGTCGCTCTTACACTTGGCAATGGTGAGGTGACAGTTTCTGACCGCTGAGTTTGGCTGTTGGTAGTACGACAGGTTGTTGATTGTAGCAGCAGTGTTTATCGTCAGCTCCTCACTCTCCTGGACACACCTCAGCTCTGAAGAAACAGAATAAGATATGCATTGTGGAGCTGAATGATAATCCAGATGCTTCTCCAAAGTAGCTCTCATTCATTTACACAAAAATGGTTTTATAGGGGTATTTTTTTATAACTACTGTACATTTTTAGTTCTTTCCTTCTATTCAACTTTTTCTTTCTGAGGTCCCATTAGCAAATCCTCACTTTTTGTGTAGTAAATCTAATTTTTATTTACACCAGATGCCCTTCCTTGCACAACACCTTCTATTTGGACCTGCACAAAGTGAACTGCCTGTTATGCCCTTGTGGATGGATAGCTGTATTGCACATTTACCTGCAGTATATCCTAATGCAGTGATGGTGTTACAGACCTTTCTAAATAGTGTGCATGAACAGCAATGTGAAGTATGTGACACAGTTGGCTTGCTCATAAAGCTCATGTAAAGGTCAATGTGACCCGGACCAGGCCTGGCACCAGACCCGGCTCTGATCCTCAAATAGCAGTAGATCAGGAGTGTGATTATGATACATCTGAAGTACTGTGGTCACAAAGTCTGTAATGTGGATTTAATTTCTGGTTGTGACTGGTAATATATCTTTGTGTGTCACACTGAAAGTTGTACAATATGAAACTGTAAATATGTGCAGAGTAAGCTGATCAGCAGTGTCTGCAATCTGCACCCCTTGAACTATTTTGTAACGTGGTCACCCATAACCACCAATCTTACATACCTGCTTTCAAGGTCAATTATTTCAGTAGTTTGATTAAAAGCTAATTCAGCCTCTTGGAAGTCAAAGTTACAACTGAACTCTCTCGGTGTACACAGTATAGAATATAGTCTTTTAAATGTATGATTTCTTAAATAGATTCTTTGTCAGTTTCAATGTACTCTAGTTTCATTGACTCATTGAAGCAAAATTTCATTACACACAGTGCTCTCGCAATATTTAATTTCACTTGTTCAGTTATATTTCCTTAGTGCACCAAAACCTAAAAGTGAAGACTGAAACTGCAACTTTCTCATCACCAATTTCAGTTCAAAATGTCCTGAAACAAAACCGCGTGGAAGAGTTTCTCACATCCTGCAGCTGCTGCATCTCACAAGTGGGTAAACCGTAGGAGGACGTGTCACCTGATGAACAACAAGTACAGACAGAAGGCAAACGAAAGAGAAGACACATGGGTACTCCCTGATCAAAGTCAGGTTTGTTCCCTGCAGCACGGATGTGGTTCACTGTTGATGTTCAACTTACTGTACCAAAGAACAACAGGTACAGTGCATTTACTGGAGGTGAGAACTTCAAATTTAGAAGAATAGTTGTATGACTGGTAGAAACTAACCCTAACAAAACTACAGAGCAATGGGATAGGTTTTGTGAGAATATACTTAATGGTCACATCAACATAAAAATATGGCAGGCAAAACCTGCTGTTGTAACTGGAGAGTCTATATTTTAGGCCACACCACAGCATTCTGATGCTGATAAATAAATGTGCATGATGCATTTTCAAGAATATAAAAGGTGCACTATGTAACTTTCAGGACAGAGGTCAGCCACCTGCTAGTCTCCATGGAGATAAGCAGATGACGCCATCAGACCAAGTCATAGGTCAAATTTGTGGAAAGGCAAGCCTGTTTACAGAAATAATGCATGTTTTTCAAGGTATTTCTTACTTATTTAAACATCTTAACTTATTTCAATAAATGCAGGATAGATAAGTTTATCATACCAATGAACATTCCAGTAAAAGCAATAACATCTCCAAGGAAAAAAGTTGGCAGGGGATCCTCCACCAGAAAAGTTACATAATGCACTTTTAACTCACTAAAAAATACAACTCCCCAAAGAAAGTCATCCACCATTTAATGTAAGTAATTTTCCACTTGTTATATGTACAGCTCCTCTATGGTATTTTGTGCTAGACTTGATACAGATAGAAGTATAACCTATTGGCTTTATATTCCTTTCTGTTAGCTTACCTAGAGTTTCAATTAACAGTTGAATGAATGTTGCGTTGTTGGCCAGTGCGGGACCTACACTGTGGTGGACACACATGTTGGCCAGCACCCGCACTAACTTCACCAGCACATCGTCAGACTCGTGAGGATTCCCAGGTTGTTGGCTCCCAGTTTGTTGTTGTGGGCATATTTTGTCTTTGTCTCTTCGCTGATATGTGTTGTAGATCTGGAGAAGGGTGTCCACGCTGCCCTCACACTGAAACAGCTGCAGTCGAGCCTCATCACTTTTGGCTGTAATATTTCCCAATGTGAACAACAGGCGAACTACAAGGTCCTGGAGAGTAGAGGACACAGGGTTCATTATATTACACATATATATTTATATTTAAAGATGCATTTCTGGCGATAGGTCTGCTACCTGCTTGTCTCTATGGAAATGCCATTGATTTCCGTAGAATGTTCTACAGTATGCCATAAAACATATTTTTTTATGTTTTTTGAAATA
Source organism: Periophthalmus modestus (assembly GCA_019594935.1). Classification (NCBI taxonomy): domain Eukaryota; kingdom Metazoa; phylum Chordata; class Actinopteri; order Gobiiformes; family Gobiidae; genus Periophthalmus; species Periophthalmus modestus. Next base: position 15,376,498 of record JAIEZT010001328.1, read on the forward strand.
TGCCTTGAAAAACATGCATCTTGTGAGTATGGTGGTCTCCACAGATATGACTTCTGACTTGGCCTGATGGTAACACCTGCTTGTTTCTATGAGGATAGATATGCTTAATACAACACTGTGGAACATTATGGGCAAACACCTCCATGGCAGACCCTCCCTCCCACCTTAACTACCTAAACTTCTTGCATTAAGAAAACATTTCATTTTGGGACTGTAGGTGCACTGGAATACACAAGAATGAGATATACTATACTTTTAGGAGTATACAAGTCATGTATGTGCCAAATTCTGGACCTCATTTGAATACCATGTTTAAGATGATTTATAATCATTTAAATGTTATTTTATGACATTTTCAAATCTCTGCATTCTGTTCTAACTTTTTAAAATCCAATATTTTTTTCACAAATTACCGTAACCTTATACAAAGATGTTTTCTTAGGATGTTACAGAAAAAAAGATGTGTTTATCTAGCTGAGACCAACTTGCCTAGACTCTAAAACCGGTCACCCATTTTCCCTCACACATCCGACACAGAAACTGTGCACAAAAGAAGCTGAGTCAGTGATGCAGATAACACGTGGAGCAGGTGATCAGGACGCACTTAACCATCTCTGAACGTGCAGGGACACCGCTCTGAGGACAGAACAGTTTGTCCCGGGACAGGCTACTCATTACATGTCACGGCCAAAGCACATACGCCTTTAAGAGCAGTGTGTTTTTCAACACCACATATGTTACTGATGTGCGTCCTCCCCCTCACCCCCGCTTCACCTTTTGTTGACTTATCCTCCCTGTTTTCTCCCCTTTAATTCTATGCCTAATTGCTTCATTATGTCTCAGCGCCTGATTGCAAGTCAAAACAAAATAGGAAACATGCACTCAACGTACAGCAAATGTGATTGAACAAAGTGTGGTGGTAAACAATCTGCTCTGAGGGGTAAACATGTTAAATGAAGTGGCATCGTATAACCAGTAAAGTCTTGGAACATGTCGAACCAGAGGGGCTAATAAACTCACCTGCTTTTGATGGTGTTGGCTCAGCACTTCCAAAAATAGTTGGTAACAGCAGTGGGTCTGGGAGAGAGCAAGGCGGCACTCGGAGTATGAAGAGAGTTTACTAACAGGGAGAGTGGACAAATAAAGTCAATAAAAGAACCACTGTGTTACAAGCATCCAGGCTTTCATTAGTGGTATTTGTTAGAGAAATTCCATTTCAGTGCTGTATCTAGGGCACTTACTCCCAGCTCAGTCCTTGTTATCTTAGCCTGCATCATCAGAGGTATAATACTCCCTACAATGGAAACATAGCCAGACTCGACTACACTAGACTAGAATGGACAACACTATCTCAAAGCCTTGAGGGTTCATGTCTCTGGGTGCTGTGTTCCTCCCATACTAGTGGTCAATAAACTTCTCCTCCTAATACAATTTATTCTACAACAGTATTCAGCGCTCAATCAGAAGATGTTCAAGCACTTAGACTGGTGTGACAGACTGCTGAAGAGGCTAAAATACTTATTGGAACATACACAGTAAACACTATTATAATTATCTCAGATAGGCCTATTTACCGGATCCTCCAAAAATATTTCCCAGATAATACCCCACAGAAATCAAGAGATGGAACAGATTATGCTATAACTATTTGTATAATATCGCGGATTTCAAAACGCATTATAATATTTTCCATTTATCAAATACCAGTTTTGTTACCTGAATATTCTAGAGATGTTGATGCAGATGTCCTGGTCTTTGTGATGTTGCCGTAGCAGCAGGCAGAGGTCAGACAGAAGTCCAAACGAGACGAACAGCGGGCGAGACTCAGGGTGATCTGCCAGGTTCCTCAGGGTCGCTGTCATCTGGGTCAAAATTTTAAATGAAATCAAAGAGAGAAAAAAAATGTAGTCAGTCTGGTACATTTTTGTCCTATTAATTACTTCATTATAAAAATAAGAACAGAACACCATCGCGTGTGCTTTCAGATGCCCTTGAGCAAAGTGACCAGAAAAGTACTGTATTTAGAAAAGTAATTAATCACTGGCTGACAAAAGAAAAGGCAAATGGATTCAGAATTAAAGGGTAACACTTTATTACGCTCTATACTGTAACGTCCCCATTAAGTACAATGTATTCTCCTGTCTGACAACGTGTAATAAGCCGCACCCCGATTAACAAACCCGAAACTTAATCCCAACCCTTCCTTCAATGTAATTACATGTTGTTTACAGTTTAGGGTAGGCCATTTGCTTTGCTGAGAATTTTCCACTCCATGGCATTAAATTTACATATCTCCAACCAGGTGCAAGAAACAAGCAAGTTTACCACTAGGGCTCGTCATTGGTCAGACCTGTGAAGAGGTAACCCTGCTCATTCAGCATCCATGTTTTTCAAAGTATTTTGTGCACTGGAAAAATGCTAGACAGAGAAGTTGAATGCCATACTGTGGAACATTCCAGGTAAAACAATAGCATCTCCTTGGAGACAAGCAAGTGGCGAACCCTACAACAGAAATGTTACATAGTGCACCTTTAAGAGGTTGGCAAACATCTTCTTTAGACCTATGTTCCACCAAAATCAAAACGCTCTGATTTGTCCTTACCTGTACAAGTATGTGCCCTGTTAGGGTCATATTTGTTTCTTCTATGGGCTGGAGCCTTTGAATTAGTTTTTGAGACACTCCAACACAGTTTTTGTCCAGCAGTTGCTTAAGAATGGTCCTGTTTTCAGAAAGAAACTTCAGTGTCCCCACAGAGTACAGAAGCACCTCTCCACTAGAAGTCACATCCTCAGTGCTCAGAATGTCCAACAGTGAATCTAGAGGTGAGAGAATGAGATAGTATATGAAGATATTGTATAGTCTATTTTTTGGATTACCCATAAAAATACAGTGGATTGCAAAAGTACCTCTTACATATATATTCTAAAATCAACCTTTCAGAAGAGAAATATGGTGACTCAAATTGTCTGATAGCAGTAATGTTGTGGCCACCAAGGCTATGTTAATCCAGTTGAACCAAAACAAGGTGATAGGTAAACATTAAATAGCATAAGACAATAGATACCAAAGGGTTCCACGGTGATCTGCTCCTCACATGCAGTATATGAGGAGCCGACCACCATGGCCCAGAAGTACCTAAGACAGGGCTGTCCTGGAAGAGGTCATCATTGCTTTCACTGCGGCTCAGCTTAAACACAAGCTTACAGATGTTCAGAAGGTTGTTCCCACTGACGCATAGCTGGACACAAAAGAAATTTTATTACTATTCAGTTTATATTAGACAGGAGTTTTCATACATAGTGTACAGCAAGTCAGAAAATATTAAGCATTCTTCCAAAATGAAATATTACAATATATTCATCTTTTTATCATTTTATGTTGAACTAATTAGGGATTTTAGCTCATCATCATTTTAGCTCAATGTCATTAAAATTAATTTTTTTTTAAAGGTGCACTATGTAACTCTGGAGATTACAGATGTTGGTGTTATTATTGCTGCAGTTCCACAGTATGGCTTTAAATACCAGAGAAACAAGCAGGTGATGCCACCAGTTACTGCTGTTTGAGCCATTAAAACACATGTAATTAAATTAATTATAGATAAATATATTTAATGCAGTACTGTGGAACATTTTAACCAAAGACAAAACATTGTCATGGATCACCAGCAAATTACATGCCCTCTGCCTATACCAGTATGGTAAAACAGAACAAAAAGATATTTAGAACCAGTCTGAGCTTAGACTCACTTGGAGGCAGATCTTGGCGATGCGCAGGTTTAAACGGGAAGAGTTAAGGTCAATGAGGCGGAAAAGTGTGCGTAGTATCTTAGACCTGCCTTTACAACGGCGCCCCAAAATGTCTGCCGTTGCCATGGCGTCATAAAGCTGGTCACATAGATCACACAGACCATCATCTCCCACCTCTGAGTCCATCAGACCTCCTGGTATGGCAGAGAAACACAAAAAATAACGTGAAGTTCTGGACAGCAAGGACATATGCAACCAAAAACCAAAGCAAATACTGCATCCCTAAATGAAAACATCACATTGTGAGTGTTGGCAAGTTTGAGGCGAAGTAAAACCCAGATATTGTGAAACAGGCTATTCTGAAGCGAGATTTATTATTTGCACAGGAATACTTTGGGTTATGTGTTCCTGAAAAATCATCGACCAGGAGAGGAGAACAACATGAGCAAATAGCAATTTTCTGGGAAACTAACACTAGTGATGACATAAATTACAAAAACGTCTGTGAAAACCAAAATGAATAATTACAGAGTACATATTTTGTACTGAAGACTCATACTGAGACACAGATGTGCCTCACAGCAAGAAGGTCCCCTGTAGGTACCCCTGGTTCCCATAGACTAATCCTCTAGCTCAGTACTCCTGACCAAGATTCAGACATGATATGAAGATGGGCCCCCTTTTTATGTTGATTGTGTACAGTTTCGTTTTGTCTTGTCCTTCCCCTGTTTATGTTCAATCAGTGGTTTATTTTTGCACATAATGATATTTGTTTTTGAACACTTGAATATATTTTGCATTGGAGAGGAGAGGCCCAGTCCTGGAAGCTTCAAACTGGAGGCAGAGGAAGAGCAAAGGGTGGAGTCTTTCCTTGTTTTTGAGCTGAAATAAATGTTTTCCCTGTATAAATAACAGACTCTGGCCATTCCTAAAAAAGGCCCGGTTGCAGTCTGGCAATAAACATAGCTCTGCAATTTCCCACTCATCTAAAAGGTGTTTTATGCATGAGCCAGAAGCCACTTGCTGCGATAAATATTTAATATTTATCTTTGAAATGAATTTTCCATTAAATTTGTAGAATGTTAAAATATTTACAGACGCAGATTTCATTTCATGGCTGCCAGACTACAGTTTCACTCAGACAGTTTTATGTGGACACCAAGCAAAACACTTTTAGGATTGGTTGTCATCTGTGGAAGAAATTACATTTAGTTCTAGGAAAGAGGTTGAGAGACACTAATAGCAGATACCGCATGTATGAATTATTGACATTAGAATATTTACATATTACAATCAGTATAAAGATAAAGATAAGTCATATTTTATGGATTTTACACGTGGATAGTTTAAATTAATTTACTTGCAGTATGTATGCTTCTTAGTCAAAAATAGGCAATAATAAAATCATGTATTTTTTTGGTTGGATTTATTGCACTGAAAAATATATAACAACATGTGTCCTTACTTTAAGCAGGCTTACATCTCTACAAACCTGACTCTTACATGGCCTGGAGAAGGGCTTCCTTTTGCTTGGCTATAAGGAACAAGCATATATGGCATAAAACCTATCTATCTCCATGGAGAATGTTCCTAAGTATGGTTTACATTTCTATTTCCATGAAATCAGGTAGGTGACATGCTATCTCTAGAAAGTTACATACTGTATCTTTAATTGATTTAACTAATTATTACAGATTGCAATAGTCAATCTCTTGTTCATTTTTCTACTTTAATACCTCTCAAAGGGTTGTCATACAGCAGGTAAATTATTTCTCTGTCTTGTAATAATAATATGCTTCAACATTTTACAATATCCAATTATGGAAGATGCTAATATGATGCCTATATAAGCTTGTGTCTTCAAATGCATACATCTCAGGCACTCTACCTGCGACTATGGCCTCTAGCTGTTCCAGAAGAGGAGCAATCCTATTATTCCAGACCAGTGACTGTGAATCCTGCTCAGTGCACAGTTTGCTGTCATTGTTCTTCACATCTGAAAAAATGGGAACATATTCACATTTAGCCAATTACCACCCACTCAGACACCACAACATCAGCAGCAGCAGGAGCAGCCAAGCACAGTTCAGAAGTTCAACATCTCAAAATAAAACTGCAGGAAGTTTGATGCCACAATGAAAAGGTCAATGTCTTCAACGCAGCTTCCTCAGATTTTTCACTGACTTGTCTTTATATGGGCAAGTGTAGCATCATGCAAATTTGTCATGGACTTTTGCACCCATGTTCTCAACAGGAAACTGTGGTTGCACAAGCTAACAGCACAAACTCTTTTCATTGCTGATTGTGCGATAGTAATCTCAATTCAATCAATGTTTGTCAGGGTTAGGGTTAGTCACTGGGGGGTATGTTGAAACATGTATGGGCAGAATATATACCCTTTTTAGTTGATGGAACAAGGTTTCAAGAGAGTATTTATATTATGTGTTCTTAAAACCTTCTATGGTTTCCTACGGGTGGATCAAAAGACAAAAGGAGTAGTGGAATAGTTACAAAATGCAGCTAGTTACACAAAAATGAATTAATTGCGATTTTTGCATTGCAATTTCTATTAGAGACAACTGAAACAACTGCTAAACTATAAAAATCCTATACATTTCAGAACATGTATGCAGTGGTCTATACTACAACAGGTACAACAAGAATTTACTATAAAAAGATAAGATATTTTTATGAAAGTAAAAGCTCTAAAAGGTTACTTAGCTTGGGACCCACCTGTTTTACATTTTGCACCCACGCTGGCTTTGACCTCCAAGTCAACACCTTGTGAAGATACTTTACTGTAGACACAAAGAAAGATATATGACAGTTAGTTCAAAATAATATTAGGTATTTATTAAAGCAAAAAAAAAAAAAAACATAGTTATGGGTTTCAGAATGGTGAGAAATTAGAACCGGAGAGATTAACAATTTAAAAGCATATATTATATCAGAATGTCACATGTAACATAAAGCTGAAACCCATAAACACATTTGACTTCTTTAGTCATACCTAAACACACCTAAAAACTAGTTTCCTCTAAAGTCATAACATTTTCCCAATATGGCCACTGGGTGTCTCTGTTGGCGCAGTGGTGGAGCCCTGGCTCAGAGCAGGTGCTGTTATCTCTTTATCCCTGTTGTCAGTGTAGGTACATTAGACCACATGCAGATCCGTAACGGTCTAACAGTCACAAAACACAGCAGCCATGCCTCTGAACAGGAACCAAGTGTTGACTCTTGTGGTTCTTCTGGTTTAAAGCTGCTCGTGGTCTGTCTCTGTCTGACGCCTCAAACGCACACGCCCTTGTCATGATACTTTTTGAGAGTTGTGGGTTTTCCTGACTGTACATTTTGTGTGTTTTACTGTTGTGATGTTACAATCAAATGCTTTGTGACTTGTCTCTCACAGCCGGACGGTTGTGACCATAGGAACAGAATTTGTCTTTTGTGAAATTATTGATGGAAATAACTGTCAAATAGAATGGACAAGATTCAACTAAGAATGTGGTTTGGTGATATTCTGCAGCATAAAACAAAGAATAATAATTTTAAAAATATATAAATTAAAGGTTATAATAAAATCTTATGCAAAAATAATGTGTTTGTATAGTATTATTGTAACGTGTACTGTTATTATTATATTGTATTATTGTGTCATCTATTATATAATATAACAATGAAAATAAATAGCATGGCAATTAAAGGCGTATTGTGCAGTGATATGAAACAAGACAAACTCTGATCATGGTAATATGACTAATCCTAACCATAATCATAACCTAGAAAGAAAACTGCATACAAAGCATTTTCTTGGTAATAATATAGAATCAAGGCTACAAACTGATTTATTCCTGGTTTTCCAAGTACTTTACAATGCTATTTCTAGCCAATTCTCATGTTATTACAATGATGTACCATAAGGTGCGACCAAACATTCACAAGTAATACACAGATTTGGGCTTAAATTGCATATACTAACCAGTCTAGATTGAATCATGTTCCTATACTGTTTCTTATTGGGATTGTTGAATGTTTTCATGTTCGAAGTTAGCCGTAGCTGTTGTTTTAGCTTTCAGTAACAATAAACCTTTTCAATTCTAATTTATCTTAACATTATTTTTTTTCTGAAGATAAATAGTATGACTCATCCATCTCTCTTCATCCATTTAAAATTCTCCCTCTATGCATCCTGCTGTTACAAAAGTGCACTTCCCTCGACTCGGTGGCCTTACTGGAGGTTATTGGTTTAAGCTGGCACAGGCGAACCATGCACCAGCCTAAGACATGCTGCAGAAGATGTCAGCGATGGAGCTTTGTCTTTGTATGATAGGATTAAGAGCCTGATAATAAGGCCTCTTTGTGTGATCCGGCCTTCTCAAAGACATGACCTCATCCCTGTGCGCCGCAGTCACAACACGCCGCTGCCAGCCTTACCCCAGATGGGCACCCAAATCTAATAGAGAGAGAGCCATTTGGAGCTATAAAGCCACGGCTTACTGGAGAAAGACAAATCAAGTGGATGTCTAATCTTCATATCTCATCCAACTCATCAGATTAATATGGCATGCCGTTTCTATTTTCACTCTCACTACTCTCTGTGGCCAAATTATACAAAATATATGCCCAAAAGTCCAAGCATGCAGACCATCTGGTAATTATTTAATAAATATACCGTGCAACAGTGCTGAGTAATCTGACATCTTTAAACCCTCAGCAATTCTTAACTGATCATCTCTGTTCTTACTATGGCATGCCACTGCAAAACGATAACACAATTCAAGAACAGCAGTCTTTTATACTGTTCAACAACTATACACTATACAACATATCAGTACAGCTCTGTCCCATCAACATTTTAAGATTTTACAGTTGTTACTATAGTCTAATGAATGTCTCTTCCCACGCTTGACCCCCATTTTATTGTACTTACTGTAGTGTAGGCTGCAACTTATGGTTATTTTTAATACAACTAGACAGCTTCTTTTTTTTTTTCAATTAGTCAACTAGTCAAAAGATTATTTGTATCCTACATTGAGATTTTTCAAAATATTTTTAAACAAAATAAAAGTCAGAAGGTTTCTAGTAAGAATAAAGTAAAAATCAGAAGATGTTAAGTTTTTTTTGGACATTTTGGTCTAATAATGCTGCTGCTTTTGTTATAAAAAAGTTCATATTTGACTTGAGGTTAATCTTTGCAGGCCTACTGTACTGTCCAATAACAATAGAAAAATCTCAACAGCTGTTAAATTCATTTATTTCAACTTTGAGGTCTAACTTTTCTATTTACTATTCAGCTCATCAGATATCATCATAATGTTATGCTTGATTATAATTCTACATTAAACACAGCAAATCAACATTGAGAGGAAAGATGTGGTGCAGTGGTGGTGATGGGTTGGTTTTCTTGTAAAAGTGTTTTATGACCTGTCCCTGGCCCACACCCTCTGGCCCTCACAATCGATTGGTGGATGGATTGTAACGGTAGGACCTGAATCTCGCACAACAACTTATGGCTAACTGACAAGCCATTGATGAGTTCTCAGGAAAATAACTGAGATATTTGCCCTTACTGCATTGAGGGGGTGCAAATGGATAGAAGCCGTTGGATTTGAAGTAAAGTCAGATAAGGACAAGGTACAATGTATAAAGTAAAATAGAGCAGTGTTTAAAAAGAGATCAATGTTCCCTGCTGACAGCGTTCTATTCACAGAATTTTGCATTTAAGTGACTTCATATTTTCAGCTGTCAGAACTTTTCACTGAATCGAGCAAAAGAATATCCACTTATAGTACTGAAAAGCATTAAACTTTTAAAACTGCCCATGGGTTGTGTCGTTAAAACCAAGAGAAGCAGTAAAACACAATTTTTTTGCATGATCAGGCAGGAATTGTACAATGGACTCTCAGCACATTTTAATTGAAGTGGTTCAAAAACGTCTTAGGTGACAGTTTTGGCTCTAGTTTTAGTTCGAGATGAAACTTTTGGACAATTGACCAATTCACAAAAGGGCTATAAAAGCTCTGGTGATTACTCGGCTGATTCACTTCTTTGCTGCTCCAAATTATTGTACCTCCTTTGGCACAAGTTCTTAAATTAGTTGTCAGAGGTAGCAACGCCAGGGTCTCCATTTGTAAGTTTTATAAGATACTTCTGCATCTAATTTAACCAACTAAAATAATTCCAGCATTATCCAACTGTAGTAAGAGTTAATTAAATAAATACCTAAAAATTTCAACATTGTGACAGATGGAAGATGCAAGAAAGTCATGTCACTGTAGCTTTTCTGGAGGACGGTCAGCAAGGCAAGGCAAGTTTATTTGTATAGCACAATTCGTACACAAGGTAATTCGAAGTGCTTTACAGGGTAAGAAAGACATTGAAATCATACAAATCAAAACAATACAATTCAAACCTGTATACAGGACTTTAACCTGTTTTACTATCAGGACTTTAACCTGAACACGGAACCTTTCTTTGTGAGGGACTTTAACCCTCACCGGGGACTCTAACCCCGTAACAATATTAGGCACCAGTTGGGGACTCTAACTGCGTGCTTTTATTATTTTTGAGGGACCCAAAACTCCCCAGTGAAGCGCTGTATGCACCCACCTACTCAGGGACACGTCTGCCCACTACACCAGTCCATGGTGGGTCACAGGACTCAAACCTGTATACAGGACTTTAACCTGTTTTACTATCAGGACTTTGAACACGGCTTTGTGAGGGACTTTAACCCTCACTGGGGACTCTAAGCCCGTAACAATACCTTAACCTTTCTTCGTGAGGGACTTAAACCCTCACTGGGGACTCTAACCCTGTGCTTTTATTATTTTTGAGAGACCCAAAACTCCCCAGGGAAGCACTGTACGCACCCAGCTACGTAGGGACACATTTGCCCACTACACCAGTCCACGGTGGGTCACAGGACTTTAACCTGTTTTACTATTAGGTCTTTAACCTGAACAAAGCTTCATGAGGGACTTTAACCCTCACCAGGGACTCTAACCCCATAACATTTATTTTTTTTATTTATTTTTTTTTTATGATGATCGGACCACACCGGGGCCACCAGAATTGGTGATCCGTGTAAATAATCACAAATAATAATAAAAAAAAATGACATTAAAACATAAAAAAAAAGAGTGCAGAATAAAAATCTTTCAGTCATATGCACAGATAAACAAAACTGTTTTGAGCCTGGATTTAAACATTGTCAAAGTAGAGGCCTGTCTCACATCTTCAGGAAGACTGTTCCAGGTTTTAGCTGCATAGAACTGAAATGCTGATTCCCCATGTCTAGTCCTGACTCTGGGCACCAGCAGGAGGCCGCTCACTGAAGTCCTCAGAGTGTGAGATGGTTCATATGGCACTAACATGTCAGAGATGTACTTTGGACCTAGGCCATGAAGAGACTTCTACACAAGCAGAGCTGCTTTAAAGTCTATTCTTTGAGCCACAGGAAGCCAGTGCAGAGACCTGAGCACAGGACTTATGTGCTCGTACTTCCTGGTTCAGCCACCTGCTTGTCTTCATAGAGATGTTATAGCCTTGCAGGGAATGTTCCACAGAATGGCATTAAAATATTCCATATTGCATTCATTGCATTTATGATTTATTTCAACTGCAGGTGTTTCTATTGCTGAAAAATATGTTGAATAATATGTATTATTACTTTGAGCAGGGTTGCCATAGATCCTGTAACTAGGCATGGTGGTGCTTGTCTCCATGGAGAAAGAAACGTTTAATGTCATTCTGTGGAACATTTCAGGCAAAGAAATGATATCTCAATGGAGACAAGGAAGTGGCCAGACCTCTCCAGCTTTAAGGTAAATAAAAGCCCTTGCAGTATTTCAACTACTGAAATAGATTGGAATTGCTACAATGCACTGGAATTTCCCCACTGTGGGACAAATAAAGGTTAGTATCTTAATACTAACTTAAAAAAAAACATTACATAAAAATTTTTAAAAACGCATGCTACCAAAATAGCAGAGATACATTTTAAGTATTCATAACTTTATATACTTGCACTGATGTATGCCAATTTGTGGAGGGAACGGATATAATGCAGAGCAGGAGACAGATAAGATTATAGGAGGGCAGATTGTGCAGTGAGAGTGGAGCTTACCTTTCATTTTGTGGTGTATTTGGGACAGGTCTGAGGGGACCACTGTGGACTGCAGCATGGTCAGGGACGAGACGCTGTTTTGCAGATGATTGCCTTTGTTCTGGCCTCTTATTTAGCCTTTCACTCCCTAAAAACAAAATAAAAACACTCAAATTACGGTATGTAACTTATGGACAGTGTCTAATTATGGCATGTGAAGGAAGTGGGTTGTGTATTATAAGTATATTTATTTTTAATCATAAATCTTACTCATATTGTTGATAGATCTTCAGACTGTTTGTTCATAATCAACTATAAGCTTATTGGGACAACAACGTTTAAATATTTAATAGAAACACATTGTGTAATGCTTTCAAGGAACAGCTCATAAGAATAATATCATAAAACCATTTGTCAAACTCCCATGCTTGAATAGGCTCTGCATAAGAATCAGTGTTGAGAAGAGTAGCGGTATTTCTTCACACAGGCTAATGCAGAGAATGTAAATCAGGCAAAATGTCAGCACGTGAAAGGATCCATTCATTCAGTCTTTTAGAGTCCGGCTCCAGTGGTGCTGTCGGAGCAGGCGATCTACAGCAGCAGCTAAGGGTGAAATAACACTGGATGTTTGAGTATGGCACAGATTCTTTATTACGGGGACTCCTGACATCAAAGAGGTAACACTATGAAAGGAAGAGGAAAGCCAACTGTGAATCTACGGCTATGGGTCAATTGGCTTCAATATTAAGATGGAGGCTAGCAAGTTTTTATTTTTGTTGGAAAAAAGCTTGCCATTAATGCTTATGAGAATATATTAAGGTTGCTTGTGGCCACCACTATTATGGCTTACTTTTTTACCTTTATGTGTTATGTTACTTTAAGGTGCACTGTGTTACCTTCCTGCAACCTGCTTGTTTCCATGGAGAAGTTCCATGGAGTGTTTCCTCTGAAGGTTTCATAGTATAGCATTAAACTTACATATCTTGGATCTCCCTGCCAGAGATTTAGAAAAAGTCATCCATGCCTCTTGAACAAGCCATCCATGAATTTAGAACATCTGGACTTGACTATTGTAACTCTCTGTACATGGGATCACTCTTCTCTTCATTGCAAAATGCAGCTGCCTGATTGTTGACTGGGACTAAAAAGTACCAGCATACTGTATAACCTCTGTTTTAGCTGCTTTCAGTGGTTTCAGTCCCATTTAGAATTCATTTTAAGATTGTAATGTTTAAATGGCATTGCCCCATTGTTTGAGCTGCTCCATTTTCAAACACCTACCGGAGCCCTGAGGTCTGCTGACCAGCTGCAGCTCGAGGTGCCCTGCTCCAGGCTTGTGAGCAGAGGGGACAGAGCATTCTCAGTCGCAGCTCCTAAACTGGAATAGTCTCCCTCTCCATATCCAAGCTGCACAATTTCTTGACCATTTTAAAACTTTACTAAGACTTATTTTATTCAGTGGCATTGACACTGAGTAGATACTATAGCCTGTTTTTGAACATTAATGAATGACTTTCTTCTTTCTTTTTATTTTATTGTTTACTGTGTTTTGTGATTATAAACCTGTGAAGCACTTTGTCAACTATGTTTGTTTTTAAATGTGTTATATGATTGATTCAGTTACTTATGTTATAAGTTGAAATTGTTACATGCATTTTACTGTAAGTGGGGTCACCTCTCCACAGATTTGACATGTAACTTTACACCATTGCAGTTCGTCTCCATAGATATATTTCAGGTGGTTACTTAAGGTGTTACAGTCAATTTTAAATTTGATTTTTGAAGTAGTCTGAATTTACTACAGCAGATTTTTTTTTTAGTTTTTATGTCACTTATTAAATATTAGAACTGGCAAAACATTTGCATGAATATTTAAATAAGCCATCGCAGAAGTATCTCTGTTGATAGTGCCACACATATTTTGTGACATGGTGTGCATCTCTTGATCCTATTTGTTCTTATAATCAAGCATAGAGATAACATAAATTGGGGGTCCGTCTTTACCATCTGTCTCAGCAGGGGGCATGATAGGGAGAGAGCCAGCACGCCGCAGCAGAGCCCGGGGTCCTATCAGAGGCCTCCTCACCTCCAGGGGATTAGCAGGAGGTTTGGGCAAGGCATGGACTGGATCTCCACCCACACCCAGGACTTGCAACGTGGGCTTCTACAGCACAAATATAGCACAGTGTAATTTTTTGCACATGAAGCAATTCATTTACAATAATTAAATGATAAGTTAATGTTTCATAAACTTCTAAAGCAGTATCCCTAACTGGTAACTTAAAAAAATGCTACTTGTTTGTATAGCAGTTACACAAATGCATTAGTAGGGAGTTTAAAGCACTATATGAAGGCCATTTTATGGAGTTTGTATTTGACTGTTTTGGCATAACAATTTGGCATGGAGAAGGTCCTCAGTTTTTATAGCAATAACACAATTCAGATCAAAATATTAGATTTTTCAATGGGAAAGGTCCTCACAAAATCCTTCAAATAAGAATGTAATTGTTTGTCTGAGACCAATGAATAGAACTTCCTTAAAAATATTCTATTCAGGAATCATTCCAAGAAAAAAAAGGATAAATTGGAAACATATGTACTACGTTTTTGTTGTTAATGTAAGACAAAATGATTTATAATAAACCAACAGGCTAAAAGTGTATAAAAAGCAATCATACTTACATGATTAAGTGGAGAGAGACGAGTCCCTGAACCTGGCCTGGAGTCAGGTGAGTCAAAGTTTTGTGCATGAAGACTACAAAAAAAAAAGAAAAACACATTGCTTTGGCAGTAACACAGATTGTCTCAATGTAAATTTATATTGTTCCTAACCTGAAGGCAGATGGGGGCCTGTTGTCTGCACTGGCCCGCACTGAGCTAGTCCCAAACAGTTGTCTGTGAGCATCTCTAGGGGTGAAAGGGCGCTGGGTGGACTGGACTCTCAGGGACTGCCGGACCTCGCTCACAATCTCAGCACTGGTTTTTATTAAAGAGTTTCTCCGTGGGAAGAATGGACTGGAGATGTCAGGCTTCCCCTCAGCTGAAGCCATGTAGGCCCATGTCACAGCTACAAATGCAGCCTGGAAAATCAGTTCAAATGTTCAGTTCTGTAATTCAAAAAGGAATGACAGAATATAAAGTTGGAGGAGCATCTTAAATATGATTTTAGTAATGAGAATAAAATAATAATTACAATGTTGTGATTATTTCACTGTAGAGAAGGCTATGCAAATAAAGATAACCATGATCGACACTGTCCCTCCTTAAACATTAAACTATACTTGCGGAATGAGGATTATTTTAAAAACCGACATGAGTTATTTTGGAGTTTGTAACTCATTAGAAGAAGCGTGTGAAGAGTTTCTCTAAAGGCACATGATGCTTCTGTACTCTCTGAGCGCGTTCACGAACCGTCTCCATAGCAACGGAACGCCGCTGAAGGAAACGAGGACAACAAACCACAAAACGGACAAATGAACTTTTACCAAATATTCAACAATAAAGTTAACGAAAAAGTGTCGAAGCTTGTTGCAGAAATGCTGTAGGTTCATCAAATTCATGCAAAGACGCGATAATAAAACAGTGACGTAAAGTGATGAAAAAGAGCTTACATTCAGACTTAAACTTACAGTCAGTTATTTAATTGGCTTGTGCAGGAAGAATCGATCTTTAAGTTAGGTCCAAACGCAGTAACATTTTAAAAAGGTAAAAAGATAAACATTTTAACTGGCCCTAATTGAACCCCGCTAACTTAACGCGCTGCTGCAGCTTCTGAGTCACGTGCACGAGCATAAGAGGAATCTCGCGAGAGTCCAAACCATCATCGACCAAAGTGCTCCGATTACACGAGTGGGAGAACGTGGAGATATATACATGCATTGCCTAAACGTTTTGCTTTATCTGTGGCATCTGTAGCTAGCCTCTAGCCTATTTTTTCTCTTTTTCCCAAATGTCCTATAGTCAAATACTCTGTGCCTAATTGAAACCATTTAGTTATTATTGATATTAAAAATACACAAAGAGAGTGCCACTACTTTTGGTAGCCTTTACATAACATAAAAAGTAAATACTTTAAATGTGTAAACTATGGAGGATAGCCCTTTAATTAACACTTATATCAATATTTGGAAGGTAAAAAAAAGGTATATGTACCTCCCATGTTTGTGTATTTAGTTTGAGACTACAAGTTGGCTTTATTCATGTTTGCTTCATTGGATTGAACAAGCCGGCTGTTATCTGACAGTCTGAATGCCAAATCATAAAGCCTTGTCCATTCTGAAAACACAACAAAATTCAGTATGCAGAACATTCTGCATACTGAATTGCATTCAATTGAAGTAGTAGAAGGAGTTATTCAACTCCGTACTTGGTTTAGTTTCTTTAACATGACAACACAGAACAATCCACCAATGAGATTTTAGTCTTTTCTCTCTCATCCACCCAGAAATCTTTTCAGCATTTTTTTCTCTACAATGGACCATACATCAAACCAGTCTTGTGTGCCTCTGGTTGGATTTAAATAGCCTTACATGCTTCAGTCTCTTGGATACAGCCAACTCCATTGGCGGAGAGTGCAAGCTGGGCATGGCCAATGGTGGGGCATCACTACAGGGCTTAGCATCCAATGGGAGGAGAGAGAGGCAAGAGTGCTGGTACCTTTGTCACTAGGGGAGGGGGAAACATGCTGCCAGGACAGTTGGCACACTCCCAGACTAAAGTAGGTATTCTTCAAGTTAATTTGATAGGACTATCTTGTAGCTACATCTTGACTTATAGCTTTGTTTGAAAATAATTGCTATATTGTGGTGAACTAACTTAACCTCCCCTCACAGTGACCTTAAGAAACCTCAGATGGTTGACGCTATAGCACATAACCCGTTTGTAAACAGTTTACTATAATATTTTGATGATTGTATTTTTTCCTGTCAAAAATGGCACTGTCAAGGGTTTTGTAGTCAGTAGTTCCTCATAAAACTACAAAAGCAAAACATGTATTTTTTACAATTTACTTTTCTTTTTATCCCTTTATCCCCTTCAGTGTTGACCATCTTCCATGTTAACCATTGCTCTCCCATCTTGTCTGTGTTTCAGTTACTGGACAGAGCATGAATACATTTGGTCTTCACTGCTATCTGTTGAGCCACCCACGTCACTCCCATCACGGCCGCTCACGTCACACTTTAATTTGTGCGAAGCCTCATACTGTTCGGAGGTGGTGTGTCTCCTTGACGACAGGATCCATCTCTGGACTGAGAGCACTTAACCTGGAGGAGAGGGGCTCCTACAGTAGTCTCTGGAAAGGTCTGACCCCATCAACACAGCTATCTTATTCACCTCCACCACTTTTATGTTTTCATATATTTCCTAGATGTATTTATGACGTGTTGCACCGTCTCCTGCCAGTTTGGCCTTGCTGAAAGCATTTTTCTCCATCTAAGGATGCAATAAATTTGTGCATGATCAACCTGTTTGTAGTTATGTTATATCAGTATTTCACTGTGGCACAAAAAAGAGTTTCTGTTTCATAAGTTTGAGATGATTTACAACCCAACACCTAAACATGCAGAATGGAAAGGTTTATCCCCCAGGTAATCCTGACCAAACCTATAGCTCAAGATTTGGAGATGGGTCTCCAGGCACTGCAGATGAATAAGAACGGGTCAAATGCAAAGGACAAAAAAAAATACAATAATGCATGTCATATTTACAGATTAATACGCTATTTTGGAGCCACTGTTTGAGTGATGACTATGTTGTTGGTTATCCATAATATTTTCTTATATGTAGACAAACTAAAATATTGACATCTTAGGCTAATATATAGGTGACATGCAATTTACAGTATCGTTCTTTTAACTTAGATGATCATTCATTCCTTTCTTATCGCACATAACTAAGTGATGCTCTAAAAATACCACTAATGTCATCATTATGCTGCATCATATAGTCTTTTTATTGTGACGGTCTTCATTAGTCAGTGATGTTTTTATGGAGATCACCAAGGCGACCAGCTCATCTCAAGAAGACCACAAAAAACTGATTACAAATTCAAACAGCTCCCCCTGAGTACTCTTGTGTTGAGATTGAGGACTAGAGAACTTGTGTTTCTTTTGAAAATGATTATTCCACTTGTGTGTGCAGAGTTACCTTGCTAGCCCTGCAATAAGTAGGTCTAGATCTTTTCAACACTGACCCTAAAAAACCTAGATTGTACAAGCTAGCACACCCACAGTCATTAGTGAGTAGGTCAAATGTGCTTTTTACATTTTGTTCGTCGTCAGCATCTCTCCCTGTCAAAAACTGCAAGCCTAAACAGTAGTTCATAGCATTTGTACTTGTTAGTCTAAAGAAGAATTTGGATTTTGCAAATAAGTACTTTTAAAGGCAACTAGACGGAAAAAGACTGGAAGACGGCACTTTCTGCAAGAACTGCTACTTTCAGAAATGTGTCATATTTATCAGTTGAAGCAGAAGTGATTATCTAAGCTCTTCTTTATTTCAGTTTTTACGTAATGCTGCCCAGCTTTATGTACACAACACGGACATCCACAACATTCACTCACGCAACTGTCTGTATGGAGACATTCAAACAAAGTGGACGTGTCAGACAGGCCAGTGTTATCTTGTCACTCCATCGGCTTTGTGCACATGGAAAATACAAACATATCTAACATATTATCTCAAATTATCTCTGCACAAGCGTTTTTGGACCCATACGGACACACATTAAGACAAGTCCTCAACATTGGAGCATGCAGGTGCAGACATGAGGTGAGAATGGATGGATGGAAAGTTGCACTGAAATGAATTGCTAAAATTGATAGATATAATTGTTTGAACCAACACATTGCTCCATTACATTTCAACCGTAAGTGTGGCTGTGCAATTAATCTAACATAAAGTTGTGATTTCACTGAGTAGTCTATTCAATTACAAAACTGCTATCTGATGTGCTAACTGATAACGCTCTGCCACTCAAAACCCAGAGCAATGTTTTTTTTTTAAATCTAGACAGGCTTATAAAACGTGCAGGTTAATTTTGACAGAAGTATTTGTTTGAAATATTTATGATTTCAATTAAAAAATACCTGCGATCATATTTTTTTTTGCCATAATCGAGCAGCCATAATCAAAAGGGACAGCAAAGACAAATTAGATGCATCTGTATCCAACAATGGAGAGTATGATAGCTTTTGTTTGGGAACATATATCCATGGGAACAAGACACTAATGGAGGTGAATCGAAGGAGATGGAGAGGCTGAGGTGGCAGATGGTTTTGGAGGAGAGGAGTGTGGTAGCTGAAAGTGGAGAGAGAGTGCATTTATCTAAAGGCTTGAGATGTGATTGGTTGAGAGGCAATGGCAGCAGGATTTGATTGGTTGATGGCTGTTGAGGACAGGAGACAAATGATGAACAAATCACTGTTTACGTGTGCTTCATTAGTGTCACAACCTTTCCCGTACAACCAAGTTAACAAACAAAATCAGCTGTTCATAAAGTCATCAAAATGGAAGTGAATCATTATAAAATTATCTGTGTTTGAATGCATTTATGGTTGCTGACCTGTACATGTTAGTCTTTACAACTGTCTGTACCAAGGCCATGTCTGACCACAGCCCTAGTAAACAACCATGAAACCCACTTATTCCCAGCTTAATAAATGCACAGGCTCTCTCCGCAAAAGCCTTTTCTGTGTGTGCGTGCAGTAGGGAGCTAGTGAAGGCCGCTGCTGCCCACTTGCTCACCATTCAATTGGACCCAGTTTTTTCCTGGCTTTAGTGTTTATCATGGCCATGTTCTCCAAGAGGCTGTATGCCTTGCATGCATTCACAATCAGTGTTGGAAAGTAACTGAATACATGTTACAATACAAAACACATATTCTGAATATTTATTTTGAGTACCTGTGTATTCTGGTACAGTTCGGCTTTCATTTGGTGGTATTCAGAATGTAGTCACTTTCTTAAATTAAAAGGAATACATGACAATACTTCATCATGGCCATTTGGCTTTGAACAGCACAGTATTAATGGGAATAAAAGAAAACACAGCTCTTGCAGTGCGTGAAAGTGTGTCTTTAATTGGACCTATATTAATGCATACCAACAAAAATTAAGCTGTTTGTAATTATATGCCATGTTTTTTGCACCATAATATAATGCAACTCTGTGCAAAATTACTCAAAGTATTCAGAACACATCACTCTGATTGGAATGCATTACAAAATACATTTGAATTTAGGTATTCAGTATTCTGTGACTAAAGGTCTTTTCAGGGGTTCCTTGAATTGAGTTTTGTCTTTTTAGGATCCAATGAATGGGGTAATTGAACACGCTTATCTTATACAGAGACTATAGAGGTGACCACCTGTCCCTCTTTTGGTTGTCCTGTGCAGCCATTTAGGCCCCTGATCGTCATCCCACTTTTTTAGAGAATGTCCCACGTTTTCATTGAATCCACATGAATTCTAAAAAGTTACATTTACAAAGAAAGATTTCAAGATGTTTGCGGTGCACTGGCTTTCAGGTTTGTAATATGTTGATGCCTTTGCCATTCCAATCCCTCTGTGTGATGTGATATGATTGATAAAAAACTGTGTATGGTGCAATTGCTGTTATTATTCATCTAAAACTTCCAGATTCTGTTCCTCTATGTCTCACCACAGCGTACACCGTGTCCCTCTTTTTCCACAAGTCCAGGTGGTCATACTAACTATATATGTGTTGTCCATAAATTTGTCATTCATGCTTTTGGTCTGGGTCATTTGTTTATTTGGAAGAGTACTAACCTCTTCCTAGTGTCCATGCAAATAGTGTCCTTAGATCCAAGGCCAGGCACGTACAGCAGCATCGTATGTAAATTAGTGGTTGTATGGCCAACAGTGGTACCCGGCAGGAAGCACATCTTCTTGATAAAACTCTTTGTCCCTCGTTCTGCTTCATCTCTCTTCCTCTTGTGACATCTCACGATCACTACTGGCTCCCATCTTCATAGAACCAAAACTCACCCATTAGGAGCTGAAGGCTTGGAGGTTTTGTTTTCTCTCCTCTCAGGGTAGCAATCAGTATGTATGTACAAAATGATTGCTAGGGCCTGAATTGTATGAGATGAAAGTGCTATAAATAGTAACATAATTTGTATATTTGACACTTAATGCTTCACTCTAAAGGTTTTTATCATAAAAAGAGGCAGGCAAAGTTCAGCTCAATCCAGCAATGATGCTTATATTCCCTCTACCACACATCTGCCCTCACTAGCCTTGCATACCCAATGTTAAACACTACACATAAATATGATAATATGTGTTGACTGATGAAGTGTGCTGTCCGTTGCACTTTTTCCTCTCATGCTAAGGGCTCTACAGTGTTCCCAAACAAAGTTACAATACCCAGGCCACAAGTCGGTGTCTACAGACAAACACTCAAGAGTAGTTCCCGTCAAACAGACTCATAAACACATATGTAACACAGACGAGCCAGGCCCGTATAATGAGTCACACATGTAGACACAAACACAGGGACACGCATTTGTATGAAGAAAAGGAGGCGGATATGGACCAGACATACAGAGATATGATACTTACTTTCAATACCAAGATTTTACAAAGTGGTATTTTTTGAATGGTTTGACACATGATCGGTTAAGTGCTTGTCACATGCAACTTTGTGCTGGCCAAGTGTGAGAAACCACATTTGGTACAAAAAAGCGTAGGTTGCAGCAAGACCAGACAACGCTGATGTTAGCTATAGATGTGTCAACAATGTAACTCAGTTTTTAGTTCTTTGTATGAACTTTGCAGAGCAGATGAAATGATCAAAATCTTTTGTTGGCGTCTAGCTAACCATTGTGTATACTGTTGCCTTTGATTGCAAGTTGGGCTTTTTAATTGCCTGCCATACTAAATTCATTCTAATGCTTTCTTATTGCATTGTTTCTCTTTATGTCTTATATGCTTCAGTATACTGACCCCTAAGGCCTCGTATTAATGACTGTAGCTCCACCATATTGAATTAAATCCCAATTGCAGGACTGAATCACCTGCTTAAGGCCTCATGTTTTCTGCTACATTAACTCTTCTTTGTCTGTCCAGCCTCTACACCATTACTTAAGACAGGGATCTGAGCCTGTGTGAACTGACAGGGGGAGGGACCAGTGACGGGAGACGAGTAATGAGCCTATGGATGCCAGTTCCCCGGTGGTTTCAATGGTGAGTGCAGGCTATAACTCACTCCACACATGTATGCGCTACACTATACTAGGGCTTCAGCAATACTTTTCAATGTCTTTGTGCTCTGTGTGTCCCACCCCCCATTTAGAATAGAGTGGCGTAGTGAAGAATTATGGATCTAAGAAATGTGGTGACCTTGACATTGGGGGATATGGGATGACGCTAGCACTGACAGAGTCCCTGTGTGGCAGTAAAACACCACTATAGTGCACAGCTATGATTCGAGATGGTTGGATAAATCAACATAAACAACAAATAATTCAACAATATGTCCTCTGGAGTAATCTGAAATGGCCATTTGTGTGGTTTTAGTTTCAGTTATTGAGCGCTAATGCACAGGAATGACTGGTATAACTGTTGAGTATAGTTTGTGGTCTTGACACTGGTTTAAATGCAATACAAATAATACTACAGCGTATTTAAATGTAATAGTTTTCTAAAAATGCTGTACTTGCACATTTATTCTATAGACATTTTCTGCTGTTAACATGGAAGACAACATATTTTATCATATTATTTGCTAGTGTAGTTTGTGTTTTAATGCATTTCTTTGTTCTGTTTTCCATAGCAGAGTACTACTACTACTGGCTTAAGTACTTCTTTCTTTCTCTTTATACAGAGTAAATTCTTTTTTCTAGTGGCCTCCTGCCTGTCTGTTATTATTACACCTATTTCTTTTTCCAAGTTGTCATAAATAAGGTGTCCCTAGATGTACTTATTCTTGCTGCACCAAACACTAATGTATCTTGTCATATACATTGACAACTTGCCTAATATAGCAGACACCAGGAGCCATACAGTGTGTGGGTTTGATGTGAATACAGTGCAACACAGTACATGCATGAATGTATATGTCACACAGCTCGCTCTTCTCTCCATCTCCGTGCACATTGCAAACATTTGAAGTGCCATTCACTGCCTTAAAAAGGCAAAATGGTGCAACACTTTGTGTTGTATTGCGCCCTCTGACCCACTGCATAAATGTAATACAGTCACATGCAACCACATGCTACAGTGGGAAGTGTAATGCTCAAAGCCACAGGGTGATGGGGGATGGGCACGTGACTGGGGTTTGTGAGCCCATATAGAGCTGCCTATAGAGGCGGATATGACAAAGACAGTATATAAGGAGAACATACATTTACTGAACTGCATAGCGGGCAAGCAAGTCAGCTCCTTGTTTATAACACATACTTGCTATAAGAAGGTGCCAAACACCAAATCTGATTTAACAAACCACTATCTGCTTACGTGCTAAAATAATAAGTTGAGAAAGATAAATAGAAGCACTGCAAGCTGTTGTCCTTAGATTACCTACAGACAATGCTTTATTTGTCTGATTTGATTTTTTTTTTTTTTTTTAATAAATCATTCAGTTTGTGGTTGAATTTCCCACTAAAGTTTGGACACACCATCTATTTTTTATTTGTTTTTTTATTTTTACTACTTTTTACATTTTATTACATACAGAAGACATCAGATGCATGATGTAAGATATATGGGATTATGTATCAAAGAAAAAAAGTTATGTAATTCTACCACAAATGTTTTTATATTTTATATTCAAATCCTCAAAGTAGCCATCTTTTGCTTTGTCAAAAATATTTAGTAGTTATTTAACTTGTTTTCTTTACTACATAATTCCATATTTTGCTTTCAATATTTGATGTCTTCCCTATGTATCTAAAATGTAGAAAGCAGTAAGAAAAGAAACATTGAATGACAGGGTGTATACCTTGACAGAATCTTAATATAGGTTTTCTACATAAATCACTGGATAAATAGCAACAGTGTTGGTAGTGTTGGTTTGTTGTCTGTAAACTGGATTACCTCACAGACTCAAGTCCAAAACAAATCAATTTAACAAAGGAAAAGCATCAATCAACCCAACGATTTTCCCTTTTTCCAACAGTTCAGCACAGCGTGAGGTTAGCAGGTTCAAATGCATCAATGTTTCAGTTCAAATCCACATTGGCTGAAAGAACAAAATCATTTCAGAGATTGTCCAAGCCATTTAACAAGAGCCGGCATGATTCGTTGACTTCTCCTCATTTAACCTATCCACAATTCACAGGGTTATGTCCTTATTCACTACTGCCATTGGAATATGATATGGAGGTCTATATTATTATATGTTCACTGAAATGTGACTTGCCTCCTGTGTTTCAGGCCATGTGATGTTTTTCAGACCAATCCTCCCACTCAACAATATGATATCCTTTCTGAAAGTCACACCTGAAACTGCAATTTACACTTCAGAGATTGAAGATCTTTCAGGAGGTACAAAATGCTGCATTCATTTCACATCTGCATTTATTCTGAGGCCAAAGGGTTAGGTCTTCTGCCTCACATCTAGAGGTCCTTGGTTTAATTCCCAGACCAATTTAGTATGCTTCTTCCTCGTCTGTGTAGGTGGCCTCCAGTTGCATGATTTCCCTTACCTTCAAAAACTAAGCTTTTGTCTGATCTGGGATCACTGGATAAGTTAAATTAACTTTAACAGGACATCTGGGGTAAAACTGACAGATGTTTGTTGTATTGATCACAGAAAGGTTACTAGGAAAGGAAATTTCAGTAATTACCGGGGTTAATGTGTCTAAAGGGCATCTCATCTTAAAAGAAAATATATTCAAAATTCTAAGTTAAGGTTAAAGCAACACTGTAACTTTTTGGTGGCTGAACCTCATCTGCCTGACTCCATGAAAATAGCCAGTGCAAACCAGACTTTGCAACATTCTCCGTATAAATGTTTTATGCCATACAGTTGAACATTTCATCTACAGCAAGGCAAGGCAAGTTAATTTGTATAGCACAATTATTAGTAGTAAGTAATTCAAAGTACTTTACAGAATAAGAAATACATTAAAATCACAATACAAACAAATCAAAACATGAAAAATCATCATAAAATTAACATTAAAAGAGAAAAGTGCAGAATAAAAACCTTTCAGTCACATGCAAAGCCAAACAGAACGGTTTTGAGCCTGGATTTAAACACTGTCAGGCCTGTCTCACATCTTCAGGAAGACTGTTCCAGGTTTTAGCTGCATAAAACTGAAACACTGATTCCCCATGTTTAGTCCTGACTCTGGGCACCAGCAGGAGGCCGGTCCCTGAAGTCCTCAGAGTGTGAGATGGTTCATATGGCACTAATATGTCGAACATGTACTTTGGTGCCAGGCCATGCAGAGACTTGTACACTTATGTGCTCGTACTTCCTGGTTCTAGTCAGGACCTGAGCAGCTGCGTTCTAGATGCACTGCAACTGTCTTAGTGCCCGTTTGGAGAGGCCGTTGAACAGGCCATTACAGTAGTCTAACCTACTGGAGACAAACCTGGTTTAGACAGTATACTTTTGATTTTTGCGATGTTTGTAGATGTTAAAAAGCTGCAGATGTTATTGATTTGATGTGAAAGTTCAAGTCTGAGACTATTATTACCCCTAGATTTCTAGCCTGGCAATAACATTTCCATGGCAACAAGCAATCGGAGACCCTCCTCCAGGTTTGACTCAGGTTCTTTTAAAGATTTTTTAGTGAAATAAAGTAATCCATAATGAACCATATACTTTCATTTTAGGCTGTTGTTTGGCTAAAAACATGCGTAGTAGGGCTTTAAAGTAAAGGTCACTAAATTCATCTCAAAAGTCTGTAATCTTGGTGATAATGTCACCAAATTGCTAAAGTAGCGCTGCAGGTTTAATGATCGCCTGTCGCCGTGTCTCCACAGCTTCTCACTGCCTCTATTTCGGTGCGCTGCTCACACCTCGTCTGGGCCTATCACTTTCACACTAGCATCGTGCCTCACATCCTCGCACCTCCGCCTGTCATGTGCAAGCATCACAAGTGTTTAGAGTCGCTCTCTGGAAAAACAAGTCAGAAAAATGGATCAGAAACTTTATAATGTTGTATTTTTGCACATTACTTACATGTGGTGTAAGCTTCAAGTTATTATGCAATAGACCTAAACAGAAAGTTGGAAAACTCATATTGATGAGTTGAGCGTTACATTCATATTAACATACCACAGAAACTGGAGGCAAGATTGCCAAAGTGTCTTGCCCAAGAACACAACAACAGTATGCATTGGCAGAATAGGGATCAAATAAAATTTCACTCTGTTTACATTTACTTGCATTAGCATTTACCCACACTTCACTATGGTAAAGCTGCATATTTATGTTTAAAAACATGAATATTTCTAATTTTCTGGAGATTTTTTTTTGCTATAAGGCAGTAGGGGGTGTTGAACACTAATAGTGATATAGGTATAGTTGTATTATATTATGAATGAGTGACTGTCTTGAAAATCATCATGATGGCTTCAAAAATAGTCCCAGGATTTGACTACTCAAATTTTCTTTGACTTAATTTTGCACAATCAATTGCCAATGGCCCATATTCCCATTGGTGACATGTTTAGACATTTTGGTTGACTAAAACGGGCAGGACACTTTCATTGCAGCATGAGTCAGCCCACAGAGAGGATATCTATCACATCATTGAGAGCTCCAATACAGAGCCACTGTGAATGGAGCTGCCCCCACTCCCATCCCTCCCTCAATTCCCCCACCCCCTCTCACCCCCCACCCAATCTGTGCCATTAGAAAGATGACATCATCCCTCTGCACCACTCACCATCTCTCCCTCTCTCTCCACATAAGTATCGTTTTCCAATGCTGGCTTCTCCGATTGCCCGCTGTTATGGATCCGGCTCAGTTGCGGCCAGCGGCAATTAGCCTGAGCTTGTGGAGGCTGTGATGTGTGCAGAGGGAAGATAAGGTATAAGGGCTTTGACACTGCCAGCGTTATGGAGATAGTAACATAGTCCAGGCAGAGCATCCATCAGGATAGCAGCATCGCAGTGGGGGGTGAAGTCCTGCTAACAATGTCGCTGGAGATCTATGGTGGGGTCTTGGTTAACATCTGTACACATAGCATAACATGTGAGGAAAACATCGAGAGGGAACAATGAAGGTCAAATCTCACAAGGTTCAAATTAGCATTGATTTGTTGTATGTTGATAACTGATTTTATTTGATGACTTACAATAGCTTTTAAGGTCTGTAATGAGTCAAGAAAACCATGTCTTGTTAGATTTTGGGGCTATGTCATTGTGAGGTAGTATTATTGCCTAGATTATATTTTGATTCCTTCGTTGGGTTTTCATACATTAAAGATGGACTGAGGAGACTGGGGCTTTGAATCACACTGTCTCTTTAAGATACTACTGTTTCAAAAGGAACAAAATACATTTTACAGCAGTGTTTCCATTACTGCACATTCCATTTATGAAATATACTTCATGTAATAATCAAAACACAGAATATGTCGACTGTATTACCCACTGTAAATATATTTACTTTTCTAAATAAGCAACAGCATTGTAGTGCTGCCACAAAAAATGCTCATGGCAGTGATCGATACAGCAGCCCACAATATCAGAACTGTCAAAAAAATTGAGTATCATGAGATATTATAGATTTTTTTTGGCACACCCAAGTTACAGGCCATATCTATGGAGAGGCAATCCCCTTCACAGTATTTTTGAGCTGTAAAAACACTCATAAACTACTTCTACTTACGTCTTCTTACTTCATTTTGAGTGACAGATATATGGTTAACCAGGTCAGATTTACAAGACACTTCTGTAAAACCACTTCATGCCAAAATTGGATGGTTATAATGTGGATGACCAATCCCTCTGACTCATTTTCATTTTCTCATTTTGTCTGGTCATCCTATTGTCTTTTCTGTTGTTATTGCAGACAGCAGCCTTATCCTACTTGAGCCACAGTTATGGTTTTTGGGTTTACCTAATGTGCTGTCCCACCACTTCAAACATAGAAACTAGTCAGAGCTCTTTTACAGTGTACACAGGTGGTGCTTGTATCTGCCCATCAACAAACAGATGGATTATTGCATTATAGCATTAAGTCACAGACCGAGTTTCCAGAAGTAGATTTTTGTGACAAATTGCTTGGTCTGCCTCAAATGTTACATTCTAAATCCTGTTTAGATTGAATGTCTTTACAATGACTAAACTCCTAAAATAACAAAATAGGGACCACTTTGTAATAACTACACCATAATAATACTTAATAATCAAAAATGGTACATATGCAGGCAGGTAAAATGGCCATTGCTGTGACTTTGCAGTGATCATTAGAAACTATAGCAACCAACCAAACATGTTGAGAAGTAAGTGGTAAGTGGTTCATGCAAGATGCTAAATTCAGACCGAATCTCATAACAAGTTAAATAGAGAAAAGCTAACCAGAGTTTGAAATACAAATAAACATGTGCAGCTTTCTCCAAAACAATGTCTGCACAGATGAGGTCATTCTTATTGAGAGCTTTTCTGGGAATGGATCTGTTGTTCTGTTGTTGCCACCAGACATACACTGCCGTACACCTCCCATATGACTATCAGTGGATTGAGTATCATACTTATATCCACAATCTTTCTAATGAAGAAAAAAAATAAACTTTTTATTCTGCCTCACAAATATGGTTTACTGTAGGAACTGCATTATCTAGAATACGCCACATTATGGCATTAAACACCCATATAAGTGGTGCAGTTGCAGGTGAAATCTGCAGAGAAGCGAGAACTAGTCTTACATATTCAGGTAATGTCTTTTTAACAATACAAACAGCAATAATTAAAAATGCTAGATAAGTTTAATGCCATATAGTAGAACATTCTAGCCAAATCAATAACATCTACATAGCTATATCAACCACAAAAAAGCTTTAAAAATTGTAAACGCTCAAGATAAATTCCATGAAAGGCCCATGAAACCTTCCAGAGTCAAATCATAGGCATATTTAATGTTATGGTTTCATAAATTCACATCAAACACATCTCCATTTTGTTTCACAGTTATTTTGGGCTCCGACTAAAACATACTGTACTTAGTACTTACTTCCACATGTGCGATTACCACACATACAGCACACTGCACTAAAATGCGTTACATGATTAGTTGAGAGTGTGCAGGTTAATGACTTCCTGTATTAAAACTAAAGATGACATTTAACTAAATAACAGGGCTGCTGACATGGAACAGGGTCAGGTGAGGTAAGAGAATGAGTGGAAGAGATAAAAAAAAAAAAAAAAAATACAGGCTTAGTTATAAAGTAAGGCTAATAGTGTATCAGTAATAATATAATAGGTATGATCAGAATCGCTAGGGAAAGATAATATGTTTCTTATTTCAAGCAAATATAAAAACTGCCTGCTTGCTTGCCCTTTAAATTTGTTGGAGTAGTTGCAACAGACACATTCGTATATTCAGATTCTATAGATTATATGTCTAGAAATAAATAAAAAAATCTCTGCTATTGTTGTTAAAGAGATTCAGGGTACTTTTTAAAAAGATATAGATAGAAATATCCTCAGCTCTATGTCTAGAATTCATAAAAGATTTAACTTTGACTTTCATAAATCTTTTAGGTCTAAAAAGTTTGAGTTTGGATGTGGCTGAATAATTGAACAAACCAAATACAGAACTAGACACAACACCCAAAGTTCAGCTGAGTTTCCCTGCATACTTTCTGTGACCTTTGACCCCACTGACCGGGCCAGACACTTGGGCAGTCAGGTGACCAGAAACACTAGGAGCACAGGTGTATAATGCTTTTAAGGACCATCCATCCATACATTTTCTTCCACTTTATCCAGAGCTGGGTCGGGAAGACAGCAGCCTGAGCAGGGTGGTCCAAACTTCCCTTTCCACACACACCTCGTCCAGCTCTTCTGAAGGAATCTTGAGGTGTTCCCAGACCCACCGAGAGACATTGTCCCTCCAGCATGTCCTAGGTCTTCCCCGGGGCCTCCTCCCAGTGAGATGTACGTGAAACACCTGCCTAGGGAGGCTTCCAGGAGGCATCCTGAACAGATGCCCAAGCCACCTCAGCTGGCACCTCTTGATGTGGATGAGCAGAGGCTCTACCCCCAGCTCTTCCGTGTGACTGAGCTCCTCACCCTATCAGGGAGTGCCAGTCACCCTGCGAAGGAAGCTCATTTTGACTGCTTGTATCCACGATCTTGTACTTTCAGTCATAGGTGAGGGTAGGAACGTAGATTGACTGGTAAATCAAGAGCTTCGCCTTTCGACTCAGCTCCTTCTTTACCACAACAGTACGATACAGCGACCGCATCAATGCAGACACTGCACTGATCCCCCGTCCCGCCCGGGTCCCGGAGTTGAAAAGCCCTAGACATTCCCAACAGACCCTCACTATACGCTTGGGTTGGCTTCCTCCTCTGCCACAAATCCAACTCACCAACAGTTGGTGATCAGTTGACAGTTCAAATCCCGCTCTCTACATAAACATCATTGATTGAGTGGTTAGATCCACTGACTTGAAGGTTGGCGGTCCAATTCCAAGAAGTCCAGAAGTCCAAGAACAGAACACCTCTCAGGTTCAGATTAGGGTGGCCGTTCTTCCTGATCACTCGTCTCCAGGTGTCACTGTCGTTGCCCATGAGGGCGTTGAAGTCTCCCAGTAGAACAATGGAGTCCTGCTTAGTGCACTGTCTAGTATGTCTCCCAGGCACTCCAAGAAAGTTGGGTACTCTGCACTGCTGTTTGGCCCGTAGGCGGACACAACAGTGAGAAACCTGTCCCCGACCCGAAGGTGCAGAGACGGGTGTTTGAGTTCACTCTGGTGAACATGTGGCGGCTGAGCTGTGGGGCTATCAGCAAGCCCATACCAGCTCGTCGCTTCTCCCCATGCGCAACGCCAAAAAAATGGAGGGCCCAACCCCTCTCGAAGAATTAGGTACCAGACCCCAGGCTGTGTGTGGAGGTGAGCCCAACTATATCTAACCAGTACCTCTTGACCTCCTGCACAAGCTCAGGCTCCTTCTCCCCCAGCGAGGTGACATTCCATGTTGCCACAGCCAGATGTTATGTCTGTGGACTGGGTTGCTGAGACACCCGTCCTTGACTGCTGCCCAGTCCTCTGTGCACCCAACCCCTATGAAATCCTCTGCGAGTAGTGAGCCCACAGGACCCAAGTCGTCCTTTTGAGCTGAGCCCGACTGGGCCCCGTGGGCAAAGGCCTGGCCATGAGGCACTCACTCCAATGTGGGGCCCCGGCTGCACAAGACCGGGCGACGTCACGGTTTGGTGTCATACTATTCATTGAGGAACTGTGAACTGTTCTTAATCTGTCCCGTCACCTAGGACCTGTTTGCCATGAGAGACCCTACCAGCTTAGGGGCATAATGCCCCAGGCAATGTAGTTCGGATCCGCGAACTCCCCCACCATGATAAGGTGACAGTTCAAGGGGGAGGTTTTTAAGGTCCTATATTCATTTTAATGGTAAATAGTTAATTTGATTATTTTGTTTACGTTTTTGTCAATGGAAACATTACATTTATATCAAACCATCTAATACGCTAATAATAAATCATCATGAGCCGTTAACCGGCTCATTATGCCAGAATTAACCTCCACAAAAAAATTACAAAGAGTACCTTTAATATCAGATTTATTTGTTTTTAGGTAATCAGAGAATAGCATAATTAGCTATCTGCTTCTTATATTTTTCTACAGAAATAATGGTAAATTTTAACATACAAGTACAAGTCTAACTAGTTTCTATTGGTTAAAAAGGGGACAACTAGAATATAAAGAACATAAAGAACATAAAACCTATGAAATGTCCAAAAAAAAAAAAAAAAATCTTTTCACTCTTCCACATAACAGTACAGTAACACTGTGTGTATATCTGCTGTCTTTTGTGTCCTGCTGTGAGAGCTTAGGCCGCCTGAGTTTCTGCTTGTTTGTGGTTGCTCTGAGGACAAATAAAAGAGCCACTTTGAGAGCTGCTGCCTGACATGGTTTGGCAGGTCACGGTGACTAACACTTGTGGTGCGTGTGTGTGTGTGTGTGTGTGTGTGTGTGTGTGTGTGTGTGTGTGTGTGTGTGTGTGTGTGTGTGTGTGTGTGTGTGTGTGTGCGTGTGCACTCGAGTTACAGGCCTATACACAGAGTCTCACTGCACATTCAAAAGAAAACTCAAAAGAGTGAATCACACAAGTCTTTATGTTCAAGTGTCTATGACAATAAATTACAGCATTGTATTTATGAGGAGGTGTCTACAGTGTAATAAAAATGATGACACATCAAATCAACTATGCAGATGACTAAGTACGTGAATGTATTGTTAGTATTATGACACATTAATATTTTATGGTCAATTATGTGTTGTAGATTTCCTATTAAAGATACATTTAATCAATTATTCATATTTATTGAAGAGTTTACTGACAGGAGTCTCCTAGTGGTAAGAAATCTACAGACCATGTAGCAGTGTTTCTCAAACTGTGGTACTTGTACAGCTCCTTCTGGTGATCCTGTACTGTTCTAATATTCGCTTACTGTACAGTCGCTTTCATCCACTTTTTGGTCTTCCTTTAGGCAATTTCTTGGTTAGAATTACTGTTGCATTCAGTCATAGTTTAGACCTGAAATAGTCCAATTATAGTACCCACTTTAGACCCGATAGTTGTCAAAATGACAAATATTTTTCTTTGGTGGTACTTGCTGTGAAAAGTTTGGAAACCCCTTGTTCATTCATAATGTGATCAACTGAATAAACTCTGTAGGTGTACAGATTTGACTAACTACAAGAAATGTAAAAAACTGAGAAGTTACACCACCACCCTTGGCCTGTAGATGGAGTCGTGAGCTGCTGTGGCTTTAGTGTCTATTTATGTCTCCTTAGTCTCAAGACCTTTTAGGATATCCTATGTTTACTTGCGCCAGTGGAAATTTACATGTTCTTTTACTGTGACCCAGGTGCAGTCGCCTGAGCCTCTATAGCACATTTCCATCCTAATGTTTCGTAACAAGCGTACAAAAATACTTGGTTGGGTTGGTGTCAAGTATCAGAGGCTTGCAGTATGTCTGCTTTCATTTAATGCAGCCATCCACATAACAAATATTGCACAAGGGGAATTTCTAGGAACTTGAGCAGAACACAGCGTTGTTTTACCGTTTGGGTTTCTTTCGGCTGACACTAGATTTATCTAGAGCAGGCAGGAGTGGGGCTATGTGTGTCAGGCAAAAATGGAGTTAGCGTGAGTTGTGAATTGACAGCATGTGTAGAACAGGGCCCGAGGAATTCCTTTCATAGCAGCAAGTTCATAGACCGTACTGTGTATTTCACAACATACAAAAACAACAGATTTGGTTAATTTATCTGGTGTAGATAATAGCTGTTTCATGTCAGAAAGAAATCATACTTGTTTGGAAATTTTGATTGGATTTGTCATCAATTTGGGTTTTTTTTTGGATCAGAGCAGCTTTTCCAGTTTGCCTTAGTCCATTTTAACAATTGTGATGAAAATGAATGTGTTTTTACATACAAATACAATACAAACGTATTTTCCTAAATTTTATTGCCTGGATAAAATCCACATTCATCAAACTACCCTGGTAAGAAGACCTGGAAAAAAATACCAAGAAAAAGCAGAGAACAGAATCACTTCTGCTTTAACCTGAAAGGTCGACAGAAACAGTTAAAACTCAAGGTATTGTGGAGAAAGGCAAGGCATCAGAACCAGGGCCAGTTTAACTACCTTAGGAAGATGGTCAGCCTTAGAATTAGCCATCTGAATTTTCTCATTGAGAACTTTAAAATAGAAACTTCATAGCCACAGTTTAGTTGAAATGACACAAGGAAACCAAAGAACATCACATAAAGAAGTTTATGCAACTCCAAAAAACCACCTAACCACAGGGATCGAGGAGACAAGGAGAATGGTGTTGAACCCAGCCAACCTGTGAACAAGGAATGCTGGATGAAAATCCTTTCCAACCGTAAGCTCACAAGAGGTACTTTCCAAAGGACTGAACTTCTTTGTAATATCTAACCAGATTCCCACATTGGACTACATTACAGCAGCAACTGCCATTAGAAACAATAAGCTCACAGAGACAGAAGCTGGAGATCTGAGACTGAAAGTAACAGCTGCACTGAGCAGCGCCAAGCATCCAATGTAACATCAGAGGAAAGGAAGGCTATGGCTGCTATAGAGAAGGACCACAGCATCAAAATTTTTTGTCAATTGACTAAGGACGATGCACTGTGATCCTGAGCTCAGCTGATTACAAGGCTAAGGTGAACAGACTCCTCAGTGACACCAGAACCTATGAATTACTGAAAAAAGGCCCTACCAGTACAGAGATCATAAACTGCTTACAGAAGCTGAAGATGGAAGAAGTCATTGATCAACAGCTGTATTACAAATTCTATTCTCCATTCCTTGCATCTATGGCCTCCCAAAATTCCACAAACAGGGAGTACCCCTCAGACCCATTACATGTAGCATCCATCACGTAAAATGTGGCCAAAAACCTGAAGACCATCCTGGCTCCTCTGGTTGGCAACACGGACCACCGTATTGATAAAACAGCAGAATTTCTTGAAGGAAATTTCAGAGGAAAATTCTTCAGGCAAATCCACGGCTGTGCCATGGGCTCACCAGTCTGTTCTATTATTGCTAACTTATATATGGAACAATCTGAACAAAATGCATTAGCTTTGTTTCCAGGCACTCCATCCACACACTGGTATCGCTATGTGGATGAGAGCTGGACTGAAATAAAAAAGATCTGGAAGCTTTTACTGCACATATTAATGCTGTGGATCTCAACATCTAGTTCACACGGGAAGAGGCCATGGAGAACAAATTCTTAGATTGTGCAGTAACTACCGACCAATACCTGCTGTTTGATTCACACCATCCACTGCAGCACCAACTCTGAGTTATTTGTACAGTACAACACAGAGCTCAGGTGGTTCCAACAAGCACAGAGGGAAAAGTGAAGAAAGCCCTCCAATAGATCTAAGAGAGCTAAAAAATAGGACAACAGGGAATCTGAACCGAGGAGAAAAAGTGTAACTATTCCTTAAGCAGCTGGTGTGTCTGAAAAGCTTTTCAGACAATGTGAAATTCTGGTCTATTTCAAACCTACAAACACATTAAGACAGAAACTGGTTCAAGCAAAGGACAAAACCATGAGCCACAAACAAAGCAATGTGAGTTCTCCATTCTGTGCAGTAAAGACTTCAGTGAAACAAAACAGCTACTACATAAGAGAATGTCCATCGCAAAGCCTCTAACCTTTGAAGAAAGTGAGGTACCGATCTTACGCTCCATCCTCAGATTTAAATCATTAAATCATTACACATTGGGGTTTTAAAATATGGCCACGATACACAAATTTGTAGTAAAAGTAAAAACCCACAACTGAAATAATGACAGCACAATAATGTGTATGGAGCCTCACCAAGCTTTATTTACATGCGCACCATTTCTTATACAAACTAGATTACAATTTAAAATGGAATACACAGGAAAAAATACTCACTAACATCAAGTCGAGAAGAAGCAAGATTCATTATAAAGTGTAAAGTTCGAAGGGCAAAGGATGAAGTTAAAGCTGGCCTTAGGATTTTTTTTTACAAGAAGTGGACAAAAGGAGGTGATTAAGGTATCTAGTGGTATGTCTTGTCAGTTTTTTGCTTATTTTTGCATATTTTGAAATCTTATTTGTGAAATTGTGCCGGTATAAAGCAGTTGTGGTGTAAAGGTGTCATTTATCTCCCAACAGAGAAAATATATTTTACACGTATTATACATAAATCAACCTGTGATTATAATCCCTTAGAACTAAAAGAAGCTGACAGTAGATCCTCTAATATAAAAGTGATTATTCCTGTAGTAAGTACTGATAAAAAATGTCTTTATACTTATTTGCTGGTTCACTTAACAGCCAATTCTATGTGTTGATGAACAGATTTTTGCTTGTATTTCCCTGGTTCACTGTTTTGGTGACGCTAGCTTACTACAACATGTGAAGTTAGAGGGCGGCTTTGAAATGTTTGGTGTCAAAAATGAACAATGAGATATTTTTATTTTCATCTTATAACAACTAATATTGGAGGGTGTTTTTTGGTAGGAAGAAAAACACACTGATTTTCCTGAAAACTTAAAGGGACGGCACCATGGCAAATTTTCGTCATGCACTAAACCTCATATCGCACGGTAATTATTCACCCTTCGCCAACCATGCACTCCTCTGTAAGCCTGGTTTCAAAGTACTATTCACACATCTGTACACTATTATACACAACAAGGGCGGGCCCTCTGTGGCACGAGGGTCTCCAGATGCTACAACATTGGTGTTTTTTTCTCCACCATTTTTTTTTCAGAAGGCTGGTAGTAACAGTGTTCCCTCCTACAATACAGGTGTAACATAACTCTTCACCTATCCCTTCAGAGGTATTACAAAACTCAAAAACGGGTCTCAAGTACAATACAGATTTACAAGGACGAAACAGCGAGCGAGTATATGCATTTTACACAAATCATAATGCATAAATACATACATGCATACAGGCTAACGTGCTGTATGCGTCGTGGAGGGAAATGGATGGGTTATTCATAGAAGATAGACAAAATATAGGAAGGAGGAGAACTCAAAGTCACGAAATAAAAGTTGATGCTCCTCTCTCTTCGTCGTGTTCACAGGTTACAAGTTCACAACACACAGCATTTATCTGTTTCAAAGACCACTAGATTTGCTTCAACCCCCCTGAGTTTTTATAATGCATAACAGGCCCCACAAGATGTAAAAACAGCAGAGCTTAACACAGATCCCTGGTACGTGTTTTCATATGTCAGTGTGTGTGTGTATAAAAGTGCATTTGATTTCCTTGTGTCCATGCTTGCATTTCATTTTGGATCGGAAAACCTGCTCAAAAAGAACCCGTCACTTTAGTATGACATCATAAGTTTGCACCCTAAAGGAAGTGAACAAAGGAAGCTGATTTTGGGACTGCATCTCAATTCTGTTTACTGGAATCCATATAAATCCTGCCCACTGAGAGGAGAAAGCCAATAGGAATCTGCCAATAGGAATCTGCCTTTGTCCTCAGCGGCAATGACAGCTCAGAATCGAGGAACTGAGGCTTTGAGGAGGCAAGTGAACACGAATACGGTCCATTCTTGTAATCAAACTGAACCCATTTGGTAAGATTTTGATGCTAAAACTTTAATTTATTGATACAACATATTTTTCAGTATCTCAGCATGAAAAATAAATACTTATTTGAGTTCAGTTACTGCTTACTTTTTCCTAACCATCCAATTGTATTTCAAACTTTCTCCCCCAAAAATGAATGATTTAAAAAATAAAAACATAAAAAAAAGAAAACTGGACATCTTCTCAAAGGTTTTGACTTATGTCCTCAAAAGTTGACAGTTCTTCTGCAGTGAAAGTCATGCAACAACTTGATAGATTGTTGGTAACACAAGGAAATCAAGTTAATCAGTGTGCGTGTGTGCATTAATGTGATTTGGCTGCCAGCAGATCCTACTGTTCATTTTCAAGTAATTTGGCAATATACAGAGACATAGTAGTAGCTTATTGACATATTATGAACTTGAGAAAAATGGCTTAAGGAATGAGCCTAAAAATCCATGTGCCCTTGACCTTTGCATCTGGCTGCTGCAGCGGTCATGGCTGGACTGAAAATAAACTGATTTCAAATGGTTTATGCTTTAGGACAGGAGTCAACACTGTTTACATAGTAGCACCTGTTGTGGAAATGTTCACAAACCCAAAGAACAGCTATTTATTTTGGCTACATCATATGCTGTAATCATAAATCTCAAAACAAAGATAGTTTTACCTTCCTGATTTGCTCTGTACAAATATGCATTCATATAAATCCAGTATTTTGGACAATTTTACAGTTATTTTTCCCCAACAAATAAAAAGCAAATTTAAGTATACCCTTAGGATGCAGCAGTTTATAAGCGCTAAATTTGAAGTGCATTTTACATCCTAACGCCATTGCCACCACTGTTAGATATATATATATTGTTTATGTGCATTAAACAAAATAGCTCTACTGCCATCTTTTCATTTCACCAATACATTTTTTTTTTCATTTTGTACAGATAGGTATGATGCCAAATAATGATAAAACAGAAAACGTTCAAACAAAACACTGAACATTTAAAATCACAAGGATAAAAACACAGGGAGAGTCTTCTTTTGTCCAACACGACACATCACTTCTCCATTTTAAACTTGAATCTTCATTGGGAACAACTGTAAGGTCTCTCCTCTTCACTTCAATCCACCTGAAACGCCTTGGATTACTACAACAGAACAGGACTGAGAAATTGCATAACTCTGTCATTGTCAGTTTGTTTCTAAGTGTTGTTTCACAGGAGGTTTGGTGGCTGATTTTCAGCATTGTGTGTCTGTAAACAGGCTTATTTTGTTTGTGCTGATGGCAGGTTTGGCAAAAAGGGTGTAGGTAATAATCGTCCACACAGTTCAGACCTGCAAAAAAAATGGAAATAATTGTGAAAAACAAAATCAATGTTAATGTTTTCATTCTTTCATAAGTGATTTGATCTGACCTGCTGTTCCTGACCCTTGCTCAGCCAGGGACCCAGCTCTGGGATGTCTGCTTGGTGCTGGTGAAGTTGACCAAAGAGTCAAAGTTAAAGTCCAGTCCATCTGCGTCCATTAGCTCACTCCTGATGATAGAGTCCATATCACACTCTAAAGTCCCATTAAACATGTCCAGGTCCAGGTCTGTGGGGAAGCGGTCCTGGTTCAGAGGGGCTCCATTAGAAACTGTCCCGTTCATGAAAATGGATGTGTCGATCTGCATGGAGGATGAGCCATTGCCCCCCAGTGGAGAGTTCAGGAGCTGCTTGGCATTAGCCAACATGTTAGCTTCATTGTTCAGAGTCAGACCATTTATGGGCCGGAGTGTGTTCTGGTTGTTACTGTGCCCCTGGACGTTGTGAACCCCAGTGGTGCCAAAAGTCATGACGGGATCGTTGCGGAGGATAAGGCCACGGCGGGACATTACAGCTGCTGCACTGGCCTGGGACATGAGCGGGTCAGACTGAGTCATCATCACATCACTGTGGTTGTGGCTGTCCGAGTTCAGCAAGTCTTGTAATGTCTGACTGCCAAAATGAGAGGTGATGGAGAAGGATGTCTGCTTGTTCTCCTGGATGGTCTGCATGGGAGAGGGGCGCACGGTGGACCCTGTAGAAGGCGGGCCAAAGATGGAGTTACTGAAACCATTGCTGCCATTAGTAGATGGGTTAGCAGTGGGCAAGGTGGAGGAGGAAGAGACTAGTCCATTTGGTTTGGTGCCAAAGCTGAAGCCTGAAGATCCGTTCGGGGGCTGTCCTGTAGTGGTTGGCACCAGGTTGATGTTTTCCAATAGCTCATCCATTATGTCATCTGTAAGTCCATCGTTCAGATTCATGGTACCTGTTAGATCTGCGAGGCGGGGCAACTCTGTTGGTGCTGCCTTTCCATTGGCTGTGTTGTTGCCAGGCGACATTGTCCTGCCAGGACTGTAGAGCATAGGCGAAAGAGGGGGCTCATCATCTGGGACCTGGTCCAGCTCGGGGTTGGCCAGGATGGGCGTCAGGCGCCCGCTGATGGTGCTGGCGTTAGAGTTTGTGCGGGAGCGAAAGTCAGTCCAGGCGTCCAGCTCCTCTGTGCTGCGGGATGTGGGACTACCAGGCCAGCGGGACAAGCCTGAGGGACTGTCTCCGCCTTCTCCTGCAGCAGCTGCGGCCTGGAGAGCAGCCTTCTTCTTAGCGGCGCGACCGCGGGCCGACTTGGTGTATTTGTTGCTATTGTCCATAGACACGGCTCGGCGACGTGGAGCCTTGCCTCCCTTCCCTCCCTCAGGGTTGATCATCCACCAGGAGCTTTTGCCCGTGCCTTCATTCTGCACCCGGATGAAGCGGCTGTGCAGCGACAGGTTGTGCCGGATGGAGTTCTGAAACACAAAAGGAGAAAGAAATGAGACTCCATTGACTTTGACCTGTCTTTTTCACTATTGAGAGAGTAGTTGTCTTGAAACACAATTTGGATCTATACACTACTAATGGTAATGTTGAACATTGATTTGGTTGACAAGACAAAACACAAAATAAGATATTGTTTCAATTGTTCCAACAGTAAATATAGACAAACAAATTAGCCAACAGCAGCTTTAAGATCTGATGTGTGCATCGTTCCTTGTGTTGCTTTTAAGCTGTGGATATGTGCTATAATCAAGCATCTTTCTATATTGAAAAGCCAGTACAATTTTGTGTTGCATAACAACACAGAGTGGACCGTGTGTCTGTGCAGTGTGAGTCATCTGTGTATCGATCACTCTCTCTCCTGGGACAGAGGGGAGAGCGAGGACTAGACTAGAGCTCTGCTAATGAGCCTACAACACACATTGTAGGTGTAGTGTGAACTAGTGCAGGGTCAGAGAGGAACACAGCGGCCCGGAGTACCTTGGCTTTGATTCTGTTACTAGAAATTACATGAACATACATGAAAATTTTTGTTCCTGGTTTAAACATGCAGCTTACACAGTTTTGTCCCAAACATTAAATTCATTTAAATAGTCAACTTGCAGTCATAACAACCAGTCTTTATAGCTTTTACTAAATCACTCCTCAATTCCTCCATTAAACTTTAGATTGACTAGTTAATTTAATTTGTTTTTCCACTGCGCTCTATCTTCCTGCCTTTGTGTTGTTTCACAAACATGTAGCTCTTATGTGCCCTGAGGGACTCCAGGCCTATGTTATGTCTTCTCATATAAACAAGCTAACCGCCCTCCACAACAAGCACACACATCCCCTGCTGCTGATTTTCTCTCTCTATGTATATTTGAACTCACTAAAACAGAACACATTTCTGGGGCCGAGAGGACGGCCGCCAACATTTTTGGTGGGAATCACAATATTGTTTTCCAAGAAATGGGGCCCCATCTTTTACAGTTTACAGGCAATTTGGTATAGCTTGTTTTTCCTGGTCAAAAGCAGCTCAGTCAGGAGGCTAAAATTACTTGATTGTAAGGGGTCAAGAAGATTTTGCTATACACAGGAGGAATGCCATTTGCTGCAAGAGTGTTCGCTAACCATTACTTTGCATTAGCGATAAACACAACAGCCTTTACTTATGAATGGGTGTGTGTATGTGCATTTCCCAAGGTTGGTGACTGGGAAGGAGTGAGGTAAGATGAGAATGGGATACCACGGAGACCAATGTTTACCATTAGCTAGCTAGCATCTCTAAAGACATGACGTAATGCTAAAACACTCAAACACACATACGGTAATTCTTTCCACCTGCCAGGAAATGTAAACAGGACTTGACATCAGGTTGTTCAGTAACAGGCAGGTGTTGGCAGAGAATAGCAAGTATGCGGGTCTATTACGGCAAATTGTTTCTCAGAGGTCCTTTAATTAAATGTCTTATCATCATCCAATCACATTACAGGAACT
Organism: Periophthalmus modestus; assembly: GCA_019594935.1. Taxonomy (NCBI): domain Eukaryota; kingdom Metazoa; phylum Chordata; class Actinopteri; order Gobiiformes; family Gobiidae; genus Periophthalmus; species Periophthalmus modestus. The sequence continues at coordinate 15,417,945 of JAIEZT010001328.1, forward strand.
TGAGTTGGTTGTGAGAAATACTGAAGACAAACCCATACAAAGCACCACAGCTGAGAAGAAAAAAAACTTCAAAATGGCACATGACTATAAGAACGTGCTTGCTGGATTTTAAGCAATAAACAAAAGTCTGAAAAGCTAATATTATCAATGAAGTTGCGGATGAAAAGCTTCCATATCAAATCATATATCACCTGCATTTGTCCTGGTTTTATTTGCCCTATGGATCACACGCCATCACACAGATGGTACATTATTTGTTATGCTCACTATGAACTGCAGCTGCTCCTCTGAGGTTTTCACATGCCCATTAATAAAACAGCTCAGCTCAGAGAGGCCAACGCTCTGATTCATAACTCTGGATTTACAGCTACACTTAATAAAAAAGCACTACTCCATAGCCAACAGCATAAACTGTCGTGTTGAGACAGTAGTGAGAAATTGAGCCAGATTAATCCATGTTGTACAACAGCTTATAGGAGTTTTAATGAGTGTTTATGCTATATTTGAGCACGTCTAAGAAGTCATTGGTTAACATAAAAATATGGCTGAGGCAAGACACTTGGAATATGTAGGTGTATCAAAATGCACCTACATTCTTATAATAACTTATGTTGTTGCAGTGTTTTTGTCAAGTAAGGGAAATTAACTTTATTTATTAATTATACATCTATGATTTAAATCATTGCAATTGAAGTAACTGTGAAATGAGTGTCTTCTAACACTCAAATGGGCCTACATCTTTACTTAAGTTTAAGACTAAATCAAAATGTTTTGTCAAATTAACACAGATTAAGTGAAAATGGGTTATACAAGGCTGATGCTGGACTGAGTGCTTTGGTTTCCAGGTTCACTTGTGTTACATTTTTGGACCAAGCGAAGAGCCTTATGGGCAAAGTTCATGGGAGAGGCCCCAGCTGTGTTGTATGTGCATGCACTGGCCAGCTGCAGCCAACGCTCTCAACAACAGAGGCTCTATGTCCATCACCAACATGTGGGAACAATTCATCAATGCCAGTAACTATGTGGTTAGCATTAGCATATATTCCTTAAGTGCTGTACTAAATTCTGACACTTTATTTCTACTAGGGCTGCACAATATAAAGTCTAAAGTCTTAATTGTGAGTTGACGCAGTCGCTGTAATTATTTAGAAAACAGAATGTCCTCTGCAAAGAACAAAATATCCTGTGCTTTTTACAAATATCTTCTTGTACCTTTAGTTTAAATGTGTGGGATTCTTGTGTTAGTTCATGTTTCAGTCTTCTCTTAAATGTTAATGCTCCTGGGGTTGTTTACATTATGCACTCTGAACAGAAATCTACTTTTTAAACATATATCATGAAGTTAAGTAAAATCCCAATTAGTATTTTTCCCAACCCTTATCTCTGGAGGTGTGTATATGTCTACAGAGGACAAGACAAGTACTATGTAAACTGACATTTTGAAGGGAGGCAACCCAAAAAGCATACAGAACATATAGTGCCCCTCCCTAGACAGAGGTCACTTTCAAAATCCATCCGGTTATTGGTCAAAAATGTTTAACTCTCTGCTCTCTGATTGGATGGAGCGGAGGTAAGCCGCATTCTGATTGGTTGACTTGGAGAGGTAGCCAGGCAGTGCAGAGGCAGCCTAGCATTGCAAGTGTATTTCATCACCCAGATACAACACAGCGTCACTCCGGCTTGATTGGTCTGAATAATGTGAAGCAGACCCACTCTTGCCTCCACACAAGCAGCCACTGACTTAGGAAGACAAAAACCGGGTCAAAGGTTAAAGTGCTTTAGCGGTCGCACACTTTTTAGCCCCGCCCATAACACACATCTAGGGTGGCTCTGATTGGATGGACAGAACTTCACAACTATGGCAGTTGTGCCAAACATAACCAGGCGTTATCAGGCGTTATGTAAAGCAGGACTAATCTGAGGTGAGTGTCAGGGTCAGGGAGAGGTAGGGTCACTCCTATCCTGAATGGACATGGTGTGATGTTCTCTTTTTACAAAACTACAAACAAAAGCATGTTTACTGAGGATAAAAATAGTTTTCAAAATAAATAGTTACTTTTACGAAAAAAAAAGTGTCTAAATGAGCAAATCAAAACTAGAAATTGTTTAATACTAGTACAATCTCCTAATCCACACAGTTGCAACTTGGCATATAGGTGGCAGTCATAGAAATTAGTAATAGTGAAACCAGAAGATTATAGAGGAAGTTACCAGATTTTTTAATTTTTATTTTTAGCAAAAATAATAGCACTCATAGTAATACCAGTAGCACTTTGAAGCAGTACACCGTACATTTGAACAATAAAGGCAACGTGATGTTTTCATGTATTTAGTATTTAACATCAGTAGATCATCACTCTACATTTTTTCATTGACAACTGCAGGAGTGACCTAAAAGAGCTTGATTATAGAAATAGGTCCATTTACATCTTGTTCAAAACTGCAGAACTGCCAGACCCGCATCCTCATTACATTTTACTGTTTCAAGAGATTTTGAATGTTTTTATTGTTGAAAAATGGCTATGTGACATTTCTGATCCCTACATGTATGACCCAGTCTGAATTTCTAGAATAATTGCAAGGAAGTACAGAGAAGTGGGTGTAGACATGGGTAAGTGAAATTTTCTGAACACTCCAGCCTTAAATGCAAGACAATCCAGGATTTCAATTTATAAACATGTATAAATCAATCAAAATACAACTTTGCGTGAGCTAATGATGAGGGAACATCATTATATCATGGTTAATAAAAGTTGATTTCACATACTAATTCACCTCTAAGCCTGAATGTAACCATCACCATGTATCAAAAAAACCTAAGAAAGACTGAACTACACTTATCTCACTGTAATTTCATTCAGTGGTTACTCCTTTTGCAGTAGAGGTGACCAGTGCTAGTTAAGTTGCGGTGTAGAGGAATACGCGGCTTTAACACGTACGAGTGGTTTATAAATATACCCAGAGAGGACAGTTATTTATCCTGGGATTCTGCTCACAGCCCCGCCCCCTCGTCCCGTCCCAGCACTGGAGAGCAGACAGAACATTCCATTCCCTTCAATCATATGTTCGTACCCCGGCCAGCCCCCTCCCCTCTCTTCTCCCTGTCTGTTTGCTGTATGTTTTGGCTGTATGTATTTGTGAGTTGGTTTGTCTGTGTGAGTGTGGACCCTGGCAGGAGAACCAGGGGCCGGTTGGCAGCAGAAATGCTAGCTGCTTATGTTACTGTCCCGCTGCCAGTCCTCGCCCCCTTTTGACATCCTCCAAGGCAAATGGGATCAGGAACATTTGTCTGAGAGTCTGTCCAAAAGCAGGGTTACACAACGGTTATGTTCTCTCGAAGAAGCCAGAAGAGGGTCACTGCACAAGTTTCAGCCATATCTTTGTTGTTTCATTTTAGCTTTGAAAATATATAGATTGGATTTTTCGCTACAGTAGAGTGAAATTCACCCTGAACTAGAGGTGGAAATTAATCTCTGCATCTCGATGACAATATTTGAATGATATATTAACTATGCATCTAGAATGTGCTAAAATGTACCTGTAAATGTAGTATGAAGTGTAGTTGAGGTTCAAGTATTCCACAAAACATGAATGGACTATAACGTTAACTTCAGTAGTGCAGAAATATCTCTTTATACCTTGTTTGAAAGATTACACAATTTATTTCTGTTCATTTTATGTTTAATTATCTCTTTTTGAGATCATGTTTTATATTTTTAATAATCAACAGTACACTTGGTATTCTGATTTTGCATATCCCCAGAACAACAGTTATTGCACTATTGTACATTTTCAATATAACTAATAACTCCCATCTCTATCCATAACTACATCATTAATATTACAAACTGATAAGTATTCGCTCTCCAAGTTTGTTAATGCATGTAATGGTAATAAAATATGCTATGGCTAAAGTAAATTGAGACAAAGGGTTGTACACATTTTCTGATCAACTGGGAATTCCACCAAACAGCCAAACTGCTTTATCATGTGGCACAAACCAATGAAACTTAGTGAATAGAGTTTTTCTATCTCTCAAAGCTTTTCATGCTAACTCCAAAATGACCCTAACTCATGTGAAATCCCCCAGACACAACAGCCACATGCAGGCCTTTATTAAATAAAGATAATTCTGTTTAAGTGAACCAGACCACACGTGAAAAACAAAAATATGCAGTACACTTCCGAGGACTCTGACCCTCAAATACTTTATTCATCACCAGCTCTTGTATTTCTAGTATACCTATCACTCTCCCCCCCTCCCAGCCACTTCTCCCCCTTCTACTATGTCAGTGTTGGGTAAGGCCACATGCTCAAAGAACTCCTTGTTTACAGATCCGTTTTTCCTCCAATCAGTCTGGCCTGAGGCGAGGGAGTTGGCGACCCATCCCCCCTGCCTCAGCCAATCACGTTGCTCCATGAATGAGGCATGGTCAGTCACATGCTCGTTCATTGGGTCAGTGTGTTTTGGAGCAGGAGTGGTAGGTCACCTCATTCCTTACAGAGCTTTGACACTTTTGCAGAGCTGGATCTGACAATTTACTTTTGGAGGGAAAAAGAAAGGACTTTGGTCAATATGATTAGCTAGTGGGTAAATTTGTAAAAAAAATAAAATAAATAAATAAATAAATAAATAAATATAAATATATATATATATATATATATAATATAAGATAAAATAAAAATAAATATATATATATATATATATATATATATATATATATATATATATATATATATATATATATATATATATATAGGGCAATCCGTAGAAGACTGATAACTATTTTATTTTTTTTTTAAAAAGAAAAAGAAATTCTAAAAAGAAAAAATAAATAAAATTTTGCTGTTGGGAAATGTACACATTTCTAAACACTATTATAATTCTGTATTTTGAATAAAATATTAATTTATATAGCTTATACAAGTAATATGGCACTTCGTTGGGCTAGTTCAATGTTGACCTGAAGGGAAAATCACCTTTGAATAAATGAAATATGCTTTTCGTTGGGTCAAATTAAACTGGTCATGGGCCACCTAGAACATCCTAACAGCTGTCTGAGTAGAGGACATCTGCATATGGACACAGTCTGTACGGGACAAAGACATTTTTCTTTGGAGAGAAAGACACAGGACATCCCTGCTGAGCTTTATCAAGCCTTGTTCCAGGACACAGTGTCCTAAAAGCTACACAGCAAAAGTTAAGCTGCCAAAAACTCACAAACATTCACTGATAAAGAGAGAGAGAAAGAGGGAGAGAGGTGGATGGGTCAAGAAGAACGTTTTGGACAAAGAGTGATTCAGATGCAGCCAAAGGAGAGGAGGAATTGGCTCTCAGCTCGTTGTCAATATGGCTAAAGACATTTTTAACATTGCTGTCCAAGGGATTTATGACTGACCAATTTATCCAAAAGCATATCCGATTCAAATCAAATAAAATGTGAAATACTGAGCAGTTTTCTTTGCAGTATAATCAAATAACTGCAAAGTATCATAAACAAACTTTGATGTGTACTTTTCATGATGGGCCAAAGACACAAACTTTAAGAACAAATTTTTCAAAGATTATTTTTTGATTTATGAGGGTTGTTTCAAAGGTTGTGTAATTAATCAAATTTGAATCGAGATTCAGTCAGATCCAGTCGTGAATGATATGGGTGGGTCTTTTTAATCGAGAGGTCTACAGCCAATTCTCTGACAGTGAAAGGATCTGAAGTTCAGACTTTAGAGACAGATGTTTTTTATGTTAAATGGCAATGATTAAAAGTCTGTCATGTTTATGTGTTTTTATAATAAGAGAAATCAAATCAAAATCATGTTTTTTGTTATTTTTTTTGGCATATTGCCCATCCCTAGTTGTTGTTCTTAACAGATAATGTATTTACTCCTTGCATGAGCCCACATCTCACCATTACCGTTATGAAAGGGTCAACTATAACTCACCGTGTGCCATCAAAACCATCCAGGGCATGCCTCGACACAGCCAGTCCACACATAAGGAACGTAATACAGTCAGCTGGTGCTTCTCAAATAGAGCAGTATTTAATGAATGCTGTTTGGGTTTTCCACAGGGATGGGATGGGTGATCGTTTGGCTGAGTGTAGACCATTGGCTTGCCCTTTTTAAGCACTCCAGCACTTTCTGTATTTAAAAATAGAACCACCGTCTGTCAGCGGAGATTGTGAGCCCCCTGCAGCTTGATAATGACTGAGGGAGAGAAAAAAAATCTGATATAATTTAATGTTAATTATCTTCTGCCTTTTCAAATGGATCTCTATAGAATTATATATCAATCTAAAGTCCAACATACAGTCCGTCATGATAAATAAATTAATGTTGAACTGTAGACCGATGAGGCCTGGGATGAACTCTGTAAGAAGAAAGAACAAAAAGATAGACCACAGAGAATGGGGCACTATTCATTTTCAGCACAGTGGGGCATCTACATGATTAATTACACTCTGGTCTAATGCAAAAGTTACGATAAAAGGTAAACGGGGGAAGGGCGCGATGATAATTATCTGAAGCAGGGTATGCACAACTCCTCTGGGAAGCTGCAGCGCACACAATATAGAATCTATTTAAAAATTAAACCTGTTCTGATTTGAACAAGGGCAAGACAAACTATATATATAGATATATGCTGCCTTAAGGGCATAGCCCAAGCTCGTAACTACAAAACATGCTTCTGTGTGATAAAACGAGGAAAAAACTAAAACAGGTCAACCTAGGAGAAAAAAATCATCATGAATACACAGAGGATTCAGGAAGGAGGCGTGGGCCCAAGTGTAGAGGTTGTCTGAGGTTTACGGCTTCCTTTAGCACCCTGTAGCCTTGCCCTGATCCGCACAAAAGAGAAGGGGCTATTTAGGACGCTCACAGCAGCCCTGCTATCTGATTTATGACAACCAGGTGGCTCGAGTGAAGTTACGTTAAGACAAGATGTACTTCGAGAAACTGCATCTTATAATAATAGTTTGTAGTTTTCTGCAAATTTGGTCTTAAAGTTGAATGTGTAAACTTGTAAACTTGCTACATCTTTTGTACATATTGTAAAAGAAGCGGACTGTGGGCTGCTAGCATGCAAGTTGTTGTTAACATTCTTTTCACTCTGGCTTCTGTAAGTTGTGAACCACTACAAATTGTTTTAAACTAGTGCTGTTTTGTTTTATATTTTATTTTATTTTATTTTTTAACTGTAAAAATCTGATACACCACATTTAAACAAATAGAATAGAGTGACAAGTAAACAACAACACCATTTGTTGAATCATAAAAACATTATCATCTTATACTTGTACATAATCTTGGCAAACAAAGTGCAGGCTTACTGGCTGTTCTGGGTTAAGTAATCAATGCCCTTGAGATTATGTAACACAAATGCTTGTACTCTGAAACTGTGCCAAAATTCTTTTTCTTCTATCTGCTGTGTAATGGCTTAGGCCCAATACAAATATGTGGTAGATTTAGCAGACCATCTTTGCAGTATATTCAGCTTTGGTTTTCTTGCATATTTAATTGTATATCTCTGAACAAGTACGTCCACAACGCTGGAAGGTTTGAGCTGTCGTCCTGTGGGTGAAGTGTGACCTGCAGTGACCCCAGTGTACGTGATATTTGTTGTCAGTACTTTCTCTTTATCGCCCATTGTTTCTGTCTGCTCCATGTATCCAAGCTCCACCTCCAAGAACCACTGCTGGTGAAGAATAGACTGCAAGTCATGGATCTCCAACCTTTTTCCTCCAGTGAGCTACCTTTACAAAAACCAAAATGCCAGAGAGCTACTAATTTTAGCAGTCACAAGAAACTGAGTAAATATATGTGGCACAGCAAGCCTTAGATGGGGTACAGTTAGGTGTCTATACAAGACCAACTATTATCCATTTATTAGTGCACAAGGCTAGGCATCAAAATGATACATTTACAACGAGAACGCGCATTTAAATAACCACATTTGAGTTATTCAGCACAGTACGTATAATCCAGAAATCCCTTGGCGAGTTACCTGGAAGAGGGTGGAGAGCTACTGGTAGCTCCTGTGCTACAGGTTGGAGACCCCTGCTGTAAGTATTAGTATTACTGTGCTAAAGTACAGGCGTTGTTTTTTTTTTGTTTTTTTTTACAAGAATGGGTTGCACACAGAGGTGGAAGATATTTTGAAAAAAATCACAATTGTTGTTCTGGAAATATGCTAAATCAGACCTCACTTTTGTACGATACTCAGACAAGATATTTAAATCAAGATATTTGCCAGGGCTGTTTTTTGAACTGCTGCTGCCAAACTTTGAATTTCCTCTGGGATCAATAAAGTTAGCTCTCTCTCCATAGCTCTATATCACCATGATAAAACATGTTGCCCAGACTTGGACTCAATCTAAATTATGTGTAGTTGAGGCGCAAAGGCTATTTCCATCACACCACCATACAATGGAAAATAGCATGTCTAATAGTTACTGCCTTCCATGTCATAACTGCAGCTGTGTACTCTCTGAAACTGAACTATGACCCATATTTAAAGCGATAATGGTATTACACATAATAATGGCAGCTAACTAAACAGTAGGTTGCAAATAGATGGGATAGTTTGGGAGCAGTAATGGCCTGTGCATGTGTGTTGGACGTATGAAGCAGGACTTCACATCTGTTTGGGATTAGTGTAGGGGCCTTGGCCTTTCGTTGGGCTCTTCAATCTAAATGGCACTAAAAACAGGCACAGAACATGCTGATTATTACAGTATGTTTACCATGACGTAGACTTCAGGATATGTGCCATACACAAAGTCTTTAACATGATTATATGTTTAGGCCTTTGCCACTTGACTGCAGACGTTTTATTCACCGCCATCACTATTCAGGCTGCATTATTTTGCATGAGGCTGCCATGTCAGGGAATCAGGGAATTGTTGACACACAAACATTCAACATTCAATTTTATTTGAAATGAATGGGATTCCTGCTTAACCAGAAGTGCCATCACAAAAAGTAGCATTTATGGTAAAAGTGGGCAGGCAGAATAAGGCCAATAGGGAGCAACTAAAAGCAATGACTTCTATGTGCCATGACAATACTAAAATAAATGACTGAAATGGATAACGCTATGGAATAGAGTCACACACAAAATCAATACCCACACACCAATTGATACCAGATACTTGTTTGAATTTGAGTTATACCGGATCTATATTAAAACTAGTATTAACCCTTACAATACAATCAAAGAAACAACTATTATTTTTTGCTGACCATTATATTCTATTTTTTTTTTTTTGATGTGTTACAGAATTAAATATTGAGCCTTTTCCTTAGTATTGAAATCAAGTTTGAAATGTGAGAATCATAACAACACTATAGGACACTAAAGCAGTTCTGCGAGTGCAGGTCACAGCACCCAGACCCCGTGTACGCCTCCACCTTTGCTCCAGTCAAATGTGTCTGTTTGACGATGTGTTTTATGTCAGTGCTGATCTCAGGAGTTTTCAGCACTCTCTCCCTCCTACACAGCAGCGCCACAGGGACAACAGAGAGCTAGAGTAAGAGAGAGACAGCGAGAAAGACAGACAAGAAGGGAGAGAGATAAAGAAAGTAAGAAAAAGAGACAGCTAGAGAGAGAGAGACAGATAAAGACAGAGACAGACAAAGAAAGAGGGAAAGAGAAAGAAATAGAGAAGAGTTCGAAAGCTAGAGAGAGATAAAATGAATGAAAAAAGGAAAAGAAAGGAAGAGACAGAGCAGAAAAGAGATTGAAACCAAAGAGAGAAAGAGAGAGACGAGAGTGAAAGAAAGAAAAGAGCAGCGAGAGAGCATGAGCAGGAGAGAGTAAGAGAGTAAGAGAGAGAAAGAGTGAGAGAGAGCTTTACAAACAGGTACACTTTGTTATTTGTGTGTGTGTGTGTGCATAGGTATAACCTTTACAAGACAAGCCCCTGACACACACACACAAGCCCAAAGTCACACAATCAGCAGGTTCAATCCTCCAGCAGGTTACACCAGCCAGAGCCCAGTCCCCAGCTGTTTCCAAGCCCCTCCGCCAAGCCCCTCCGCCAAGCCCCACCACATGACTTCCTGAGACGAATAGGGAAGGACCACCGAAGTCCCCTACACTATCTGTTTACGTAGGTTTGTCTAATCTCTGTCTGACCAGTTCATCTGAAGCTGTGAACTACGGGCAAGGTCCTATACACCGGCTTCAAGTCTCTACAAGAGGTTCTGGTCTTTCTTTCTATTAAATCTGCCTTATTTACCAATGCAATGTATTGTTGTTTGACTAACCCACTTTAAGATGGGATGCAGGAGGACACAGAAGTATAGATGCACAAGGCCAAGCTTTTTGTTTATGTGTTTGCCACTTAAGATCATTAAAGGTTTCTAAAAGAGGAGATTATGATGCTGTTCCTAATGGTGCAATGCTTTGTCAGCTCAAGTCTGCATCAAAATCCAATCAAACAGCAAAGTGAAATTGGCCGAGTGTCCAACAGTGAGGGCATGGGAGTGACATCAAACAAAAACCTGATTAGATCTGCTCACAAAGCTCTCTAACACACGGCATGAACTTCAGTTGGATTGGGAAAGAGAACAAGAGCCCAAATGCACTGCAAAATGATCACTTTGTATTATTACAGTCAGGTCCCAAATATAGATTGTGATATTTTAATTTGATAAATCTATTGTCCCTCTTCTGTAGTTGTCACAGCAAATTCCCTGCTGCGATGTGTGATTTTCATAATTATTTGGCATACAAAATGTTCCTTTGCTTCCTTATCTAAATTTGAAATTGGCACACAGTAAACTGAAGCCTTAATGTCACCAGTATTTATAGTACATGTGGTATTATCCTCCTAAGACCAGAGCTCTTGCATGACATGCTTCATTCATTTCTAGTTGTTATTTGGGCTGATTGGGACCTGATGAGTGTAAATACAAAGAATTATATTTTTACTTTATGTAGTTTCTGAGAAAAGTGATGTAAAATGAATGCCCTCATATGTGGACATTTTAATTATTTTGATAAAACATTTGAATAAGGATTTGCAAAAACTATTTAGACCCTGAACACACCAACATTTGTCCTGAATGTAAAAACAAATGAGAAACAACAATTGTGCCTCTTGGAACAATGTGTCTCATGTGAAGTGCTACTGACAAAAATAAATAAATACATAAAAAAGATATATTCTAAACATTCTAAACTCTAAATTGAATTATTCTATTCTATTCTTTGAATTTTTTGAATAATTCTTTTGAATATTTTGAAAAATTGAATATATTTGCATTATTGCTGTTCTTGTATGCTTCTTCTAAAAATTTGCATTGTGGCCTAGACAACCCAAAATGTGCTGTCTACATATGTGGGCGCCAGGTCCTAGGAGGTCATTCATCAATCCTTATTTTATAAACAGATTGATGCATAATCTATCCTTATATAAGGATAAATTAATAATACCACATGTCCAAATAATTTAGTTTGGATCAATAAAATGTATATAATGTAATGTAATGAGGGATTACACCAACTAATCTAATGTACGATTTGAGTTGGTCCTAAGGCTGGATAACTAACTGAGAAAGGGCACCTATAAAACCTGTGTCAAATTAATAACTTCTCTATACATCACAAGCACTTATCCCCTTGATTCTATTTCTGGTTCCACACAGTGAGTGGCTGGCAGCTCCTCTGTCCACTTGAGTGTAAGTCCATAATGTCCCCGGTGGAATCTCATTAGACTTACATATACAGATAGCACTCATCACTATTATGCAGAAGTGCAAACATGATGTGAACTTGAATACCCCCTTGCCATAGGAGTAGGGGGTTATTTGGGGCTACAAGTACACATATGTGCCCCAGTATACACCCAGGGTTCAGTGAGGACAAGGGAGGCCTCTTCTCCACTTTCCCTCATCCTTGTCTTTGTGTCTGTCCCATGAAGCGCAAACAGCTTAATGGCCTGCAACATATGTGACAGTTAGGACATATAAATACTAAGTGCTTAGGGTTAGCAAGTTGAATTAACTTGTAGGATAGCTAATGTACAAACAGAGGTGAACATTGATGCGTTTGCCCACAGAGCCATGTTAGATGACTATAAATACCACACTGGTAACATTTCACCTACACTGTCTGTTTCGGTATAGGTGCTAGATAGTTATCATGAGGGCACTGAAACTAAATCAAAGTGATCCAGTACTTTGGGTGACTCACAACATGGAAAGTAGGTCAAGTACGCAACAATACTGGCAATATTATGATATTGTAATATTATGTCAATTCTGATGAGATTTGCATTTATGTTTTCAAATTAGTATTCAGTTCACAGTGTACTTTTTTAATTTAGTGGCATTTGAGAGAAGAATGAAATATGAACTGCTAAACTCAAGAATCACATGCATTTCAGAGCATGTTTATAGAGGTATCAACAAGGTCATAGAAATACACTACTATGGTGTTTGCAAAAGACATTGTAATGCCTAAATAATTTGATAATTTCCTATTTGATAATTTCATTTGATTGAGATATATTGTGCAGCAATATAGCCATTTTTTCTATCCACTTTTTCACTCTGATGGAAAGAGACCATTATGACATTATGACACTTGAAAATTGCCCTTGACATGAACCTATAGTTTAACTCCTCTAATCTGATCTGAGTTGTGAATGACTGCATTACCCTGCATTACTCAGAAGTGACATAGTGACACTGCTGCCCTTACTGTAACCCCACATGGAACCAATCATGTTATGAAGCTAGCATCTGGCATGGAAATCTTAATGTTTTATGTTCTTGCTACATTCTCTTCAGGAAGGCTCTAGAAAGGACATTTGTATCGCCAATCTACATGAAGTAATGTACAAACTGTATAACATAATAAAACTGGAAGTATGAAGGGATGGGTCAATTTCAATACTACGGAAAAGGCTCGATAACAATGTTAATACCACAGTGATAAAAAAAAAACAATAGAATTAGATCTTCAACACTAAATAATAGTAATTACTTTAATGTGACTTTATCCTAATTCTGATCTAAAACTATTGCGTAAAGGTCCAATTTTATCCTATTAATGCTTTATTTTCCAGAAGCCATACGTCAATGAGTATCAAGCTTCATTACTAGTTTTAGGATCTTAAATATCTAGTAGTAAAATTTGGGCTTTTAAGAGCCAAAATGTAACAGATCAGAACTTAACGGTAATCTTATTTTAGTATCCTTAGTTTTTCAAATATTTTCACAATCAAAACTTTAAAAAAAATACTGTATAAGTTTATGAATAAATCTATGCCAGTACAACCACTACCTCTTTCCTTTTTCTTATTATGGCCCCTTCAGTTCTTCTTGGCTGCTCCTGGATTGTTTCCCCTTCTTGCCCATTCTGAAAGCCCCTCTAAGTCAACTAACCACACAAAAGCCTATATGGTGGCACAAACTGGCTCTGTGCCAAAAGCCTATTTTAGTGCACAGCAATCACTCAATGTGGCTTTTATTCACTTTTGTTTCCTCAGTTCCACCTTGTGGGTAGGAGTGTGAGCCGTGCTAATCCTTTGGCGCTGGTGTGCGAAGCCCTTGTACAATGGGGAGAGGGGAGATAACAACAAGCTAGACTGAAAGCAACTGTACTTTTTAAGTTATTTGGCTAAGTCGCTCAAGAGGAACCGGCTTTACTACAAGTTTTGTTGGGCAAAATGAGTGTCTATAGCAATCACAAGAAAAGTATAATTGGTTAGAGTAATACTTGTAATGACATTTACAATTAAAAGTTCAAGGTAGTTCAAAGCCCTACCTTGAACTTGTAAAGGTGTCAAAAGCATCAAAACTCAGGTACTAATCAGTGCTAAAACTACTAGCTACTAACTTGAAGTATCAGTACTGACAAAAAATAAAAATAAATAGGACAAAATTGTAGATTTTCAAATCTTTTTAGACATTATCTTGAGCCCATATTCTTTTCCATATTCATTCTCAGGATCCAAAGACTTACGCATACTAACATAGAACATACAATGTTGACTGTAAAGATTGGTTTAACTTTGACAAGGCAAGGCAAACATTTTGACAGCAAACTAAGGGAACACTCACTCAAATAACTAACCCGGGTGCTGCCAGAAACACAGTGAACTACTGACAGCCACGGCGCTTATACTGGACAAACAAGTCTGACATGTCAACAAAGAGTAGGACAATAAAAGTGAAAGAACCCGGAGTCAGCTGACCAAATACAACATGAGGAGCAAAAATATACCATTGAATACATAACTTTACAAATATTCAGGGACTTCCAAATTACGAGGTGGATGGTAATAGTTATAGTCTATGTTCATGCAAAGTTAACTACATTGTAAAAAAAAAAAAAAACTAATTGCAGATTGCTAACAAGAAGCACAGCACTTAAGTTGTTGGTTGAGCTAAAATTACAACTCTCTTGGGAGTTCTCAGAAAAGCTGCAAACCAGTACCAGAACATCTGGTTAAACTAGCAAATAGCCAGTTTAATTTGGGCTTGGACTTTGGACTTTTAACACTATTTGAAATGGTGATTACAATTATTGCTCTAATGATTACAAAAAAATAGGGAACTTGAAAAACAATAAAATTCTGCACTGAATGCTGTGGCTGGAGATGTTCTGCACTGCAAAACTTACAGTGCCTTTTAAAAAACATATTTCACAAAACATGCCAATATATGTCAATAATTGCATACTATTCTGCTGCAAGTTAACTTTGACAGTGCATCTTTTTTTTTTTTTTTTAACCGATTTTCATTATGGCCCTACTCAATGTAATGTATATAACCTCTAGTCTGCAACATCTCGTGACAGTCTCACAGGGCTAATGTAACACCCCACTTCCTCTTTTTGGTAGATATTTCAGTCAGTCAGTTACATGCTGCCAGGCTGAGAGCGCACGTGCTGACTGTTGAGTAGTGACTTCAGAAAAGTTCAAAAGGTGGATTTTTTTGGCTGCTCATACTGTGCTATTTGTAAATACTAGGCCTGTCATGCTAACACATTTTAAAGAATTATATAGACGTATAATGATAATACTGAAACAATAACAATGAAACAATAATGCAGGATAATCCTAGTAAAACCATTTTAAAATAGACAGTATCACTAAAAGGCCTGAGCTGTAACAAATAAACAGAATGAAGTCACAATTCAACCCTATGCAGCTAAAATATTATCGTATTACAACTAAAATAACAAAAATCTCACCACATTTGCAAAGAAACTGTGCCCCAAAAATATTGTTCCCAGTAGTGACAGGCCTAGTAAATACAACCTAATTTTTGCTTATTTATTATCATCTTATCACTAACGTCTTAGCGTAACATTGGTCCAATATACAGTAGGACTATGCAATTAATCACATTTTAATCAAGCTAGAGACTCATTAATTTCTAGCTGATGTAGAACCATGAATCTTCCAGTAATATTATTATTAATCCTACAACTGTTCCTATTCTCCCTAATCCAAGTTTCATTCATATCACTACTGCTAATATACAGTATTGCTATTACTCTATGATTGTTATAGGTTTACGGGCTACATTGAGTGGAGAAATTAGTAGGTAGATATGTTTCTAAAGGCTGTAACAGTATGCATTTATTTACATAGGTGGAGCTGTGTCTGACTCGAATGCAGCAAGTGTAGCGTGATGACTAGACCAACCAGTATTCCAGTAAAACCGCACTTTCTCATGTCCATTGTACCATGAACATCTCAATCTTTTGTCATATTTTTTTAACCAATTCAAAAGCCCTTGAGTGAAAAGCTTACCGTCGCTTATTGCATGTCTGGTGCAGCATGGTCTGACTGTATATGGGTCATTGGCGGCCTGGTTTAGTCGCAGGGTAAATTCGGGCTACACTGCCACTGCAGCTGGATGGTGGGATGATAAGTTCAAAGCGGGGGCACAGTGAAGTGAGATATTTTTAAAAAGGCAGACCAGACAAGCAAGAATGTACTCCTCAAGTCCACACTGAATATGCTATGAGAGAAATGACTGGGTATGTTTAGTGGTTGTCGACTTGGAAAATGCTAAAGGGGCTCTTTTAATTTCAAGTGCGCACTGCAGACAGACAGGACTGAACAGGGGGTTGTAAAAAGCCAACGTGCGCTTGACTTTATTTTGTCTCGTCTGGGTTAGACTACTACAGGGAAACGCCTAGGGACCACCACCACTTAAGCAGGAGGGGGTGCACTCGGGTGGAGGAAAGTGTGGAAGAATTTGGGTTAGCATGAATTATTGAGTGTTACAGCCGCAGTGCCAGCCAGCCCTGTGCATGGCTTAAGAGTATATGCGAGGACATGTGGGTTACGTGTGGACATAAAGGTTGTCCAAGGAAAGATTAGATAATGGGCTATCTGTGTGGACAAAGGTGGAGTCAGAATCAAGAATCAGACTGAAGTAAATGTGTGGTTGTTACTACATTGTAATTTGAATGAAGTAGAAAAATAGCAAAAAACAAAGTTTAAATCTGTCAACTGGACAAATTGCAGGAGTGAAGACGTTTCGCTGCTCCAAGCTCCATCCAAGCTGCTTCTTCAGTTCATGTAGAAAAAGTAGAAAAATGTTAACTATATAATACTGTTGCTACTACTACTATTACTATACTATGAGCGATAATGCAACTTTTACTTCTACCACTCTAATAACTAATATTGACATTTTTTAAGACAACTGAACAAAAAATTGTTTCCTCAAAACCATGACGAAAGTATTTTTGTAAGTTTTTGCTAGTTTTGATACTTCAGTATGGGTACTGATTAGTATCTGGGTGCTGTTATTTTAACCTTACCAATTACCAATAGCTAATCACACCACATCTTACGACCACAACTCCAAATGCCATGATCATTCCTTCCACTAGCCTATCACTGCCTCCATTTCAATATTTAAAACACATTTCTGTTACTTTCCACTGGTGGCTTCACTCCTTTCAAAATTCCTAAAACTGTAAAACAAATAGTGCTAAAATAAATGAGCTGTGTATATATTGGACTACCACACTGTACTATTGTATCTCTGAATGCAACAGGGCCCCTCTCGCACACCTCCCCCACCCGCTCCTCTCCTTTGCTGCCTTGTCAACTTCCTTTTAACCCTTTCTAGTTATCTTTTCCTGCCTCAAGACATTCTGCCTTTTTGAAAATTTGGAATGGAGCCAATTAACACAACAGCCGGTTTGCCAAAAAAGAGGGATAAAAAAAACGAAAAAAAAAAACTTGTGGCAGTGGAGGAGGGGTAGAGCGCAGAGACATCGCTACACACTGACCTACATACACTTCCACACAGCTGATTGAGTCCTACGTGGGAGCCTGCGGCCAATCAGACGCAAGGGAGGAGTGTGAACTGGCCAATGGCGTCGCAGCCTCGGTGTGTAGCTCTTGACTGTCTCCGTACAGTTTTCAGTAATCGTAAGACACCAGATTGAGCAAAACTGGCAAGATCACATAGGGTACCACCACCACACAATATTAGTCACACAAAATGGAGTGGGGAAAAAAAAAAAAAAAGTTAAAAAGGGAAATGTGTGTCTTGGCGTCTGTGTCCTCTGGCAGTGCAAGTGCAGACAGATGATGTAGGCTAATGCGCTAAAGTCATAGAGAGGATTAGTGGCCGCATGCTCCTCTCTCGAACTGGGATAGCCTTTCTGAGCTGTTTGCATCTCTGTCTAAATTAGCTCCTTAACACTATTAGTGCCATTCAAAAATATCATTCCCGAAAAGTGTTTAAAAAGACACTGCGTTGTAATGTTGAGATTGTGTACATTCAAACTTGGCTTGCCAAATCTACAGGCGAGTGGAGTGAAGTAATTTGCATAATAGTGAAGTCCACTATAGATGGTGAAACAGGTGCTGGGTTGTACCAGGTCTGAAAGCCTACTTTTACTACAGTTTGAGTGAATTTGAGCTTTAGTAGCAACTAGGTCTGCCACGATACTCACTATATCGTCTTATTCAATTATTATTATTCAATTTGGGGCTCAGTATTTATCGTCGGCACATTTTCTTCGCAGTAGTGGGGATACTTTTGTTATTTGTGTTGTAATATGATAAGATTTGAGCTGTAAAAGCTTGAATAAGTAACTTCTATGGCTAACTGTTGTTTCATTCTGCTATTTATTTGTTTCAGCTCAGGCCTTTTAATGATACTGTATTTAAAAATGGGTTTTCTGGGATTATCTTGTATTATTGTTTTTGTGTCAGTGGCATCAAGTAGTTTCGATATTATCGTTTATCACAGTATATCTAAGTAGCGATATATCGTGTTTCAAAATGTGGTATCATGACAGGCTTACTAGTAACATGTGTGTAGTAGTTGTTGTGGTGTAAGTTAATCAGAAGTAGTGGTAGTAGTAGTAGTAGAGATAGTTGTCCTAATAGAAGTAATGTTTGATGTGAGTGAATTTTAGTTTGGTGTTAATATCAGGTGGTGTTTGCTGTGATATATGTGAATCAGCAGTAGCAGTAGTATTAGCAGCCGTATAAGTACTAGTAGTCTTGACGGCAGTATTAGTAGAAGTCCTAATAGTAGTAGTAGAGGTAGTTTTAAAAGTAGTAATGGTAATAGGTTCAGCAGCTGCAGTAGTGGTTAAAGCTTTTACAGTATCTTTTGTAAGAAGACTACTTACATATATCTACTTAATCCCAGATATTTTATACTTTTACTCAAGTAAAATTGTAGTACTTTAACTTTAGCTTTTCAGTGTACATCTTTCACAACTGCTGCGTGTGCATATCTCACTTTTAGGCAAACATGAATAAAAGCCTCAAATCCCGTCTTTGTCTGTTGATGCCAAATTACAGCATTTTGCCTTGCCGCTGTAATCCATCATCTCCACAGTGTTGGTTTAGTTGTGGGCGCTGTGAAAGCTCCCATTTCTTTAAATATGGGTTAGTGTGCCTGGCGCTGCAGCCGCTCCACCCCCACCGCACTTCTGCACTTTTCTTGGCTTTTTATTGTCTCGCGTTCAAGACTTCGTTTCCTTCCTTCCTCTGTGTTTTTGCCACCGCAGCAAAACCAGCCCCCCGTATTATTTAAATCTCTAAATAAAATGTACCAGACCTAGTTGTTTATGTTGTTGCGAATTGAAGGGTATTTTCAGAGTCACAGGTGCCAATAGTGTTTCACTTTTTCTTCTTATCTTCCTGCTTGAGATGTCTTAAAATGGATAATCTCTCCAAAAGTTAAGGAATAATCAAATTGTGTATTTATGTAGACAACTGTTTTAAATCTAAGGATGCATTCACACTAGCACATACACCACATAAAATTGTAATTAAACAGGAACTTAAGTTGAAACTAAACCTCGACTAGGCCAGGAGTAAACCAGGACTAGAACCGGACAAAACCAAGTCTACATCACGGCTAACACATCCTAATCAGGCAATAGTGTATAAAGTCACTGGTTATACTGAAAGAAAGATCTGTAGTCATCATATTTTAACACATGAATTATACAATTGGTGACAGTAGTTACACTGACAAGGCAATAGATAACATGTAGTTGTTGTAATAGTATAAGTAATGCATCAGAGGAATCCAATGTGCATTTCAAGGAATAAGGAAACCATCATAACAGTAATGTCGTATTTGCCAAATATTATTTTTGAAACATGTTATAGTGAATGCAAATACGATCACAATTAGGTGCAAGTGGCAAACACACTACACTAGACATTAATCACACTGAAAGCCTTTTGACCACACAGTGATGTCAGCACACAATCGTAATCAACCATCGCGTCCCTGAGGAGCTGGTGGTCAGCAGAGGTCCGCCTCCAACATGGCCGCCTGCGCACTCTTGGACAGCTAAAGCCGATCAAAGCTCTTCATGAATAATGCACACATTGACTGGAGAGCTCATAGCAAAATGGATTCCTTACCAATATTGACCCATTGGAAAAAAAATTGCACTCAACTTGCTAAGCTCTCTCTAGAGTGAGTGAGATAAATATACTGTAGTAAGAATGAGAGGGGAGATGGGGGGAGAGAGGCAACTGGGACCCTCCTGTCTGAACACTGTCCCATAACAGACAGCTCACGTGCAGAACAGGGCAGGGCTGCACATGTTGGCTGGGGCAGTCTTTTGGGATTTTCTGTTTACATTAACTATACATTGCAACGAAAAAGTCATCTATGCAACCAAATCAAAGTGGTTGTACTAACTGCATTGCATTAATATTATACTATCATACAGGCTGATGATTGGCTGAAAAAAGACATGTTGAAAGTTTGTGGCTTCCTTGTTCATCTAATTATAGACCAGCACTTCATATGGTTGAGTGACGCTTGTCGTTTTACATAGAAGTCAATATGAAGATTCTTCTTTCTCTCTCTCGGAATGAATAACTATCACTGTTATTCACCTACATTCATTTTGCCATTAAGAATTTTCCCAAACACGTCTGTTTGAGTGTGGCTTATCAACAGTATAACTCAGATGTCCTGAAAGTTAACTTGATCATTTGTTTTAGCCTATTGAGGTTGATTTTAGAGGCCTGGGATGATGATCAACAGTTGTTTTTAAGAAGTTTTATAAGACAAACTTAAGCTTTTTAATCACACTTAGTTCCATAGAGTGCGATAAGAGCAGCTTTGGTGGAGCTACTAACAGTGCATTAGAGGGTGGTACTGCCCTTACTGTCTCCTCTTGACTCTAGCCAGATCACATGAGTGTTGACACTGTAGGCTACCCTTCCCCCAACACTAGAAGTAGTAGTAGTAGTAGTAGTAATACTAAGAACAGCAGCCGCAAACCAACAAAATAAAGCTGAAAAGTCTTTAAAGAGAAGCACTGTTTGTTTGTACAGGCAGACAACGTCCAGAAAAGAAAGGACAACTGGAAAGTTGCAGAGAAAGCGGTTTGTTTCTTGAGGGTGGATGTGTGACAACAGCTGAGGCCAGGGCTTTCCCTCTTCCCCTGGCCCTGCCCCCATCTCTGTACAGTAATACTCACTTCACACGTGTCCACATACACCGAACACAAAGACCCTACTATATGTGCATCAGAGCGGGCCTCCAATGCTCAGAGCCAAAGAGTAGTAATAAGGAATCTGCACATGGCTAATACGCCCAAAGTATGTTGTTTTTAACCATTTGTGTGCAGCGGTCTACTGTGTTCATGTAGGGAAAGTAGCCAAGATTGTGAGTTGCTATATTAAAAGTTGCTGTACATCATTATTACATCTGAATTTCACATAACAGTACATGATGCCTTGATAACTGAGATTTGTCCCAAGTACTATCAACATTCAAAACCATTGTAGTTTGTAGTGGTGAAAACCTAGTTGTGTTTTGGGTATGTCTTTCCTGCTTTCTCCCCTTGCCACAAAAAAACCATTTCGAGTCCCCGCAGGTCTCCAGGTCAGAGGATATCAGTTACCATCTTCAGCTGCACACAGAGGCAGGGTGATTGATAGACAGACGCCTCACTAAATGGGACGGGGGGCTTTGAGACATGTCCTGAAGAGGAGAGAGGATTCACACACGCCTGCACCCATAACGCAGACAAGCAGACAAGACGAATAGAGTGAGTGAGGGAAGGTTGTGTCTGGGCAGAGCAATAGCCAAAGTGCCTTCAGGGGTTCAGTGATTTCATGCCCCCATAAGCATAGATACACACACAGACACACTGAGCATTTTCTCTGCCCGGATACCAAGTAGAAAAAAAAAATAAAAAATGGGGCACGTGTTGGGGAAAATGTACTGGAAAGTGGGTTACATTGTTGTGACTTAAATTTTTTTTTTTTCGTTTATGGTAGTTGGAGTATGGTGGTTAGTTCTTCAAAATTAATTAATTGGTTAGTTTCAGGTCAAAAGTAACAGGAATATCCTTATGATACCAAAGAAAAGGCTTCATACTTAAGTAATATAATAAAGGATTGTGTGTTTATAGAATTATTTGGTCTTATACTAGTTCTGATATAGATCCAGATAAGTTCAAAACTATTCGGGATCCAATTTTTGTACTTGTCATTTTATTCAGAATCAATTCAAATGAGCAGTCTAGTATATGGGTATGAATATTTTTGATAAACCTACCTGAAACACCAATATTTAGCAAATAGAAAGATGAATGAATTAGATATTGTATGCTCAGCTGGTCTTAAGACTTGACCCTGTAACCTCTTTCTCAAATCTTCAATGTAAAGATCTATGTTTTGGGCTTCTACATCAAATGCTTCACAGTTAGGTTGAATTTCATGTGTGCTGGATATGTGGGAGCGATGCAATGGTTTCGGTCTCTTATCCTGCCTTGTCTAACAGTGGCAGTAGGTTTATAGGTGAGGGGTAAAGCGAAACTTTTTCACTGTGTTTTGGGTTACTGGGCCAGAAGTCAACATGTGACCTTTCTCTGCACTAGTTTAAATGCAAAAAATGTCCACAAGCTGGGAGTCAGGTTATGTCCCTTTTGCAGTTTTAAAAGGACTCGTTCGCAAGTCTCCCCGGAGGTCCTGGGGTCTTTGCAATGATAAAACAAACTTGTCGAAAATTATTTGCGCAAAGGTCAGGTCAGTTTGTGCACCGTCAGCAAACAGAGGTCTAACTTTGGGACTGTGCTATGTACACTACCACCTACCTTCTTCTCCCTCCTCTCCCTTACAACTCCCAGGTGAGCAAACACAAAAGGCTCATAAAAAAAGATAACAGATAACAATAACACAGTGATCTGTTAATCTCAGTTTAGACTTGGCCTAGTTTCATCTTCCAAGATTAGTCATAACTGCTAAAAAGAGCATTGAACAGGGAGTGCTGGGGCAATAGGTCGTCGGTGTCTTGGAGTTTTCCTGGAGAACATTCAGGGCCTAGGTCAAAGTATTTTTATTACAATTTCTCAATTTACAGGATGTTTTTTATTGCTCAAAGGTAGAAAATGTTTGAGAAGCATTCATTTAGAGTAATTGTGAGATGATAATAGGTAGGGTTGTTAAAAAACTTGATGCCCAGATTCTAAGTAATCAATACTAAAACTGGTAATGAAAGTAGATAATCATTTTCATCATCAACAAGTATCAATTTATTTTAGAACTATTAAAGACCACCTGGCAATTTAAAATAAACAATATTTACCCTAGTTTTAAAAGAATTTTAGAAATCTATAATTGCAAAGGTGGTGGATGAGAAAATAAGTTTGTGATGTAAAGTGTCAGATTCAACCTTTCACCTTATAATGGTACATAGTGAGAAGTAGACCGTCTGCTCAGCTGCTGCCTGTATCAGCACTTGGGGCTAAAGCTGCGGCTCAACAATGGCTGGCCTTCATCCTGGACTCACCCTCCCTCACCCATCCTCCCCTCTCTCCCCCTCCCTCACTCTCACTGCCTCTAAAGCCTGGCTCGAGCTGTGACTTCATGAACACAGCGGGATTATCGCTCTGAGAGGTTGCTGCTGCTGCTGCTCCACACTGAAGAACGGAGGCCTCCACACAGAAAACAATGGGGGCCCTTAATCGCACTTTGAAACATCTTACATAAAGACGTGATTTTGACGGTCTCTTAGTCTTTACATACAACGAGCTATTATCAGATGCTGCTTAGGAGAAGTAAAAACATCATTCCCTTGTTTAAATGAGGCGTGGAGGATGTGGAACGGTGCAGACCGGCGTGCGTACACTAAACCTAACCTACAGCAGAAACAGACAGTTCACATGTGTGACTTTGACATATAGGGTTTCACACACACAAGAGAATCCACTGTGTCGGGGCTGAACAGGTGGCTGGTGCTGGGAGCTGCTCCATGGCATTCTCAGACTTTTGCCTACCAAATCTGAGAGTGCAGCCTCAGTGGTTGGAGAGTTTTAGACCATATATAAAATTTGGACTAGTCAAATTTAAAGTGTCATCTCATCTTCAGATCTGTAACTATTTGTAAACACTAGATTATATGACAAATCTGACTCTTAATATAGCAAGGTAAAGAAGGTCTGGGCTGCCTTCTATTGAAACAAATTTTCAACAAAATTAAGATAAGTAAATAAGTTTTGTAACAAACATGCATGGTTGTTTGGATTCTCATTTTTATTATAAGCTTTTTAAAGTCTATTGCCAATCATATCAGGACAGAAATAAATAGGAATAATTATGACCGTCTTGCTAGTCATGCTAGCACAACTGTCATGTGCATTATACAGAGTCTAAAACACAACAAAAGACCTTTCATATCGAACTCAACCATTATTAAAGACATTTCAACCTTTATTTGGTTAAAAACGTATTTTAAAAATCTTAGCCTACAATGGAAATATCATTTTACTACAAATCACCAATATTATTGCTGTTTAGTTGACTACAAACATACTTGTTATGCCTTAAAGATTTAATTGAAAGCTCTATACTACAGCTGTGCCAAAAATTCAAAGATCAATAGATCACATTCTTAAGTTTGGCTGATCTCTGTGATAAGGCAAGCGCATTTTAATCAGCAGGTCTACAGCGAATCATGTAGAAGTAAGCGCAAGTGATATGGAAGAGGAGTCACTCTCTGGTTTCTTTCTTGAGAAAGTGCGGAGTCAGGGCCACAGTTTTGTTTATGTCTCCTCATGTGTCCTCGTGTTTCACAAGTTTTAACTTAAACCTTCACAATTTGGCTAGAAGTTCAGTGTCTCATTCCCTCTGCCTCTGTGTGTGCGGTGCCATCTGCCTCACTCTCCCTCCCTCTCTGATCCAGCTCCTCACCTATTCTCCTCTCTTTTCTCTGCTCTTGTGCTTCTTATCATTATAATCCAAGTTATGGAAAGTAAACAACTTCTCACCATTTATGAGTGAAACTTAAGACCTAATTTAGTGCACAGACGTCGCACGAGTTTCTGCTGATAGTTTGTACAATATATTGCAATATATATGCTAAAAGCATATATATTATAGCACTTTACTACTAATTCCAAACTTTACATGTGGATTTGGGCCTATCAACACAAAATAAAAAATAAAAAAACTAAAAACTGTAATGTAATGTAAAGTCAACCAGTCTATGTTTTTAATAAGATGGAAAAAGATAAATATGGGAAAAAAAATCTTCAAAAAATTTGCCATACTCCAGACATAAAACAATTTCCTATCTCATCACAATACTCAAGCAGCACCTCCTCACTCCCTCACTAACTCACAAAGCTTATTGTACTCAATTAAATGTTAATCAGTAACAGAAGCTCCGCCCGTGCCTCGCGGAGAGGTGGAGTGGTGTAATTGAAAGAGACAGGCTCGGATGAAAACAAATTAAAGTTTAAACGCTCAAGAGTAACGCCGGCTAAGGCAAATTCTGAGAGTTCAAATCAGTCATGGCTACACAGATGTCTGTTGACACCAGTGACAACACACAGTGATCTCTGGTTGCTGTGCGTTTTTTGTGTGTGTTTGTGTGCAGTTGTGTGAGCGTGGCTGGAAAGGGTTTGATTACAGAAGGTGGAGGGGCCCACTTTAGCAATGTGGTTATCAGATAGACCAGGAAACCAGGGGATGAGACGTCAGCCACACAGGCCACAGTAGTGGCAAGGGCAAGGCAAGGCAAGTTTATTTGTATATCACAATTCGTACACAAAGAAATACAGTGCTTTAGAGAATAAGAGACGTAAAAGTCACAATACAAACAAACCAACACATATATGATCATCACAAAATTAGCATTAAAAGAGAAGAGTGCAGCATAAAAAGCTTTCAGTCATATACACAGCTAAACAGAACCAGCACCTGCAGGAAGCCAGTCCCTGAAGTCCTCACAGTGCAAGATGGTTCATGTGGCACTGACATGTCGGAAATGTACTTTGGTGCTAGGTCATGGAGAGACTTGTGCACAAGCAGAGCTACTTTAAAGTCTTTTCTCAGAGCCACAGGAAGCCAATGCAGAGACCTGAGCACAGGACTTATGTGCTCGTACTTTTTGGTTCTAGTCAGGACCCGAGCAGCAGTGTTCTGGATGTACTGCAGTTGTCTCAACGCTCATTTGTTGAGGCCAGTGAGCAGGCCGTTACAGTAGTCTAACCTACTAGAGACAAATGCATGAACACCTCTCCTCAAGTCTGGTTTTGACAGTATACCTTTGATTTTGTAACATTTTTTAGATGGTAAAAACCTACAGATGTTATTGATTTGATGTGGCAGTTAAATTTCAAGTCTGAGTGCATTATTACCCCTAGTTTTCTAGCCTGATTTGAAGATTTTAGAGAGAGGTTGCTGAGACTTTCTCCATTTTTCTGTGGGCCAAAGATGATGACTTCAGTCTTGTCTGGGTTTACTGATGTGTTGGATGCAGTGGCCAAGTGAATCCACTGGTCCATATTCACCTGCTGCCAGTGAGACATGGATCTGAGACTAGAGAAGGGTGAGGCGAGATCATGAGGTACATTTAGACTGTTCAATTTAGTTGTGGTTTTACAACAATATCAAATGTATTTTTCTACTGCAGTATTTTTTGATGCAACAATACGCTTGAGTACAGGTTTCTCCTTTATCCTATATATATCAAGAGATTTTTCATTGTGAAATCACTAAAAAATAGTTGAGGTGACTAATAAAACTTCAAATCAAGCCAAAGCAGCCTTTTCAGTTGGCCAGTCAGGCTTCCTGTGCAGAACAAGCCACTTCCTGTTTTGATGTAAACAGATTTATTCAGGCCTCCTTTCAGTAAGAAAAACTACATAGCCTGATACTATTTTTATACAAGTATAGTATAGTCTAATATAATATTACATTTCCCAGGCCCACTCAAAAGATTTTTTACCCACTAGCCTCTATACTAACAGCTACCCTCTATAGTTATCAGTCAGAAACATTGCCTTCACCAGTGAAGAGATTGCTTAATCTGATGTGGTACAAACTGCTGAGCAACAGTTTGGTGGAGTGTGAGTGAACTTTGATAGTAAGAATGTGGGAATTCAAATTACCCTGACCTAACAGTAACTTTTGTACAAGGCCTACTTGAATGTGCAGAGAACACAGCACAAAATGCTGCTTTGTATTATGAAATAAAGGGCAGTTTAGAGAAGACTGCAATGCAGATTCTGAAAAGGGCAGCATTAAGAAATTCAAAAGCTTTCTTTATATGGGTTAGTATAGTGATTTGGAATGAAAGTAATATTCATCATCATTAAGCGCAGTGCACTATTGAATATGATAGTTCCTCTATTTTTGTATGCCAATCTGCTATACTGTGCAGGCAGTTCAGTGCACACAAGCAAAACAACATATAAATCCTTAAACCAACAATGGGAAGTGTCTCATTGGGAGTAAATTGAAGCTATATTTCTGGAAACTATACTTGACAAAACCACATCAAAGATTTGAACTCTATTCATTCCTTTTACAATCCTTCTCCTTGTCCAACATTGCAGACAAGTGTCCTACATTGCAGTAGAGTTCTGACAGTCGTCTGACTTTAAGGAGTGTAACAGGAGACTGGGGTCCATTCATTAGGGTCCACAACTAGATTCTTCTATTCTGTTTAAGAGAAATGGCAACAAGCTTTGGGTTGAATGGCTTGTTTTGGTCACACCACAGTGTTTTGCATCTAGACAAATGAGGCAGCTGCCAGGGAAATAATAAGGGATGGGATAAGAGACTGAAAATGGTCTTTAAAACAATGGTGAAACTGTGAAAAACTTTGAGCCGATGCTAGATTAGCCGTCTAAGAATTGTTAACTGAAAAGCTATGCGCATAATAGTAATACCATTTGAAATAGTACTAACATAAGTATACATAAAATGAATACTGTGTTAGTACCAGTGTTAGCATAGTAGAAAAAGTCTAGATAGAAGCAGTAATACTACATGAAGTAGTTTTAGCGGCAGCAGTGATAATATTAAGGCTTGATTCTTTGTGGTTATTACTGTAAAAGTAGTAGCAACGGTATGAGATAAAGAATTTTTAAAAAAAAATGTTATGAAAGACGAGAGAAATTGTGAAAAAGCCCTCAGCCAGGACTCACACACTTTAAAAATTTAATAGACTGATCTGAATTCATCACGGGCACATTGAATAATTGAAAATATCTTTGAGCAGAACCGATCATGCTGAGTGTGACATGGACTGGATGGAGGAAAGACAAAAAATATGTGAAAATCCTTTCCATAGTCCAAAAAGCCGAAACAAGCCTCCTGTTGGGTTTGCCTTTTGGCTGTCATTGGCAATTAGGATCGAAGCACAAGTACACGCTGTACACAGTCACACACGTGTTTTTTTTTTGTTTTTTTTCACAGATTCTGCTAATTACAAGAAGGATGGAAAAGGGGTCCACTCTTGCAGCTAGAAAGACCGTGGGAGGAGGGATTAAAGTGCAAAAAGAACAGGAGAGGACTACATTTGACAGTTGGAGACTTCAGATTCGGTAAACATGGTCTTGTCTAGTCCATTGTCATGCTTATAAAACTAGTCAAAGATTGAAAAAAAAAAGCAGTGTGCATTGAATAGAAAGGGAGCCAAAATAGAGCCCTGGGGTACCCTTTGCACAACAAAATTGAGATCAGATTGTGCAGACTATATATTTTTGTCTTTCTTTGGATGCAATTTGTGATCTAAGTCAAATGTAATGATGTTTTGAAATGAAAAGGCTTAAATGTGATTATGTCTTAAAATATGCGATTCCATACAGATGTAGTGTCAATTTCTGCAAGGGATTAAACACAACAATTTCACAAATGTTAACAATTTACTGACCAATAAATAGTTGATTCAATCGAGTTCATTCAAATGCAATACAACCAAACCATGGCTGATGAAGGACAAAACCAGGACCCCAACCTAAATTTGACTTCTCAGGAGCACACCATTTACAGTTGGAGCTGTGCCGGGTGCTGGTACGTTCCCATAACCTACAGCCCCCTGGTCTAACACACTCAGAAAGACCTCCATTGGGATTCACAGCCAGAGGGCAGTTGTAATACACCAATTTGGAGCAAAGCTTGTTAATTTAGCCCCTCAGCGCCAGAAGCCCCACTCCCTGCTCCTCCTCCTACAGTCTTCACTCAACCCCCCCCAAATCCCTCCACTTTTATTGCCTTTTCTTGGCTCTTGTGTGTTCGACTTGGCACAGATCCAGCCTTTATTGAAAACCCTGCTGATTGTGAGTACCTGAGTGCAAGCATTCAGTCATTCAAGTAGTCATCACATGGAAGGTCTATACTATGAACTTGGTGCAGGTTTTTGCAATACACAAACAGAAAATCAGAAATAAAAAACACCAAAATGGAAAGTTTCATTCTGCTTTAAAGAAGAATAAATAAGATCAATAACATATCTGTAGCAAGCAAAACTAAACTTGCACCATATCAGGACTAACCCGGGACTAACCCAGGACTAACCCAGAACTAAACAAAGTCTAAACCATGATAAACTTCAACCACTATGCCTACTATCTCCCATAAACATTTTCTCCAAGGGACCACCAATGAAAAGAATTATGTGCTCTTGTTTTGCAGTCTCTTTTGTCAACCCTGTCCGCTCTGATAGGGACAATAAATAATTTCAATGAATACCCTTAGCCATTAAAATGATAATGACCGTTCCCAGCAACTTATGAGGGGCAGTTTTCCATACGCCTACAGAAAAAGTCTGATGTGGGAATGTGAAGTGGGAGGAGTAATGACCTCTATGCATGTGGATATGAAGGTGGTACAAATGGCCGTCCATTGTAGAGTGACATGAGCAAACACCCATGAAAACCAGACAATATTGAGTCTGTATGCAGCAGAGGCCATGGTACAATATGACTGTGTGAAGGTTCTCAGTCATCCAAGGCACTGTGTAATAAAAAAGGTCAAAGCATCTTTGTTCTAAAGGATTTTATGTCTTGGATGATGCAAAAACTGCATATGTCCAAAAATACACAATTTACAGATCTCCAACCCTGGTTTTAAACCAGTATAAAGAGCCTTAGCCAGCAACTGTCCTCTGGAGTGGGCAGAAAACCACATATATAAGTGAATAAGTTTAAGACAATGAAAATCGAAATGTTATCTGATCCACGCAATGATATGTCATTTGGTGATTATTTAATATGGTAATCAGTGAGCAACAGGTGGATTTAACCAATCGCAGTGAAGTGTGGTCAGTGTTATTTTTTTGTTGTTCTTGTTTTTGTGTCAAATTGCCTATCCCCACTACATTACATTAAAATTGTTAAAATCAAACATATGCTACAGATTTTTTAGTTTGAGCAAAACACAAACATATTTTCAAAGTATATAAGTATATTTCAAAGTATAGAGCTAAATAATCTTCAGGTACTGTAATAAACTTAACTTGCCACAGTAACTCACACCCATTTGTCACAAACATTGAGGGTGTTAAGCCCAGACATGATCGGGCAAATGTGCGTCTGTGCACGTCTGCCTGTGTGTGTCTGCCTGTGTGAATGTATGTCACGTCAAGACAACACTGCAGTAAAGAGTATGTTATCATTTGTGCAGGGAACTGTATGTACGAAGAGTTTGAAGCCATGCATGCTGGAGCTAAATATTTCCAAACCTTAAATGAAGTATACTGGACTAGTGCTGCTCAGGCTATTTAAACCAGACCTGCTCCCTGTGTGACATAACTAGGTCTTAGCCTGCAATGGGCAGCTGCTATGAAAAGAAAGTCAGTTAAAGCTAGGTTAAGTAACACCATGGTACAAAGTTCACTTACAGCTAGGAATATACACACTCACTTGCACACAAACTGAACTGTCAAATACAGACACCTAATCATTCACTAAAAATA
Source organism: Periophthalmus modestus (assembly GCA_019594935.1). Classification (NCBI taxonomy): domain Eukaryota; kingdom Metazoa; phylum Chordata; class Actinopteri; order Gobiiformes; family Gobiidae; genus Periophthalmus; species Periophthalmus modestus. Next base: position 15,448,638 of record JAIEZT010001328.1, read on the forward strand.
AATATAGTTACGTTTTTTTTTTAAAGTTATTTAAAGGTCAGAACCCACAAATATTAAAGTGTACATTATATCACCAGTTTCAACCAGCCTTTCTTTCTAGGACTGAACTTGCTAGAAATCTCCACACTATTATTATCAGCAGCAGCAATAAAAGGCTCTGACATTTGAGCTGACAGGTAGATTGGACTTGGTGAAAGAATCTTTCATGGACAAGATTATATGGCTAAAATTATGGATGCAACATTATAGGTTTAGAACAAAAATACAGTGTTAGATATATGTTTATTTGAATTATGTTACTGTATAAATGGCCATTGTTGGCTGCTCCCACACTCCATTGGCAAGGGTACTTTTGCCAGATTTTTACACACAATGCATTTGATTAATCAGATCATATTATTATTGTTTGTGCCAAAAATCTAAACTTTATTATTCAATTGCCACAGCAGTACAGTAAATATTGAATACATAAATAAAAATAAGTAAACTTAATGATCCAGAAGCCTTTTGTAGGATGCGTATGATCAACCAGGCAAGAATTTGTCATTTTTATTACGTAATACTAAGCTGTGGTGACGAGCTAATCAGGTGTGGCATACACTTGTTAGGTAATATGACTCAACAATGCACATATTATATTCTCTGTGTATTGTTGGTCAAATAACAGCCAAACCAATGCAGTTTCTTGGTTACAAACAGACTATTGTGATAATGTTTTGTGTGGCTATTAAAACATATATTTGAATGAGTGCTTATGGTTATCTGAAAAAGATATGCAGATGACTGATGCAAGCGAGAACCAGGCAGAGAAACCCGGGGGGATTATTAGGATTTGCTCAGTAAATCCTGTCCACAAAGTTGCCCTGACTGTATGAAACCACAGCAGTGCACAGCTCACTCTCTGTACATGTAAAACATTAGAGATGATTGGGGCAATGAATAGTTAGAGATACTTAAAATACTCAAGCAATTCAACTTCAGAGAGTATGTCTACTTCTTAATGTTTCTTACTATAATATTGGCTCGTGTTGTGAGTTGGCATGTACAATATAATAATAATACTACCTTATACTTGTAATGCACTTTACAGGCTTGTAAAAGCCTCTCCAAGTGCTACACTGTAGTCATTATTTATTCACCCCAAATTTTGTGGTAGTGAACAACTATAGTAGCCACAGCTGCCCTGGGGCAGACTGACAGAAGCGGATCTGCGCCATCAGCCCCTCTGACCACCACCAATCACTCAAGCACACACCACTTTTATACTAGGCAATATGGGTGTCTTGCCTAAGGACACAATAGGAATCGATCCTCAGACCTTCAGATTAGGATTTTAATTTATGGTTTTGAAAAATCTCACCTGTGTATAAGTCATCACTAGTCAAGTACATAACAAGAACAATAAGTGCTTCAACTGAGCAAGTTTCATGTAAAACAATCAATTTTTGTAGTTATCTAACTCATCTCTGCTGATCCGGGATTCATAGAAGCGTAGTTACATTTGGAGCTTTAGTTTATGTTTTACATCCGCAGCTAGCTTGAACCAGTGGACTTATGACTATATAATAACCCGTATGACTATGTATAGGTGTTACTTTCTATACAACTATAACTGTATTTTGCTTTCAGCTACATATGACCTTTGGAAAATGCTCAAACTCTCTTATGCTTCTAAATATCAGAAACCATAACACAAACTGAAGTTGTGTACTTCAGCCAAGATTTACTGACATATGAACAGCATGTAATATTAAACGGGTATAACAGCTTGGCTCTCATGCCCCACATTCCTGGAGTAACAGCCCCGTGTGGTGACAGTGAACCTGGCCTTGACTTAGAGGGCTGTGGGGGGGGACACACCCCCCCCCCCCCCCCCCCCCCCCCCCCCCCCCCCCCCCCCCCCCCCCCCCCTCTCCTCTGCTTGTTGTTACCGAAGCAGATCACATAGCACAACTTGAGAAGGCTTGACAAAATATGGCCCATAGGTCCACTAGAGTATTCTTCAGTTGGCCTTTGCCCTCTGCCCCAGGACCCTTCCTCTCCGCTTGCTCATTTCGTGGAAGACCCCATACGTCTTTTGAGTGACAAGATGGTGTCAACTTGTCTACTTTAAAACACTTTTTGCTTTAGCTTTTACTTCTTACTTATTTGAACTTGTGGGGACAGAGTGGTTATGTAATTCCCCTATGGCAGGATCTTGCCAGTTGCCTACCTGATCCAGAAGGCTGGCCAAGAGCTGCCAAAGTTTACATAACAAATGACAAGTGGAGCAATCATGCTTTAGTTACAATAATGGATAATGACTTTCAATGTACAGCGTGCTTCATGACAACTTGGATTATTCAAATACAAAATACAAGTATTTATATCCTTTCAAATTAGCTTTTTACTATTACCATCTAATTATTTGCATCTCAACAAGAAGGAAAGTTGCGTCAGTCCAAAATAAGCTACTGTGTTTCCAGACAAACCGGTTACAACGATCAGTGTTTGCTCTAACTCCAGCCATGTGACTCAGAAGAAGGATACTGCTCCATAACTCAGCAGTCAAGCCTCAAAGGAACAAAGACCTGCTGCATCTGATGGCACTCTGCCTGCTGCAAACTGGCCTTCACCATAAGGATCTGACATATCCATTTGAACAACAGTAACAAGCTATAATGGTATATACAGGGTTTTGGTGGTAAAATGTGTTACTGGGAGTGCAGCCACATGCGTTTTGTTTTTGTTTTGAAGAGGGGGTAGCAGAGTGTGCATGTGCGTGTATTGACAGAGGAACCAACCACTCACCTTCCATCCTGCAGAGCTGTTACTGTCGCCTTTGTCTTTGAAGTAAGGGATAGATCTGACCATCCAGTCGTAAATCTGGGACAGTGTCAGTCTCTTGTCCGGCGCGCTCTCAATGGCTTTAGTGATGAGGTCAGCGTAGGAAAGGTTACCCCAGGCGTTTCTGCGCGACGATGCTTTTCTCGGAGTGGCCAAAGCACTGGGGGTCAAGGCGCCAGATGTGGCCGAGGGGGAGTGTGAGCTGAGCGGGGAGCCTCCACTGTCATGACCCGGGGAGGAGAGCGCGCCATCGGCTACGGGACTGCCGCTGCCCTGCTCCTCCGTGGGGGCACCGGAGTCGATAGCTGTTGGGGTTGTTCGGTCCTCCTCATCATCCTCTTCCTCGGGGATGATGTCGTTATTCTCTGGTTTCACCGCACTCGAGTCCGGTCTGGGCAGCGGCCAGGTGCAGGACCGTGGCCGCTTCTGGGGCTCGAAATCCGGATCAATGGCAACGTCCAAGTCCTCGAGAGGGTCGTGCAGCGCTGCTTCAGCCATTGCTCTGTCACAGACCCTCCGCTTGTTAAAACAAAGTTAGGCCAGAAGAAACGAGGAGCTGTCAAAGTCGCGTCCCATGAATGCGCGCTCCTGGTTCTTTGTTGCTGTTTCACTGCACTCCAACTTACTCTCGCCTGTTGAAGACATAAAACAAGTCTATCAGCGATGACATGTCGTCTTAGCGATTAAATCACAATCCAAAGACACAAACACAATCAAAGCAAACCGTGAACCTTCAGATTAATGTAATATTGGGAGCATTTAATAGTGAATGGCAAAGTATGCGCATATCAATACCTTGCACGGGCGCCTCTTGCTCAAATCCTCAATACAGTCGATCACTGTCCACCACGTCTTCCTGTTGTCATGCTTTCTTCTTCTAAACTCACAGCTTTAACACAAATGTCCGTACAAGTGCGTGTAAATGCGTGTATATGCGTTACAGGGCTGCCACCTCACTGACAGGGTTTACTACTGACTGTACATAGCTCGATTTGCTCTCCATACGCACAGTTACACACACTCTGACACACGCATGCGAGCCAGCCCAAACCCAGCCCCCCTGGATAAAGCAAGGGATCGCCTTTTAAAGAGACATGCGTGTGTCAAGAGACTGGACAGGCAGGTTCAGGACACGTCCCGACATGTTAACGATATAGCGTGCTATACAAGAAACGTAACCTACAAGCCAATTAGACACTGACTGACGCATATTTCCCTTAAGAAATAAATTGATTAAAATCCATTTCAAATACATGTGAACGATTTGCCCTTTCTCCAGCTTTTGCACACAAACAGGCCTGAAAATGTAACTTTAATATTTCAATGTATTCATATTCAAACAAACAGCCTAATTTTGTGAGTAGAAGTTCGCAAGTGAAAGTGATACACTTAGAGATATCTGGAAATTTTCTAAAATTTCATTCAAAATATAATATTTGGGTATTAAAGAGATCTAAACCATGCGCATATCTATCAGTTCAGCAGTGTTGCACCTGTTCCTTGGTCTTCCTCGTGCTCGCACTCGCAGGGCGTCTTGTGCGTGGTGACGTCATCCCGTGATTAACCGCAGATAACCTTGTACCTTTTTTCTTCTCCTCTTTGCAGGATGAAAACATCTCCTCTCCTTTGTCTGTCCCATACTGTCCACACCCCACAGGACCCTCCAGGTGCACGTGGACATGCTCGTGCTCCAAGGCAATGTACAGGAATGTGAGTTCAGGGAAACCAATCAACACATTTGATGCCTACAGCCACTTATTGTCAATAATTATTATTATTTTTTTACACCAATTATGCCTCTATCTTTTGAATAGTCCATGCCATTGTTATGTAAATTACAATATATTTTCAAACATTGGGTTACTCTCAGTTGTTCATATTAAGATAGTAGAATATTTTTATAATATTTGTGTGTGTGCGTGTGTGTGTGTGTGTGTGTGTATATATATATATATTTATATATATTTTTATATATATTTATATATATTTATATATATATATATATATTTTTATATATATATATATATATATATATATATATATATATATATATATATATATATATATATATATATATATATATATATATATATATATATATATATATATATATATATTTTTTTTTTTTTCTTTTTTCTTTTTCTTTAACTAGTGAATAGACTCTGAAATACTCATTATGGATATCATCAAATCATTTTATTTTCCAGTTTGGTAAGTTGAGAGTGCTCATCGACCCTGATGTTAATCTATAAGAAATATTCAGTTTTATGCACATTTGACATTTTTCAGTTAAAAATGTGGGGTTTACATCTCCCCGTAATGGCTAGAGAAGGACACAAAGCCAAATCATTATTGAAGTACATGTCGTCTTTATTTTCAGGGCCTTTCAGATCAGTGCTGACTGCACTATGTCATTAATAGACTATAGTGGGATGACTCAGCCTTTGTTTGGCTTAGATCTGATTAAAAAAAAGAGAGAGGATTTCTTCAGATTTTGACCTGTGGGATTAAGACACTAGGTTGAGGACAGGGCCACTCATCTAAAGTAGTATGAATTTTGGAATACAGTACGTTGTTCAGCTATGTCTTTTTGACCGTTCACCTCACATAAATTGAACCAGAAACAAAAAAACCCCAAAACAAATATACAATCATGGCAGGATTCTCTTACATAAACATCTTTATTCATTTGATATAATTTGAGACCAGTACACATGCATAAAACCTCCATGCCTCTACAACTGTACTAACCTCAAATGCACCCAAAAGTAGCTCATACATATATCTCATTCCATTTCAAATATTAAGCAAACCATTACATCACCATAACTGAGATGCTGGTACTGAGGCTGCCTTGCTTTCTCTGTAGTGAGCACAGCCTTCAATGGTGCACTAGAATGACCTCATCTTTGGATCGATGCAGTGACCAATCTGTGGCAATAGAAGGCCCTCTGCTCCCACCTACAGACCAACTGAAGTACTGTCACATTGCTCTGTTGTTTTATCGACCAAGAAAAAAAACAAACAAAAACACCACGATTACCCATTCAAATGAAGAAAAAAAAAAAAAAATCTGAGACAAGATTAGTGAAAAATGACAGTTAAAATAACAACTCACAATAAACTATTGCACATAAACTTTGACTTAAAGTAACATTCTTAATATAGTAAGAACTTTTCTACAGATTTAAACTGACACAAGATGAAACGTTTTGTCAGAGTATGCTTGACTCGAGAAGACTATATAATAAGTAGACTATAAAATAATAATAGTAATTATTTATCCATTTATTTGTCATTTCCATATCTCTCCACAAGATGGCAGTGGCAAGCTAATGAAGCACAACTCTTTACCAGTCCGCTGCACCAGTTGGTTGAGTTTTCTCCAAAAACCTTTTACAACACATCAGCATAGAGTCCACAAGGGAGCGGTATTGCAACACCAAGATGGGTCCAGTTTATGCAGAAAGTAAAACAAAGTATCTATTGAGGTACTTGATTGCATAAAGGTATATAACTTGCCGGTTTATACGTTTTTAAGGGTTTGCTTGTTTCTTGCTGTGCCTGCGGTCTCCCTCAATCCAGTACTTCTCCGTCTGCATCTCCATCAACCTAGACACCGTTCGACTGAAGGCAAAAATCTCCTCTTCTGCAGTGAACAGAGACAAACGTTCACCTGCTTCCTGAAAAAAATAAAATAAAAATGACTGTATTGGCGGTGGAAAAAGTACTGAAAATTTGTATTCAAATGAAATTGAGCATAATTTTAGCCATGTAGCTCTAATTATAAGTACTGCAACCAAAATTGTTAAAATATAAGGTACACATGAAAAACACTCCAGAAGTACAATTTTACATCTGTCTTTTATACATTACACCTCCTCTTTGTCCAATCAGCGTCAAGTCTGCCCAATTTACACCGCCATCACAGTTTGTACTGCGCCCCACTTTCTCCCTAGAACCCCTTCAGCCTCTCATCGTCTCATCGTCCCCTTCGCTGTCCTCAGCCTCGCCACCTCCAGGCCTCAGGGGGAAGACATCTCCTAAATGTCAACAAACTGGACTGATCTCCAAATATATAACTCATTCAATATAGCTAACTAATACTTTCCTCTTTGTGTCTGTCTGACTCTCTCCAAGTTGAATTAGATTCAGACCATATATACTCACACCACTCAGTCCCAGATCATCAAGCAGTTGTCGGTCTCTTTCGTTTCCTCCAGTTCGGACAAAGAGTCGATGTAAAGGAGCAGCAGCTTGTACCACCACTCTCACCTGGAGACAAAAAAGTGTATTTGTTAAAGCTAATAACAAACAAATGCTTCAAATTCAAATAGATTTCAGTCACAAAATACATACAGATAATACAAAAGTTATGATAAACTAGTTTCAAGTTTCCTTATTACTGTTGAAATCATTACCTTTCGATCATAGAAGTTGTCTATGAGTGTGGTGAAGCGCTTGGCCTCGTCCTTCAGATCCAGGGTCATCATGGGAACATGGCGAATGAAGACTGTGTCAAATGACCTGGCTATCTCCAAGTAGTCAGCAGCTCCTAGAGGCTGAGAATAGAGAAAAAGAAAGAAAAGAGATAGAAAGAGAAAATAGAGAAAACCTGTTAAATAAACTGATCAGGCATTAAATCAGGAAAATTATAAACTAATAAAATAAAATAATCAATGTGAGAATGCAGCCCTAGAAAGAATAAAATCAAATACACTGTCTGGGGAAGTAATTAAATACATATACCAAAATTACTTGTGGCGAGTGTGTATATCCTATATAAATGTAAAACTGTTGTCATCATATAACTACCTGTTCTGACTTTGATGTGTTCTTTTATTCGAAGTATTAGGGTATCTAATCTATTTCTTCACAACAAGACTCTTCTTCAGTCAAGACTAGGCATATGTTTGGGCCCGAGGTTAAGAAATGATGAGATAAAATGTGGACAAAAGCACACACAGTTAAAAAAAAAAAAAAAAAAACAGTGGAGAGGAAATAAGAAGAAGAAACGAAGAAGTGCTTTGAAGTTGAGCTATTTTTGATAGATAGATAAGTGGGGAAAGGAAAAAAAAATGTAGAGGCATCATGTGGCAGAGATAAACATTGAGGGACTCATTAAGTATTATTTTAGGTGTTGTTTTGAAAGGGAGTGCTATAAACTGTACAAAACTGTATTTCATTTGTGTAATTTAAAACATGTTTAATATGAAATAAAAGTCATAAACTCACTTTTTCACACAGTTCTTCAAATGTGCAGTCAGCAACAGAGCCACAGGTCTTCCTCAGAGTCACCTCTCTGCCCTGGACATTGAGTACTCGAGGCACTATAGCTACAAAAATATGTTTTTTTACACTGATATGTGTGTATGTGCAGTAATTGTCTAGTAATGTCTTTTCAATTATAATAAAACTCGATACATACTTTACTACAATACAAAGTTTTAAAATTGCATCTTATGTGACATATTTTTTAATATTACGTATGTTCTGTTATTATCATCATAAGCTAATATTAGCTATACATTCAGATTATAAATATATATATATTTCCAACATTAAACCATTCTCTTGACAGAGAGAAGAATAAACACAATATTATTACCATATTTTCTGTCTGATACTATTCCACTATATTGTACCATCTCCATAGGAACAAACTACGGATAAAGCTGAAGTCTTCTTACCACTCTTTTGCTGCAAGGCCAGGTCATCAAACAGCATGTCTAAGAAGGCCTCAGACCCAGGCTCCTGAGTGCTGGAAGAGTTGCACACAAACACAGTCAAACATAATAGAGAATTAATAATAGGATATGAAATTAATAAAGCTGAAGTGGCTACATCAAACGGTGGCGGCGTGGAGTGCATGAGTGGGGAGGTGCTTAGCTTTTCACTCTGTCGCCAAAGAACAGGATGTTAGGCTGTAAAGACCAGCATTAGCCCATGAATGCGCGTCGAAATTAGATTGAGAAGTGTGCGTGTGTTTTAACTCCAGGTAAAAAGGCTGTGTGATGCACTCTATTTACATACAGTGAAAAGACCAACGCACTTGAAAGCCCCAATACTGAGATGAGCAGCAGTGGCCTAGTGTGCGGGAGTGTGTATGTGTATATGTAATGAGCAAAACAGAAAACTAGCTTTTAAAGCACTGCCATTTTCTCATGCTCTATTGATTCCTCTTTCACTCTTTTCACAGATCTCTCAAGGTAATGTAGGTCTTTATAAATCTTCCTGTTGCTGCACTCGTTATTTGTGTGTTTGGCTTCTCCTCGTGTATACCTAGCTTGTTGGCGCTATCTCTATTATTGCTTCTTTGCTGCCAAATAACCTTGTGATGAGTTGGCCAACAAACATGGGCTGAAAAGTGGCTACAGTGCTGTTGTATGTACTAAGGCCTAGTATTTATGACAGTCCAGTTATGTGTGCAGGCACTTGTCATCCTGTTTTCATACTAGAAATCCTTGTCCATACATAAAATACATGTAAAAATTCTTAAGGCTTACATTATGTTATAAAATACAAACACAATAGAAGTTGTTTATGTAACAACAACAAACTAGAAACTAACAGAATTTTGCCACAGAGGCCTAGAGTCCTAAAAAGTTCAAGATAAAAATTTTAATGTGGTTATAACAAAATGTCAGTATTTAGCAAAGATATCCCAGTGCAAGATTAGAAAAACTTAAAGAAGAGGAATGTTGTTCTCAAATGGGGGCAGTGGTGGAAGATGTACTTTGTTACTTAAGTAAAAGTACAGATACTGGAGCAAAAAAATACTCAAGTAAATGTAAAAGTATCACAAGAAAAAAATGAATGTGTTAAACATAAACCCTCAGCCTTTTCAGCAGGTCTCAAACAATAATGAAACATACTTTTATTTTTCAGTCCAGTTAAAAAATGTAGAGACCTTCCCTCAAATGTTGTGAAGTAAAAACAGTGCAGATACCTAAAATTTATATTTAAGTACAGTACTTTACTACTTTCACTTTGTTATGTTCCACCACTGATCAAGGGTATGGGGTCACCTATATGTACTTGTGCACATAGTAATTTTATTTTTAGAATAATCTCATCATGACTTTAAATGTTGTCCAGATGTCTTATTTTTTGTCAAATTAAGATGATAATTTGTGCTATAATAAATGACTTACAGATAGTAGAGTTTCCCTCCAGTTTCCATGTCCAGTGCCCGATAGTCAATCGCAGTGTCCAGGTGGATGGTGTGGCAGTGCTTCTGTACAGCAAAATAAAAAAGAGATAGGATTAGTTTTCAATTCAAGATTGTGAACACATTACTCATGACCTCTGCCCCCAAACCAGTATCAACAACTACAAACAGGTCTACAAAACCAACCTCTTTCAATGTGAAAATTACTTGCTTTATACTATACATAAAGCAAGTACAATGCACTAGTTTTAATTTGCCTTGAGTGTTCGCTTATTTAACTTCATTTTGGCTTGACTGAATGTATAATATACTCTAGTTCATTTATGGTTGATAGAAATGTAAATGTTCTATTTGACTGTATGTAGAATGGGGTGACTGGGATGAGCCTGTGTCTGAGGAGGGGGAAGCCGACAGATCACAATGAGTGGGCGGACGAAGGAGTACGGACTTGACAATCCTCTCCAGACGATAATCAAGTAATGACCCGCGTCCCAGCTCCATCTGATTATAAATATCTGCAGCCATCATCACTGCTGATTGTGTTACTGTCCTCTCTCAGGCTCCACTCTCTCTTTCTCCATCTTTCTACTGTCACTATAGGAAAAGGACAGAGGACTAACTCAGTGATGACATTTGACATTTATATTATTTGTTGAATTTGCAGCTTTTTGGTTTCATTGGTAAAAAGTTATAACAATGTTGCATGTATGTACTTATGTAATTAATGTTTTTTGTTAATAATTGTACAGTGGTGACTTCATTCAGGGGTGGACCAGGAATTAATTAAAAATATTCAACACAAATTTCTCTAGAGAAAAAAAGGAAATAGGTAAACATTATTTGAACACCAGTACAACCAGTTCCAAGAAAACAATAACTAAAAATACTACAGTCAAAGTTACTAGATATCAGTGCTACACCTGGAATAACTCATTTTACCACCAAAGTAAAAATAGAGATCAGTGATTGAGTAAATCATTATTATACATGGTCTAAAGCCAATCCTGTAGTAGTAAAAGCATGGTGCAGACTGGAGAAATAATTGTGTATGATAAACTTGTTTATTTTAAAGTCTGCCTAACCTTAGTTTTTATATAGCCTTGGTGTGTGTGTGTGTGTGTGTGTGTGTGTGTATATATAAATATAAATCACATTTATTAGTCAAAAGAAACCATAAAATTGTTCTGTATTGCCCTGCTCTCAATTCAACGTATCTTTACAGCACCTTTGTTACCTGTCAAATATTTGTTTTATTTCTGTGATGTTTCTTGTTTCTTTGTTTAAAAAGTTAAAATCCAAGTAAAGTTTACAGCTTAAAAGCAGCTTTTTCCAGTCTTTTCCCCTTCATTTCGGATGGGTCTATTTACCCGACGTGCAGGTCAGCCCGGGTTGATGAAATGACACCTCCCTTTTGTGCGTGGGGGAGGGAAGGCTCTGTCAGGTTGTTATTAAGTCTGATTCAGCCAATTGGCTCGGAGCAGCAACCCCGTTTGTGTGAGAGAAAAAGTTGACAGCGCAGAAGAATGCAGTATTTCCGTCGCCCTTGCTTTGTGATGATTACTAATTATTGAGCAGGCTCCGAGGAAGGGCCAGTGGCAGAAAATTCACTGATTTCATAGTGCAATCCTCAGCCGCCCGTGCCAGTTACTGCAGAGGGGTCCTTTCTCTGATGGAAACGGGGGAGGCGATGATTACAGTTTGCGCTGCACTCGCTGACATGAATCCTGTTGACGTCTTACACCGCCAGAGAAGTTTGAACTCAGCATCAACAGTTCATATCTGACAGAGGGAGCGCATGGAAAAGAGAACAATAGAGCAGAAGACAGCAGAGTGGATTTGATAAAATAGTTGGATAATTAAGTATGTAAAGTTAGGTTGTTAAATTGTATTGTCCAGGGATTATGATCAGTTTGTAAGGCCTTAGGAAGGTTGTAATAGTATTTGTCCACTACATATTTTCATTATTTTTTGAGGGACAGAAGGTTACTGATCTTGATGGATGGTCATTTTTTTCTCAGTGAATTTGAAAAATACATAATATGTAAACTAAGATCTTGAATTTATTATGTAATGTACACAATAAATGTAAAATTGTATTACTACATTACTAATTGTCACAGATCATAGCCGGTGTTCAAGATCACATTTGTTTCAGTTTCCTCATTGACAAATTATCATCAGTCTTCCATGTGTCATCAATATTTGTTATAGTATTGTCCACATAATTTGTACTTGTCCCACTCACAACACCCAACTCCAAATTAGCATCTCTCCTCTTTAGCCCCACATGCTCAGAAAAGGACAGATGACAGTCATGAGAAACGCAGTCTCTTTAGAACAAAGTCATCCAAACACATGTAGCTCCCATCACCTCATTGTGCGACCTGTCCACTCTCTCTGGACGCTCCGTTTAGCATAAAAACACGGCCTTTCTCCTGTCCCTGCCTTTATGCCGTATCTCTCCTCTGTCCCTCTGCTCACCAAAAGTTGCTTTAGAGTTTTTCAAAGAGGGCGGCGTGCCATTGAGCTGCAACAAAAGCCAAGGATAGCTGACTATTGGGCCCAGATGAAGTCCACTCCCTCATTAAGCCACTGTGGAAAACATTTGATGATTTTTTGTTTGGTCCGCGAGAGCATTGACCAGGGCCTCAATGAAACGCGGGGTGGGACAGCTCCAAAAGAAACCAAAGGGAATGAAGAGAGAGAGAGGGGGACAGGGAGGCGAAAGGTTGTCGACCATTCAAGCGTGTGTGTCTTATATAGAAGAAAAGAGGAAAGACAGAGAGGGAGAGCGGCCATTATGCGCTGGAGTTCTGGACGACTCTCATGACATCAAAGTGTCCGGGCCTATGGGGGTGGATCTGGTGATTTGCTTCATTCTTGCAGCAGCCAGGGGGATACGTGACAATGTGAACACCCTAATTACACCTAATGATCTATCCTCCTAAAGTGTGACTGTCCCGGGACGGCCACGGTTTGTTCGGCAGGGTCATTCTCACAACCTTCTCCAGTCACTGCCGCTCCTCTCTGGGTAACTTTTTTTTAGGACCAGGCCCAAACGCTAACAGGACAGGAGACCCCCCACTCGCAGTCCCTGGGGAGAGCTAATAAAGAGACAAAACTGAAAAGAAGGGAGGGTGTAATGTCTGCACCTGACCAGCAGGGTCTCAACTGCACCAAAGCAAACACAATCTACTACAGTACTTTTCATCAAACTCTCTACACTTCAGTTTCATCAAGAAATCCTTTAAAACAATCATAAGCAATTCAGAATAAATGTCTATACTGTATCATTGTGAAGGGGGCAAGATCACTTTTGTGGCTCTCCCAACTCATGTTTTCACAAGGTTACCAAGAGAGCAAAATGATTAGCTTGGTGTATAACTTGCATTATGACTTGAGTTGGGTCTTTTAATACATTTTTAATAGTACTATTTAGAGTAACTTGATGTTAGTTGTCACATATGGAAAAACTCAATAAAGTTGTAGCAGAGTCATAGTAAGAACTGGATGGATCTCATTTGGGCTATGATAAGATAACTCTGTTCAGTTTGATGGGAAAATAGCCTTGTGGGCTATGGTACATTTACAGAAATGTTCATTACTACACTGTCCCTGTCAATAAATAAATAAATAAATAAATAAGGCAAGTCCAACTCCCAAGACAGAGGGCCACAAGTCCAAATTCATTCAAAGTTCATTCAAAAGTATTTACACCTGTGCAAAACAGTTTGTGCGTGACTTAATAGTTAAAAGTGTAATATTTTGATTTGTCAGTGACTTTCCAAGTTGTATGTGTAAATTCCTGATACGTGCGTGACTAAGTGTAGTCATGCACAAAAATAAGAGAGCCATTAAATTATCAATATGAAATACATGTGAACTGATCAAAATGTACACACAAAAATCATTGTACAGATGCACAACACTGCTATTACACACACACACACACACAACACTGTTTTCACATTCACGGATCAGTAATTAGCGTGCACAAACCTCCAGCTACGCACAAGGACTTTTGACATGACCCTCACAGAGATCTGATCCACCCGTAGGTGATGCATTCAGGGCCTTCTAAAGCTGGGAGATTGAGATTTCCAAGTGGGCCAGCCGCCACTGCTGTGAAACTATGCATAGTAAAATATAAACAGTATGAATAATGTTTTACATTAATGGCTAGTGGCTCTCTTATTTTTTGTGCTCGACTACACTTACACGCATCAGAAATATATATTCTCAAAAAAAAAAAAAAAAAAAAGTAAAAATAATTATATACATATATATACATACATACAAACAAAAGTAAATACATATATATATATATATATATATATATATATATATATATATATATATATATATATATATATATATATATATATATATATATATATATATATATATATATATATATATATATATATATATATATACGAATTAATGAGCTACAAGCACGGATATTTATTTTAGAATCTGAAAAAGGACTTCACCGGACATACTGTGACTTACAGTGGTAAGCACATATATTCATACATGAAAAAACTGCTACTTTCAACTCAAACCTGAGTGATACAGTGTCTTTTCCAAAACTTTGTAAAGACAAGAATGCCAAGCCACAAGTGATAAAAGACAATGCTAATATAGTCACATCACCCAAAATACAGCTTACAAACAGTTTTTTACCACTGTCACAGACTGATGTTGATGTTCATATACAAACAGAAAATGGATTTTTGTCACAAAACAAGAGCAATGAAGTTGGCAAAAGAGCGCTGGCAGACATGTGATCTGTGCCAAACGTCAAGGTCACAGATACGCTGCTACTAGGAGAAGGTGCTATCAGAGATGTGACTCACAGAGGAATCCAAACATGCTCGTATCCCAGTCACACTGTTTCTGAGATTACAAAACTCCTCCCAAAAGTTTTGTCGACACAACGAGGAATTAAACAGCTGATTGTGCATGTGGGTGCAGTTGACACCGGATTGAATCAGACTGAAATCTTGAAAAAGAATTTCATTGAATTATTCGAGGAGCTTGATAAAGTGGAGGTTAAGACATTTATCAGTGGGCCTCTTCCTAGCATAGACCAAAGGAAGATGAACAAATTTACAAAGCTGCTTCAGCAGCACATGGCTGTTCAACACGTGGTCAGAGGACTGCACTACATTGAGAACTTCGATCTGTTGTGGAAACGAGAGGACCTGTTCAAGGGAAATGGCCCACACCTGAGCAGAGGTGGAGTGAGAGTGCTGACGGATAACCTCCTCCATGCTCTGAGGCACCGGCCCGGACAGGGTCCTGGGCCAGTGAGAGAAAAGAGGAATGAGAGAAGTATTCCTGCTGCGCAAGCCAGAGACCAAGCCAATGTGTCAGCACCACCAGCAGCACCCACCACCTCCCCCCACCACAACCACCTCCCCCAGTGAAGGAGTCACCACCAGCAGCACAACCACCTCCCCCAGTGAAGGAGGCATCACCAGTGGAACAACCATCTCCCCCAGCGAGGGATGCAGCAGCACCACCACCTCCCCTAGAGAACAAGTCAGCAGCACCAGCACCACCCTCCCAAGTGAAAGATCCATCTGCAGCGTCACTTCCCTAAGGGCCCTCATCACAGGCCTTGAACCTGATAGCCCCAAGAGAGGTTTCAGTCCCAGCAGCACCCACATCACCTCCCCTGCCTACAGACCAGCCCTAGGTCCCCTTTGCTACATCTACTCCCTCTAGGGACTCCTCACTCTCCTTTTCCTCCCCACCTTCACCCATGGCCCTTCCCAACAATCTAGAAAGCCTCATCAGATCAGGAATTAAGATGGCTCCCCTCACTCCTAATATAGTGCAGTCAAGAGTTCTGGCGTCAACTATGCTGAACTCTTCCTTGTACCCACCTATCCCCCCCACTATCTTTCACCTGGTCCCTCACCTAAACTCCCTCTTGCTCCACCTGCTCGGCCCTCACCTGGTCCCTCACCCAAACTCCCCCCTGCTCCACCTCCTCGACCTTCTTGGCCCCCACCTGGTCCCTCACCCAAACTTCCTCCTGCTCACCCTTCCCTGCCCTCCCCCAGAGCTGTTATCACCAAGAGCTAGGACACACAGGGCCTCTGCTGTTTCAGGAATTACAGTCATGATAAAGATAATATCATGCTGAGACCCTGTGATGGAGCTATATCTACAATTACACCACGTAGACTGATTAACAGAAGGACAGTTAGACTGTCCAATCAGAGAAATTTAGTTTCATTCCCTGTAAGAAGATAACATCCAGCCCTACTGAAACTAATCTGAAACTTGCTGTGCTCAACGTCAGATCTTTATGTAACAAGTCATTTTTAATTAATAATTTTATTTCTTCTTTTAATCTTGACTTTATGTTTTTAACCGAAACATGGCTTGACAAAAACACAGGGAATGCAATTCTAGTGGAATCAACTCCACCCAACTTCAAATTTGAATCTGAAACACGAGGAAACAAAAAGGGTGGAGGTGTGTGTGCATTTTTCAGAGATAACTTAATTACTCACAGATTGTCATTTGGGGTGTTTTCATATTTTGAGTATGTTTCCTTTAAAATGGAGATAAAACAATCACCCTCCATAGTCTACTTAGTTATATATTAACCTCCCCAGCACTGTCTAAGTTTTATTGATGATTTTACTGAGATGCTTTCAGTCATATGCACAGACTTTGATGGTTTAGTCATTACAGGTGATTTTAATGTACATGTGGATAATATGTTTGACAGAAATGCTAAAGAGCTCTGCTCTGTCCTTGAAACCTTTGGTCTGACTCAGCATGTCAGCGAGCCCACCCACAACAGAGGACACACTCTGGACCTGCTCATCACAAAAGGAGTAAATATATCAAATGTCAACGTGGTGGATGTTGCTCTGTCTGATCATTTCTGTGTCTTCTTTGACCTTTCTGTTATTCCCAAACCAGCAGCTGGTCCTGCAGTTGTTCGAAGGAGACACATAAATGATGCACTGTTCATGGAAATTATTCA
This sequence comes from Periophthalmus modestus, assembly GCA_019594935.1. Taxonomy (NCBI): domain Eukaryota; kingdom Metazoa; phylum Chordata; class Actinopteri; order Gobiiformes; family Gobiidae; genus Periophthalmus; species Periophthalmus modestus. The sequence goes on from JAIEZT010001328.1 coordinate 15,465,647, forward strand.
CTTTGAAAATGCCTTATGTTCTAATGTTGATGATTTGTTGAACTCTGTGACGTCGAGTGTTTTGAATGTTCTGGACACCATTTCCCCGATGAAGATTAAAATGGTTAAAGAAAGCAGAAAGCGCCATGGAGGAATGATGACTCGGTCAGGGAACAGAAAAGGGAGAGCCAGAGGGCCGAACGGGAATGGCGCAAGTCAAAGCTCCAGGTTCATTATGAGATTTACAGAGAAAAGATGCACATGTACAACCACACTTTATGTAGAACAAGGCAGAGGTATTTTTCTGACATTATTGGAAGTTGCAGTAACAACTCTCGTGGCCTGTTTGCAACAGTAAACAGATAAACAAACCCTCCAGCCTCACTGCCATTAGAACTAATTTCCATATCTAAGTGCAATGAGTTTGCAATATTCTTTAATGACAAGGTTTAGGCCATTAAAAATGCCATCACTCCCACAAAGCAAAAAACATCCGTGCAGCCCCCTAGACACTTAGAGCTGACTCACTTTGCACCTGTAACTGACAAAACTGTCCAAGAGATCGTCACCAGTCTGAGTTCATCTACATGCTGCCTTGATGTGTTACCAACTAAATTTCTAAAGTCTGTGCTCAACAGTTGCATAGTTAATAAGTCACTTCAATCTGGAACATTCCCAAGAGCTTTGAAAATTGCAGTTATCAAGCCTCTCCTAAAGAAGAGCAGTCTTGATGCCACGATACTGAAGAATTACCGACCAATCTCAAATCTGCCATTTTTAGGCAAAGTCCTGGAAAAAGTTGTTTACCAACAGCTTATTAACTTCCTCCAAATTAACAACTCTTTCGATATTTTCCAGTTGGGATTTAGACCCCACCACAGCACTGAGACTTGATCCTGTTAGATCTGAGTGCTGCCTTTGACACTGTTGATCACGGGATCCTTTTACAGAGACTAGAGGACTGGGTGGGCATCTCTGGTATGGCACTAAACTGGTTCAAGTCCTATCTAGAAAACAGGGAGTTCTTTGTTGAAATTGGAAAATGTGTCTCAGATAAAATGTCCCTGACCTGTGGGGTGCCCCAGGGGTCAATTTTGGGACCCCTGTTCAATCTGTACATGCTGCCGCTAGGTCAGTTAATACGCAGCAACAATGTGTCCTACCACAACTATGCAGATGACACTCAGCTCTATGTCTCACTGGCAGCAGGTGAATATGGACCAGTGGATTCACTCTGACACTGCATCCAACAGATCAGTGTGTGGATGCAAAACAACTATCTCCAGCTAAACTCAGACAAGACTGAAGTCATAGTCTTCGGCCCACAGAAACATAGAGAAAGTGTCAACAGTCACCTCCAGTCTCTTTCTCTAAAACCTTCAAATCAGGAAATCAGAAATTTAGGGGTAATAATGGACTCAGACTTGAACTTTAACAGCCACATCAAATCAATAACATCTGCAGCTTTTTACTATCTAAAAAACATTGCAAAAATCAAAGGTATACTGTCAAAGCCAGACTTAGAGAGACTTCCATGCATTTGTCTCCAGTAGGGTAGACTACTGTAACGGCCTGCTCACTGGCCTCTCCAAACGGGCCTTAAGACAGCTGCAGTACGTCCAGAATGCTGCTGCTCGGGTCCTGACTAGAACCAGGAAGTACGAGCACATAAGTCCTGTGCTCAGGTCTCTGCACTGGTTTCCTGTAGCTCAAAGAATAGACTTTAAAGCCGCTTTGCTTGTGTACAAGTCTATTCATGGCTTAGGTCCAAAGTACATCTCTGACATGTTAGTGCCATATGAACCATCTCGCACTCTAAGGACTTCAGGGACCGGCCTCCTGCTGGTGCCCAGAGTCAGGACTAGACATGGGGATTCAGCATTTCAGTTTTATGCAGCTAAAACCTGGAACAGTCTTCCTGAAGATGTGAGACAGGCCTCTACTTTAACAATGTTTAAATCCAGGCTCAAAACGGTTCTGTTTATCTGTGCATATGACTGAAGGGTTTTTATTCTCTGCGCTCTTTTGTTTTAATGTTTTAATGTCAATTTTATGGTGATTATTTATGTTTTGATTTGTGTGATTTTAATGTCTTTCTTATTCTGTAAAGCACTTTGAATTACCTTGCGTACGAATTGTGCTATACAAATAAACTTGCCTTGCCTATTATATATATATATATGTATATATATATATATATATATATATATATGTGTGTGTGTGTATATATATATATATATATATATATATATATATATATATATATATATATATATATGTATATATCTATATGTGTGTGTGTGTGTGTGTATATATATATATATATATATATATGCACCAACAGTGTAAATACTTTTGAATGGATTCTCTTACTATAAAAATCCTATGCACTGAATTCCAGGTCTTTATCAAGTCGTTATACCAATGTATCGAGCTTGTATTTTTGCAATGTATATGATTTTGAAATAGTCCTTCTTATGAGGACTGATATTGTTTCATTTTACAGGAACAGTTTTTTTTTAAAGCACATATATATTTTTTTGTTGAGTTAAGTCCAAGATACAACTTACAAGTTCACACCTCTTCAGAGCACATACTGACAGTTAAAGCTTTGTCTTGTAAGAAGAACACAAGTCGAGGTTAATCATAGATTGTATAGGTAAAGAGGAAAAATATAAAGGCAAGTTACGTAAATCTAATTATCACCTAAAAACATGTAGCCAGTGCCCTTACTATTCCTCCATGCGTGTGCGTCGGTCACCCAACATCAGCGACTACTGGATTGGGTCAGACCTTCAGTAGAGCACCTCTTCCCTCTGCCATCCTCAATTTATCTTCTGATTTTTATTTATTTATTTCTCCTCTCCTGCTAACTGCACAGCACATTTCCAATTATTAACAATGCCCCGCGCAAAAAAGCAAAGAAAAGTGCCACAAAAGGAGGGTTAAAAACAGCAGGGAATCCAGGGGTACTCAAAGTTGCCTCAGGGTTGTGCGCCTCTGCCTCTCCACGTCCCATTGTGCTGAGCTGCAATCGAACAAGCGCCAGGAAAATAAAGTCACTATTCTGCTACAAAATATGGAGAGCTAACCTTGGGCGATAGAGTAGTACAGTGAGAGAATAAAGAACATGAAGATAGACTCTCTCTCTCTCTCTCCCTGTCCTCTTCTAAGTTACAATGCAGACATAAACACGGTCCATTAAAACAGACCCTTCAAGTAAACCATTTAGAGTATGATTTTCACTATAGGTACTAACAGAAGCTGGGACATCTTATGGAGTCTATTAGTACCTTTACAAGAGCAAAAGCAAGGGTTTGTTCACTTTCTTCATGCATTTATAAGAATATCCAATCCAATCCAACTTTATTTCTATTGCACTTTAAAAACAACAATGTTGACCAGAGTGCAGTACACAACAGACATTTTAAAAACACACACATATAAAACAGACAAATACGAATAAATAACTACATAATGTACACTATTTAAAACAACATCTCAGTAAAAAGCTAACGAGAAAAAGTGCGTTTTAAGAGCAGATTTAAAAGTAGAAAGTGACTCAGCCTGTCTAAGGTGCAGGGGCAACGCGTTTCACAGTTTGGGACCAGCCACAGAGAAGGCACGGTCCCCTCGAAGTTTCCGCCTGGTTTGTGGGACTATTAACAGTGAAAGATCTGCAGACCTAAGTGAGCGAGCAGGAGCATAGGGTAAAACCAGGTCGGACAGATATTGTGGAGCGAGGCCATGGAGGCATTTAAAAACAAACAAAAGGATTTTAAAATCAATACGATAGGAGACAGGGAGCCAATGTAAGGACATTAAAACAGGTGTGATGTGTTCCCGTTTTTATTGTACCGGTTAAAAGTCGAGCAGCTGCATTCTGAACAAGTTGAAGGCGTGTAATAGAAGTTTGGTTCAGACCAATAAAAAGTGCATTGCAATAATCCAAATGATTAGTGATAAAAGCATGAATTAAAATCTCAAAATGGTGCTGTGAGAGGACAGGTTTGACTTTCGCGAGTTGACGGATTTGAAAAAAAGCTAGTTTTGACAACAGCGCTAATCTGGACATCAAGTTTTAAATCATTATCCAGCCTCACACCAAGATTTGTCACCACAGGTTTCACATATTGAGCAAGAGCCCCAAGATCAGTACTTAAAGTGTTTGCCTCACTAGGCCCAAACACTACAATTTCATTTTTTTTGTCATTTAAGAACAACAAGTTTAAAGACATCCCATTTTTTATTTCATCAACACAGTCTCTGAGTGCTTTGGCACTGTAGGAGTTTTCCTGCTTAAGTGGCATGTAAATTTGTGTATCATCCACATAAAAATGAAATGAAATGCCATGCTTGTGAAAAATTGATCCAAGAGGGAGGAGATACAGAGAGAAAAGAAGTGGCCCGAGAATGGAGCCTTGGGGTACTCCACAAGTGAGAGGAGCAGCAGCAGAGGATTCAGTGGATGCAAGTGAATAGCTAAACTCTCTCTTGGCAAAATTTACACTAAGCATCAGATTTTTGCCATTGCCTTCAAAAAATGTGAAGTTCCATACAAAGAAGAAAACAATTATAGAGTTATGTTTATGGAAGAAAATATTCAATGTATTTTTTTGAGAATTGTCCATTTATTATGGTAATGTAGAGTACAACTTAACATATGTTTGTCTAGCTATCAGAAAGTCATTGGTGCGATCCATGTTGAAGGTATGAAGAAGTAAAAGTGGCACCCTAATGATGGGGTTCATAAGATTAAGGCAGATGCCCATCCTGATGCAATAGGGCACATACTTTCACTATATAGTAAAAAATTAAAATACAAAACAAATGTAACTATTAAGAATAAGGAATTTAAATCATTTTGGATACACAAATGTGCATCCATGTGGGAGTTAATGGCCTCAAAATAGGATGCATATAATGAGAAGTCAATGGTTAAATAAAGACATCATCCCACACAGACAGAGGCCAGGGATTAACCTCCAGTCTTTTAGCTCAGGTGATAGGGAGGAGAGGTCAAAGGTCATTCTACACTTTATAATACCATCAGTCAGTCCATCCATTGCTATAGAGAAACACTCAGCCATACACCCACCAGTCAAAGCTGCACCAGGACCCAAACCTCCAGCATCGTATCCCACAGTTCACCGCATTAGAGGTGAGCTAGTTAGCGCTGTGACCTCCCTAAAACACTGCTTTGACTTTACAGAGGGGACTGCTAAAGAGAATAGGCCCAAACCCCCATCCCAGCAAAACCAGATGTCCCGACAAAGGGGAACACAGTGCCCTGAAAGAGAGGAGGCCAAGAGGGACAACAGGCATTCAGGAGCACGATGAAGTCCGGGATTAGAGGGGGCAAGGGCAGCCAGGGCGGGGCTGGGCTGGGAATGGGAGGGTGGAAGTTTGTAAGAAGGCGCTAAAAAGGGAGATGATGAGCCATAGCAACTTCTAGATTGTTAGAAGTAGGTAGGGCAACATCATCAAATTAAAGAGGAGTCCAAACTTCTTTGGAATTTGAACCGGGACGTGACGAATACCAACGATGTGTTTGAGGCCAGAAGGCTCCTTGGGTCTCCTCAGGATATCCTTTCGTGTTTTCAGTTTTGTTTGCACTGTGATGTACTATGTAGCTTTTCTATGAGGACACGTTATTACTTTGCCTAGAATGTTCCACTGCACGGTATTAAACATATTCATCTCCATGGAGACAAGCATGTGACACCACCAAGCATAGCAACAGGTTAGATCTGTGGAGAGGCGACCGTGCTAGTTTTCAAGGTACTTCTAAGCAATAAAAACACCTGCAACAGAATAAATGTAAGCTATATTAATTTAATGCCATACTGTGGAACATTCCAGTAAAAGCAATGGAGACACGAAGATGACCACCAACTTTTCACCACCAGAAAAGTTGCATTATACACTGTATATCCTTATCTCTATATAAACATGAAACATTGCCCTCTTATCACATCTAAAACTCATCTATTTGGCTCACTCATACGCTCTGTCCCTGATGAGAGCAGACCGTCCTCACTGGTTCTAGTTCTTAGAGGTCGTGATGGAGGTAGTCACCAAAGCCATTCATGGCAGTCCTGTCCAAGCTCCATCAGATTGTCCAACATCTTCACCAGAGGCAGAACTGAAGAAGTCTGTGCTGTTTGAAGCCCAAACCACCACCCCTTGTGTCTGAAATGTGTACAAAGACCACCACAGATGTTCATAAAGTTGCTATATATACTATAAGCTCCATTTTACAAACCTGGCAGTGTGCAGTATATAGAGGATTGTGAATTTCCAAATTTATGACAAAATACCCTTAATACCCTTCTAATACAAATATATGCACTGCAAAGACTTTTATGTCAAGTCTAATAAAAGATGGAAGAATGCCCCTCTGCTCTGTTCCAAAATGCAAACCACAAATTATGATGCAATTATTAAACATTTGATCACTCCAAAATACATGAATGATCATCAGTATAATGGTAATACCTGTTTAACTTGCAAAGCAGATTTTTTTTATTTTGTAAAACAGCTGCCTGGCTCCCTCTCTCCCCTCTGGTTTTCCTTTTCAAGCCTTTACTTTTGAAATGCAAGTGGCAGCATGGGTCAGTCACTCCATTCACATTACCTGTGTGCGCTGTCTCTCCTATATCCCTACCTTTCTGCCAGTTTGTATGAGTCTTTTAGTGTGCTCTGGTATGATCAAAGACGGCTTTGTGACACTGTGATGGGTATATCCGAGGAGCAGGAAAACATCAAACCACCAAAGTTACAAAAGACAGACAGGAGAAGGGCACACAGTGTTCTGTGTACAACCACAAATTTGAACACGCCACACAACATATATATAAAAAAGTTAATGTCATAATTATCTTGCAATTCATTCTACTGAGAAACACACACTGAACATGTTTTGCCTCATCATGATATGGAAGTGTCAAATGTCAATTTGAGAATACTTAGTTGAACCATTTCTGATTCAAGCAGTTAAATCCAAAATAATGTATCACAGCCCCTCTTTTCATAACAGAACATAATAGAATTGACTTTCCTAAAATTTGTTGCCAAGAAAAATTAGCTTCTCAATTTCTTTAATGGCCAAAGCAATAGCAGCACCTACGCCCACCTATGTTGACCCTACAGAGATTTGTATATCATTCATACTGTATGTTTATGCAGCATAACAGTTTATTTTGGATGGGTGTTGGAGTTTGTTTTGTTGTAGTTTTTGTAAACACGTGAATAAATTAGCGGGACATGACTCTGTCTGTACCTTGAGCATGTCGATGAAAGGCAGGAACGTGTCTCTCTGAAGTCCGTTTTTGTACAGATCTGAAAGAGGAAGAGAAGGGCCTGTATTAGCACTGCTGTTTAGCCTCCTAATAATGTCATTCCCCTGTTGCAGATTGGCACATAAAGTGGCTATTGATGAGCTGATAAATGGGTGGGGAAGGCACCACAAAAGCACCCGGACCAGAGCTAGAAAAATGGATTTCTGTACCGGCAGCAACATAAAATTCATTACATTCCCAAACAATGGTGGCGAGAGAAAAGACTGTCCCTTTTCAGCGTGGACAATGTCCACAGCGGCCCAGTGAATAGGGGTTTCAATTAGCTCGGCTGGAACAAATTACATCTGAAGTAGCATCCCTGATAGACAGATAAAACAGATAGGGATTCACACACAAACGGGACAAAGGCACACTGGCAGCGAGGCTTAAGCTCTGTCCAGCTGCGAAATGCTAAACAAGTGGTTGTTGTTGATGTTTTAGCGTTAGTTTACTACACCGGGTCCTGACGCACACTTTCTGTAATGGATGTTTGTACTGGGCATATGACAAGACTGATAACCTATGGCAGCTGTTAATATAAACTTTGAGTTTATATTAACAGGATTGATCAAATAAGATACAGACCTGGTGGTAAAGTAAACTATGTTTACAGATTATATGTATTATATGTATATGCATTTTGGTCAAATAATACTGGCTAAAAACTGTAACCTTTAGTTCATTTGAATATACACTTGATCCATTAGCTTGCGCTCACTTTCAAATGAACTACAATAAGAGTAGTTGTGAGTCATCTCACTGACATAAAATACAGCCTTGCTGAGGCTGCTGCCGTGGTGACTGTTCAATTAAGAAGAGCCATAAATGTATAATGTATGCAAGCTCCTGTTAATAAATGGCCCCTCTCTCCCCTATTCAATCCTTTAACCTTCTTCAATCTGATATAATGCTATCAGTAGAACCAACAAAACCAGCTCAAGATTTACTTCCTTAACACATCAATAAAGATGTAAAACATGCAGCTTTCATGTGTGGTCGCCCTTTATGGCTTTCACAGTTCCATTAACCCAGTAATTAATACAGAGAAACCCATCTACTCAAGTTTACTGCTTTGTTCTTAAAAGCTAGTAAATATAACAGATGCTTCTCCAGGAAAAGCATCTTACAGCCATACACTTTGTTCCCACTTGAGGCTTTGACATCACTATCTTCTGAGAATGAACACCTGACAAGCAGTACATTTACCTGTACCTTGATCAGCATCAACATCAATCTATCTGTTTATAGTAAATACACCATCAAAATATGACTAAACTAAGTGAAAAGTGTCAGACATTCATTTTAAGGAGTTAAGCAAACATATTATGCTGCTATGACCTGTAGGACTATAAGACTAAATATGACTTTTGACCCATCATCTTGGCTTAGATATTGATCAGGGCCCATTCCTCAATTTCTTTGCTTATTTGGAAGAATGTAAGAATGTAGAGGACATGTGTCTTAATAAACAGTAACATTTAACCAAACCTACACCTTAATTTAAGTCTAAAATGCCAACATTTGATTGGTATAATAATAAAGGGTTGATATAAATGTTACATTTTGCTTTTACTGTCACTGCACTACGGACCTGAGTGAACTTAACAACACAGTTAATTATTTTTAATGACTAAGGTTAAGGTAGTGTCCTTGTAGGGAAACTTGAATTTGAAGTTTGAACGTTGGAGGAATAACTTTGGCTTTTGTTGTTGTTAAATGGCAATAAATAAAAGTCTGCCATGTTAATGTTCATAAAATCAATACTGAGACCCATTTTTATTTTGTTTTTGAAAATAAACTATGAGAAAACGGTCGCTCTTTTTTGCACAACCCTACTTCATCTTTAGTACTACTACGAAATCAGTACTTTAAATTGAGCTCAGTATTTAGGATCCAGTTCTTCCATGATAATAGTCTTGCTTTAACCTACCATCAGGAGCTCTGTTGGATGTTGCCACCACCACGACTCCAGTTGTGAACAATGTCTGGAACAGCTGCTTCAGGATCATGGCGTCTGCGATGTCGGTCACCTGACACAAGCACACAACACAGAGGCACAAGTATGTGAGGGGCTGCATTGATTTGCTGCTTAAAACATCTTTCTCCCTGATGTTGCCTGTGTGCGCTTAAGGTCAAACCACGCCACTGACACTCCATGTTGATTAGTGTCATTCAGGTGCTCTCATTCAGCCTTTGTGTGTCTGTTCATGGCTATTCACACATAGCACACCTGTACATGCACATACATACACAAAGATACACAAACATACATAAACATCCACAAGCATAGACAAATATACACAAACATACAGGTATATACCCAAACATACACAAACATACATGTACAGACACATAAATACACAAACAGACACGTACATACAGTGACATACATGTACAGACACATAAATACACATAGACACATACATACATGTACAGACACATATATACACAACCATACATGTACAGACACATATATACACAAACATACACGTACAGACACATATATACACAAATACACATACAGTCACATATATACAGACTGTATGAACTTTTGTGAATATAATGTAATGATTCTAGTGTTTTTATGATTCTGCATTAATTGTATTTATTGTTATTTAATTGTTATGTATATGCAGCTAATATTATAATTTTATGCTGTTTTAATGGACAACGGGAAGATTAGCTACCAATAGTTAATGGAGTTTCAAAAAAGTAAATTTATAAAATAAATAAAGATTTTTTGTGGCTATGTTAGAGTGGGAAGAAATTATTGCTATACATTTTTTCTGATGACAAATCAGTCCTATCGATTGCATGCGCTGTTGTGTCTAGATAGTATAAAATCTCAGAAACATGTCAGTAATTACCTTTTGTCAAACATGCAGTAACCCTGCGAAAACCAATTCATGCTCAACAATTTGACAATTTACGAAAAGAAGTATTTAAAAAAATATCTACATTATGGGGAACGGAGTGTTTTGTGCAACTCTATACAAAGTTGACCATGGCCATTTAAAGCCACATAGACAAGCCCCATACAAGTGCTACAAGGTTATAAAAGCTCCGCACAAAGGCCTGTCTGCTGCCTTTTTCATCTCCATCATCTACATTAAACAAAGGCGTGCTGCAGCGATGGAACAAGGCCGCTCATGACTCTGGGCTGACACGTGAAGAGCTGTGGCCTTTCCATTTTGAAAGACAGGACTCTCACTTTTGTTCCCGCTCTCTTCTGTCCCCTTCACCTCCCTTGTTCTTTGAGCATTGGCAGAGGAGAAATCATGCGCATCGGGCAATGTACCTAGTTATTGAAGTGCATAATATAAGCTACTCCCAGTACATTGAATAAATGCAGTGACAGTGAAATAAAAATGGCAGCCATATAGAGTTTGTTCATATTAGATTAATAGTAATTAAGTCACTAGAGTGATTAGAGACTTGACTAATGGGACCATTTTGTCACACCCACTGTTCTGTTTAAGAACTTTCTTATTGACCGCCACACAGCTGAGCTCTCTGTGATGGCTAGGCTTGACAACTAACTCAATATGATGACTGTTCAAGTGATTGGTAAGAAGGTAATCAGTTGGATCACAATTACAGTATTGGACAGTAAGACCCACTCACACTTTTTCTTTATGAAACTCCAGGCTGTAGGACTTGGCCTTCAAGCCCCCATTTCATAAACAGGTCTGTGGTGGTTTGAGTAATTACTAGTTTATTATTATTAACTAATTACTACTCTATCCTAGTGTGGTACAGGTAAACAATTTAGCAGATTGTCATAAATTATCTCAGGATGTCATTTATATTTCACACTCTGAGTGTAGTTTTCAGGATCAGAGCCAATATGATCAGAGGGACCCTTCTCACAAACTTTCAACACTCACTTGAAGTTCAGTTTCTTACTTCGCTGCATTTTAGATTAATTTACAGTGAACAAAAAATGTATTTAATCTCTCGACAATAAATCCCACATTTCATCTTTACTTGTGAGTTGAATTATAAATGCCTTGACTGTGGGGTTCAACCCCAAGAGTGGACAGCCTAGTTTATTGCATTATCAACAGTATGAGATAATGGCTCAAAATGTTTTGTGTTATGGTGATCAACAAATCCCAAAGAGAAAGAAATCTATTCCTTTAACACAACATTTGGACATTTAAAGAAATCAAGATGTCTTGAATAAAAGAAGGAGCGTCTCTCCTCCTTGTTTTCTCCCTCTCACTGCCTCTCAGCTACTTTCTTGTGTACAACAGGCACTTCTGAGGGCCATACCCACGGCATACGCCTCTTTTTATCCTCTGGAGGGTCTTCTGCTTTTGCATATTAGCCCCGCTGCCCCTGCCAATACTTGATTAACATTTGTGCCCTGATTTTGCTCTAAGCAGAGGTGACTAGGGGGCATCAAATGAGTAGAGGGTGTGCGAGTGGCTGTTGTAATGAGAATCAAACAGAAAAAAAGCCAAGTCTCTTTACAAAGGGGGGCCCTATTTCCGGCAACCGCTGGATTTGATTTTCATATCAAAAGAATCATTTAAAACTGACCTTTTAGGGAACCCTGGTTTGTTTTTGTTCATGAAACCTGGGTATATTCTAAAGGAGTATACTGATTGCCAAATTAAATGAAGGGTGTCTGAAAAAGGTAAAGGTGGCACTTGTGCAAAGACAAAAAATCTTCCATCAGCCAATGCCGATATTCAAATGAGCATCCAATTACTAGCTATGTGTGTGCCAAATTAAAGCTCTTTTGATGTTATAGCCTATTTATTTACACAACCTGCGAGTGATTTTGCCAAGGCTGTGCGCTGACTGGGGGTGCTCTGAGACAATGCCGCTCAAGCAGTTTCTTCTCACTCATCTTCTGCCTCATCTTCTGGGTTCCTCTCAATGGCAAGTATTCATCAGGAGGAGGCTGTGTGTGTGGTGGGGGCCACAAAAAGAGAACGGGAGGGAGGTGGAGTGGGGGGCACAAATTACTGATAATGGCATGGCGCTAATGAAGAGAATGGAGAAATGTCATTAGCATTTAAGAGGATAAGATCTCATCTGACCCGCCGCCGCTAGTCGCTTTCTAGCTCCACTCACTTAAGGAAGCACTGATACCCACCGCCTTATTTGCATGGCTGAGTGGTGGAAGATGCTGATTGGTGTGCTGGCCCCCCTCAAGCATCCCCCCTTAAATCCTTGCAACCTCTTATTTATGCATCACAAACAACTACACACATGTCCCACTCCATTCAAGCCAGCAGTAGCAACAGTCGACAAGTGAAAACAGCAAAGCAAGGCGCGTCGGCAAAACAAAACAAATCAATGAGAACGCCACAAACAGCGCGGCCAGTTTATAATGTGAAAGACGCCAGGGATAAAAGCAGCAGCTCTTGATCCTTGCAGATGCATTGATAAACACAAAGGAGAGCAAGCACACCTTCTGTGACCTCTGCCCTCCTCGGTATTAACAGTAATGATATCAGGAAGAACAACAGTGCTGCTAAAAGATGTGTGTGTTTGACTAATAATACAGACTCCCCTCCTTTAGTCCTCTATGAATGACTAAGTAACAAAGAATAGATAGGGTCTCGCTAGTGGTGCTCTCCTGGAACACCAAAAGATGATATGCTGTGAATATCTGTTACACTAATGAATCAAAGTGCCTTTTAGTTGTCTATATTCAGTTTTCAAACAGCCTGTCTAGCTCAGCAGTAATGGCTTTGGGGCCAATTAGCTGAATGTATGAGCGTAAACACATAACAAGGGGGCATTCACTGACTCACCTGAGCATAGTAATTGCAAAATGTTTTATATTACCGAATAATACACCGGTTTAGACGCATTACACAGTTATTCAGTTATGTCATATTGCTGTACATGTACTTGGCCACTAGATGTCCCCAGTTATGTTTTAACTTTCAACAGTAGCAACAGGCAAGTTTCACACATGTTGCCACTTTTATACAGAAGCATTGGAAAAGATTAAATAAAATTTTACTTTAAAGAATATTTGTTGTTTATTTACAATGATCTGTAAGGATTTTCATACAATTTTATGGATTTGGGAATTGCCGAAAACCCTATTCTTCCATTACTATGACTAGTACTATTTTTTCTTCAAAAATCTAGTAAACCTTTTTACTATAAGACAAGCAAGCTACCCGCTGTTCCACTGTTAATAGTCTATATTATCTATATAAGTTATACAAATTGTGGAAATACATGACTTTTTAAAAATTTTGTAAATCAATGGAAATATAAAAGTAGTGTTGCATCCATAGAATTATTTTGTATTTGTTATAATAAAAAACAATATAGTTTTAATTTAATCTTAACTTTTATACGCATATTTTGTACAAAATAGGTTGATTTATCCATGCTTTTATATTAACTATTATTGAATTAATATTCAATAATGCTTTCAAATATTAGAAAGTTTCACACTCAATACACACACAAACTCACCTGAAACTCATCGAAACACAGGAGGCAGGTTTCGGCACCGATCTCCATGGCGACCGGAGCTATGGGGTCGTAGGTGAACATTTTCCCGAGCCCTCTTTTTGGCAGGCTTTGTTTCCTCCGATGGATCCCTTTAAAAGCAGCACACACAAACGTCAACCACATCTTAGTGCACACCTGCATGGCCAACCCAGACCCACTGACAATACTGAATAGAGTGCTAATTTCACCTGCAAACATAATAGTAGGCAATTAACGGCGCGGCTTTAGGACAAACACAAGATAAATATAGGATGGACGCCACATTTGGAGTCACTAAACTGCAATAAAGTCTCAAGTAGCAATTGTTTTGGTTATTACTGAGGAACATATGTGGAAACTAACTTCTGTGGATGGCCAACATGAACTCGTTGAAGTGCACCCTCTTTTTCTGTTGATTTTGGACATGGGAATAGAACAAGTCCATCAGCATAGTTTTTCCTGAACCTGTAAAGAAAAAGAGACAAAACACACTTTTATACAACACTAAAATCATTTTAATGAATGACAACTAAACCATTTAAAATATGAGAGTAAGTATCTTCAAATGCTACAACTTGTTGAGCTAGAGCTATTCTATAATTCCTTATCAAAATTAAGAATTAATGCACCATATAAGTTATAATTTCAGTATCGAAGTTTAAATAAAATGTTTTAAGTATCAATAATAAAAGCAAGTAAACAACCCACAAAACCATCAGCCTGAAAAAATGTGTTTTGCACCTGCTATTTATGTTGATAATATACTTTCTTACCCACATCTCCATAGATATAGAAGCCTTTGGGGGGTGGAGGCAGCTGAGTGGGTTCCTCCTTCAAATGATAATAAACATGTAAAATTACTCTGATTATTCTGTTAACTTCTTTATGTCGTATTTATGAGAACAACTACTCACCCAGAAGTTAAGTCTGGGATTCTGCATAGATTATTTGCTTATATACAATCCCAAGACGCTAAACAGTTGACCTATATAAACGTAGTTGTTTTATTCATTACCATATAAGACCAAATCACGATTTGATAAACAGAGTATGCTGAGGCATTAAGCCACCACTACAGTGCGAGGTTTCACATTCTCCAGACTAACCCGCTGCAGGGGACGAAGACAAAGGGGATCTAATCAACAAGACAAGCCAGGGTTCCCACGAAAGAAAAGCATCATCAGTGGAACAATGGGGGGATTTGTCAGACAAAACGGAGAGGGCTGGATGAGGCTCTATTCGAGATGGAGTGGACTTGTCTGTGCGGCCCGTTTAGAGCTGCTAATTGTGATATGGTACTGTTGCATTGAGGTGCCGCTGGAAGTCATTGTGCTGCCTGCCTCCTATCATCAAAAGGTCCCTGCTTCAAAAAAATGCCTTGTGTTACTAAGTGCAGAATATTAAATAGCCCAAACATGTCAAAGGCTTTGTTAGGACACATTGAATACAAAAACCTACTCACAAAACTAAAATTAAAACAAAATCCTAAACTTCCAAATCAAGACGTATGAATGGATGGTGCACCAATATAAATAATAAACATTATTATGCCAAATATAGCAAGGATATGTAATATTTCTGCATTGTATCTATATTTGTAAATAAATCAATTAACATTTAAATCTAAAATTACATGACATTTCTGATTGGTCTGTTAGAAAAAAAAAGTATTATTAGGAATCACATTATCATGTTAAGTGATTAATGTAAAAAAAAAAAAAAAAAAGTTCTGTACCGAAGGTCACTTTAGAGGTAAAGCAGAGCTTTTTCCTCAAAATTTGTATTTCATAAAAAAAGTACTCAATGTCCTAACAATTATTTCCTGCAGAACAAGGTGCACTTGACTTTGTTAAATGCAGACAATGGTCAATTGAAAACTAAATGAAAAACAAACTTGTTTTGCCATCCTCTGTCTCTGTGCCCTGACTATGCCTCTCCACTGCCTTGTCTCTCCAATGACTGCCCAGAATGGAGTGACATACTGGAAGAGCAACAAGTCTTTCCTGTCTGCTTTGGCATAACAGACTGTGACTTCTCCCTGACTTCCCAAGCTGCCCTCTGCTATTGTGGGATAATTGTCAGTGGTGGCTGGCAGCCATTTTACTATGGCAGAGTGGAGAAGGACAAGGCTGTCCCTCATGAACTGTTGTCTAGCTGCGATCTGTAGCCCTGTGTCACCTCCTGCTAGAGCAGATAGACTTGCACATGAGTGGAAAGTTCACATGCGGGACATAGCCATTTCCTTTGTCTCAGCAGTGACTTCATACACACAGCTACTAACAGCCTTGATGTTCATTGCACTTGAATAGAAGAGATCTGTGAGAGTGTGAGAGCTTAGTTTAGAGGTAAATATACAGTGCACAGGACCACCGTATGCAAACCTGACTTGAAGAGAGTGGCTCCTTTGAAACAATAGCCCATTGTTGGCTGACCACGCTATGTCAGGTCAATATTAAGTCAAGTGTACCCTCCTCACAAACTTGGTCAGTTAGTGAGGACAATGGCGGCACTTTCACAGAGAGTCCAGACACCAAAAGGACAGTGATATGACCTGATCCAAACTCAGAATAATTACACTTCGAAGTCATTGTGTATAGACGATAGAGAAACAAGGTGACTGAGAGGAGTGGAGGGGGTGGTGTTGATAGCGTAACACCAAAGTATTTGTCACAGTCCTGAATCAAAAGCAAAAAGGACAGGAGTGGCAGAGACAATAGGGATCGCCTCATTACTGCATGGGACGGTGAGAGAATGAGAGGGGTGCTGGGATGGGCCCAGCGGGAGGTCTGCTCTGCTCCCTTCCAAAATCTCTGCCTAACCCTATGTGTTTGTGCCAGCTAAGCGACAGAAAAACTCCCAACGTGACATACGGGACAGTCATCTCTCCTGACCTAAAAACAACAACAGCCCCCTGCATTACACTGGTCCCAAACTCACATGTACAATACAGTTCCCATAACCCTACCCTCCCTTTGACCTGGACTCATAGTCACCAGCATTAAGGCCACAGTACAGTGTAGACTCACTGGGCCATTCATGGGCTGGATGTCAACACAAGTTACCAAAACAATTACATTTTTTGAAAATAATTACACACAGAAATCTGTGAAAGAGAAAGAGAAAACCAGAAATAAACACTTGAATCTAATTCACACGAGACGTGTACAGTAGGGATGCCAAGATTATTTGATGAATTCCACAATCATTATTCTACAATCATTGCCAGTATTCCGTCTACAATATAGTTGAGCTAAGAACTAATAATAATGAATTATAGAAGTAAATTTAGGTTGATTCAATTCAATCTATACTCCAAACAAATAAATCTAAACATAGTGTAGGTCTGATATCATAAAGTTCGTACTAGGGGAATAGTTTATTTATCTATTTATTTAATTGGGACTGTGCATGTTAATGAACAGATATGTTTCAACATGAACGTAAACACACCGGATTACAGCCAAAGGCTAATTTCCATCCGTTGTAATGTATTAGATAGTGAAGATGGATGAAAGGGAAGTAGTACACTGTTGTTTAGTGGTTATGTTGTTATTAATAATAGTGATGTCTTTTCACACAATAATCATCATCAACACAACATTTTATATTGTCCTCTATTATACCTGAACAAAAATCTCCTGATTTTCTCATATCATTAATTTTATAGTTGCAGGCTTGTAGCTAACATTTGTTGTTAAAAGTTAATTGTTATAGTGGGAAAAATATGCTTTGGACATTTGGTTTTACTAACTAAATTATTCAAAACCGTCTTTTAAGAGTACCTGTTTAGGAGCCAGTGATGCTGTAGTGCAGTCTCTCTCTTCATGTTGCGAGTCCCTCACAGGAGCAGCAGGTGGACTGTGGTACATGCTGTTGCTGTAGTCCTTCAGAGCATCCTGCAGCTGCGCCAGCTGATGGAGCACACGTCTCTGCTGCCTGTCTCTCCGCAAACAGCCACTCTGGACCAGTCGATCATAGTGGCCCTTTAAGGGGACACCGGGGACCGCAAAGGAATCCGAGCAATAAAAGGATTTACGACAATATCTGTAATCTAGAGAGTGTCCGAGGTTAAACTAGCAAGTAAACAAATACACACACAACACTTTAACAATAAGCATTAGTCCAAACCATCTACTTCTACAGACGTATTTAATGCACGATATGATTCTGTCTTGTTACCTGATCTCACTCGATAATGTAGGCAAGTATTTGCAGTGTCATTTAATAAAACTTTAAGTAAGCGTCCATATGCCGCTGGTGTCGTGTAAGCCGCCATGATGCTTCAAAGTGGCAAATCTTTATTGATATTCACTTGAACAGAATGTTTCTTTAGTCCTCTATATAAATACAAAAAATGGTTTATAATTAATTAATAACCCAATTATTGTAAAAGTTCAAAGTATATAAATAGGTTATATTTTACGATATTTTACCATATGATACCCTATTTATTGTAATGGTCCGAGGTGTGTCTCATAAGCTAACTACAGATTATCAGATGTCGGACATCTTCACCGTGGGACCTAGAGCATTTGTAAATAAACAGTACCGCAGGTGATCGTCCCGTCAGCTGAACCTCAGCTGATCGGAAGCTCCCCGCTACAGAGGTGGCGACGGCAGAGAAAAGGACCGGGAACTCTGAGCAAAAGATTTCAAAATAAAATAAAATGGAATTTAAATTACATCGGTGTAGCGGAAATATGCATATCTATGTTTGAAAATAAAAGATATTATCATATGAATTGAGGACGCAAAGGGAGGAATGTGCACTATGATTCAGAACAGTGAAGATATATTGAACAATTCTTTTATTTTGAAAGTAAAGTAGGAAAGTATCATTTTGTTGTCTTCTTGAAAACTTGACAATTAAAGCTGCTGGCTGGACTGTGGAGAAATGGCTAACACCATAGCTGATACAAGAAGGCTTTTTACCAAGCCACAGAACCTAAATGACGCTTATGGGCCACCGAGTAACTTCCTAGAGATTGACGTGAGCAATCCCGAGACTGTCGGGGTTGGCAGAAGCAGATACACCACGTATGAAGTCAGACTGAAGGTGAGCTGCTCTCACAAGTGCCAATGTCGTTAGCTCTGAAGCTAGGCTTACGTTTTTACTGTGCACAAAATATTACAGATTATAATACACTCACAGACAGCACAGCAGCTTCTACAGGTGTACAATCTGCAGGCATTATCAAGGAGAATCATCCTCATAGAATGTCACACCAAAAGCTATCCACTAAAAAATGGTTGGCAAGTTAGCATGTTACTGCTAGCTCTTATTCTGAGTGGCTAACAAACTTACCGTTATTTGTGATTCAACGGAACTATTTGCAACTATTATGGATTAGTTAAAATACCACAGTTTTGTAATTTTAGCTTCCATAACATTATCTAAAATGCAAATCAATGGTCTATGATGAACCTCTGTTGTATGTAACACACTAGCTAAAGTCTAACTTCTACCTCATAGGGATTTGTTTACTTTACTGATCACGGGGTAGTACTTTTACTGTGGGTGCGTAAATATATTTTATAATAAAGTAATTTAACATTATAATCTATTTCTGTAACTATTACAATGTTTAACTCTTAACTCCAGAAGTTAAGAAGACTAGGACACTTAAGGGAAGAACTTGTGCCACACCCCATTTCTGTCTCTGGAAACAGATAACAACAGTGGTTACACAAAATAATCAGCAGCCTATCATTATGCTGCCTGATCTCACACACACTGCTTTTGAAAGGGACACATTTATTTGTCTTAAATTCAGTTTGTAACTTTTTGAATACTCAGGGCCTGAAAGGAAACAAAAGTCCACAGGTCAACTTCCCCGGACCACAGACAGAATGCAGCCTGCTCCCTTACTGACCCCAAACCCCTTCCTGCTTCCAGTTCTACAAACACAGCTCGGGATTTTCAGTTAGCCTTATGTTAAACCAATGGAGATTTTAAGATGCTAAGTAGTTAATATTAAACTTGTCATTCATTCAAAAGTGACACTGACACTACTGTATGATAAAGCAGTAGTAACCCAGCAGTGTATCGAGTTGTTCTATGGCCTTTTATTTACTTTATTCACTTACTTTACATTATTATTGCTCAATGGATATGTCTGGCCAGTAATGTTTTTGCCATTAGAGCCTGAGCTCTATTGCTGTGGTTAACACTATACATTGCCAATGAAAAGTAACTTGTGTTGCTCCAATCATGGAATGGGTTCACATTTGGCCCCATTTTAGTTGTTGGTCCTGAGTATAGTGTGACAGAGTTCTTAATTTAGGACAGCTTTTCGCCTGGTTTTCCTGGGTTTGGTCTTGTTTCAATGTTGGTTTTTTAATTTGTGTTTTCCTTTGGGCTGTCAAATTTGGCGCGTTGTTGTCCTGTTAATGTGATAAAAGCTCCTGCTCCTGTTGTTTCTCGATGTCAAAATTTTGGAGCAATGTTGTTGAAAATAACCAAACAACACTTCCAAAAGTACAATAAATAAGCAAATAAATAAATTCTGCTGTTTAAAGTGTCAAGTTTCCGCTAGTGTGAACATCGCTTCCTTAGGTCCTCTTGCACAATAAAAGTCTGTGTATATTCCCACTGCAGAAAGAGTCAGGCAGCGACAGAACACAGTATCATACTGTCACTGCTTCACATTATTACAGTTAGGCCTATATGAGATATTATTTCCAAAACACATTTCTAGATATTATTTATGCTTACAAATAAAGGCATTAGTAACAAAGCAATAAAGAGAAAAATGCAAAAAAAAATTTGTTTAGTAAAAAAGTTTATTTTACAAATAAACGTATGTGATTAATTGTGATTAAAACATTTAATTGATTGACAGCCCTAGTTTTCCTACATTTGAACTCTATTCCCAAGTCCCAAGTCAAGCTTAAATAATTGATCCATTAGTGTGTTTAGGGTAGATCGAATTTGACAGAAGGGCTCCACTTTTCAGCAAGTAACTTTGTATAGTTGATGTTTGCGTAATCCCTCAGTCATCCAGGTATGATTCATAGCATGGACAAAATAATTAAATTTTGCCTTTGTTATCTTGTGTAGTAGACATATAATATGGCTTTTAGTGGGGTGAGTCCTTCATTTGTGTTGCTTCAATCAGTCACAGTAAACTGTTAGGACATCCTGAATCCAATATTTCAGTTCTATAGGTGACCTTTAACCACAATCACAATGGCCACAATCACAAATCTATAGGCTGTAATCAACCACAATAATAAAATATAAGTTAATATACTATTTCAGTCAAATATCAGTCAATATACTATTTCAAACTTGTGCAAACTAAAGGAAGTTTTTCTTGCAATCTGGACATAATTATGTATATAACTACTTGAATTGGTGACAGAATTAATCATGCCATTATTAATACATTTTAATTTCATGCATAAGGAGGACTAAGTGAAATTGTCAGGCAGTGATCTGATTGCATCGTCTGATGCTTTTCAAGTGTCATCAGTTGACTGACACCCCTGTAGTTAGTGGCCTCCACATTTTGATGATGTGTATTTATAGTTTCCTTATGCACCTAAAAAAAAGTGGTCTAGGGAAGAGAAGCCGTCTCCGATTGTTAGCACTGAATGTAAGGCTACTGTACTTGATTAGCGTGTAATAATTAGCATATGCGTGTAATCAGCATTATTGTGCACTTCATAGCCTTGTGTGACCCTGCTTTGCATAAGAGCACAGAAGAAGCGGCGCATCCCTCACTCATCAACAAATGCAGTGTCAACTTTGCTTTGCGTCTGTCATCCTCTGCTCCCCTCCTCTTTTTATGAGAGCTTCAGGTTGACAAAGAGTACCTCTGAAATACATAATGTCTCTGGCTTGTGCATGATATTTAGAATTAATACAGTTTCACTAATCTAATCATTATACACTTAGCTCTTACAGCTCTTTCTCATGTCAGTGCTACCCTGCTCAGCAGTCCAGCAAAAATCAAGAGAGCTCTTGTGGCCGCGCTGAGAGTCTCCCTAATCCCTTCATTGAGAGAAGAATGAACCGGGCTGAGGATGCGGGGGAGATGGGGGTCATTCCCGCTCCTCACCCCCCACCCGCCTTCACCCATGGGAGGCCAGTAAGCCTGCACCTCTCTACGTCCTTATAGCACCGTGGTCAGTGAGCCCATCACATACAGAGACTATCCTTGAGTTGTGTAAACTTGCCCTCATCCTAAGAAACTCCTCATGCAGCCAGTGACACAAAGACTGTGTTTTATTGTGTGAGAGACCAACTGTTTGCACTGGCATCAGGTTGTGTCGTCAGTTGTTGACAGCGGGGCTTATATTTGCTTCCACTCTGCTCTTTCAGCCGTCTCACAAGCGGATATTGCCTGAGCCTACTTGGTTTTCTTGTTCAAATAAATACTATCAAAGTATTTGGTATGCATTTTATAGAAAACAAGTAATAGTAACATTGTCTATAACATTTTGCTGCAAATTTAATAAATTGAAAATCAAATTGCATTAGGCACATTTAAAAGTAGGGAAAGGGGAGTATGAGGTTATTTTGTCTTCAGCCTTTTCCCATCACAAACTTTGGGATTGCATGTTGTTTATGGATACGAGTACATAAAAGGCCTCTTATAGCTGTGTGTCTCACTCTCACTTGGTTCACTACCCCTCCTCTCCTTGCTCTTTCTTTTCCATTTGGGCATTGGTGCAGGGGCCTTTGGTCATTAATAAAATGGGGGAGAGATGTGAGGGGAGGGGGGAGGCGTGGAGGGAGGGCTTGTCAGACACAGTCAAGTGTAATCCAAAGTCTACAGCATCCTCTTCGACAACTATTTTAATGGAAATAGGGAACATATTGTATCAAGTCTACCATATCCTACTTGAAATGACAGTATCAAAAGTGGGAGTTGATACTATGGCAACAAAGCAGCTTTTTGCCAGCTCGGGAGTTGCGGAGGGGCTAGCCTGTCAGGTCATGGAGGGCTGGAGAGTTAGGGTAACGGGAGAGTGAAAGAGAGACCTGTAGACCCAGCGCTTTTGTTCCTAGTCATTTTTACCCCATTTTGCAATATGATGCAATGAGACAGCATTATGTTGCCATTTTTAACACCATTATTGTGAAAGGAGAGTATATGAGAGGGGTGGGACGGGGCCAAGGGGGGAGGTTCAGGATGCTCACTCTCAAACTTGACTTAATCCATGCTGCTAAAAGCTAATGCACGGCAGCGT
Source organism: Periophthalmus modestus (assembly GCA_019594935.1). Taxonomy (NCBI): domain Eukaryota; kingdom Metazoa; phylum Chordata; class Actinopteri; order Gobiiformes; family Gobiidae; genus Periophthalmus; species Periophthalmus modestus. The sequence goes on from JAIEZT010001328.1 coordinate 15,488,635, forward strand.
TGAACTCCTCTCTAGGCAGATGAGTGATCTTTGTCTCCACACACTGTTTTTAAGGGTTCTGCCTCTTTTCAACCAGTTTCAATGGGTCTATGGTATTGTGTTTGGAGCATTATGAATAACATGCTCTACGTATAGAGCCCAGGCTGCCTCTTGCCTGCTCATAATGGAGAGAGAAGGTGGAATATCTGCAGTGGGAATGATACATGTAGCTTTATGCCCCCTTTTACAAAACATCCACCATTACTGTTTGTGGTGAAGTATTTACCACCGCTGCATCCAAGTCTTTCATCTTATCAGTATAATATGTTATGAAATGAGCACACGTTTGGCTATTCTGTGTGTTTAAAGCTAAAAGATTTGGGCCTGTCTGGATGTTTCTAAAATTATTCATAAACTTAACTACTCCGTGTACTATTTTTTTAAGTAAATATGTTCAAATCAGACATTGATTTTACCAAATCATAGTACAAAAACCTTTTACGTGATGTCATATTTGATCATTTTCCTTTTGTGTTTCGGTCCTGAAGCCAATATTCTATCAGAAAGCACAATGGGTTCCTCACATTGCATTGCCAGATCCTACAGATGCACCTGTGTGAGAGTTAATAGCATCTCAGTTTCAGTTACGATTGTATAGTCACATTTTCCACTTAATATGGAAATTGCGTTTGCATATTGTTCAACTTTTCCTCAGTATTCCTTTCCCATTTGATTGTACCACCTCTTTTGAGTCTTTTGTTTCTTTTTTTGTAGAAAGTGTGCTTTTTAAACCTCCCTCTTCGTTGTGAAAGTGGGCCGGTCCCCTGTCCTCAACACTGGTCCGGGGTTCGTAAGTTGAGAAACCGGGTCTTAACCTCTAACCAGCCATGAAGAAAACAGAGGCCAAGAGAAACCTGATCTTTGACTCAAGAAGCTCCCACGCACCGCCTCCTCCTGCGTGTGTGTGTGTGTGCGTGTAGATGTGTGCCTGTGTGTGCTTCTTCACTCTCGGCTTTCTCTTTCTCTCGCTCGATCCTCCCCTTGTCCTGCCAGGCCAATCTCTTAATCACAGGGTATGAGAGAGAGCGAGAGAGTATTGTAAAACCAGGTGACTTTTATTTCCTCACCCCTTCCATTGTCTACAGAGGAGTGTCCCGCCACTTACTCTGTGTGGACTAACCAGCTCAAATGGTTTTTAGTTTTTGTGTGTGACTGGAAATATCTTTGCCAGTAAATGGGAGTTTCATGTATGCAGAAATCAGCCTGTGGTATTGGTCTTGTGTAGGCCTGGGTACCTTCAAATTCTGTATTGAGCACTATAGTTTGTTTGCGATACCTGCCATACCTAAAGATTTTTTTTTTTAAATATCTAAGCTGCTTAGTACTCTTTAATGGAAAAAGAATGATAATTTATTAATGCTTAATAACCACCAAGCAACTTTCATTACCACCATACTGGGACGCTTGAGGTATGAAAAACATACAGGACAGTAGGCATGAAATCAGGCAGAGGGGGAATAGAGTCATACTTGGATTATTGCATAAATATGGATTTATATATTTTTTCATTTTTCAACCTGCCTATCCCTCAGTTTCCCTTAAATGATCAACTATGTTAATGTCAGTCCAGAGCTGTTGTGCCGCTGCTGTCGGCCATGTTTAGTGTGCACTCATGATGGGATTATGGCCGCGGCGGTGGCAGATTACCTGTAACTGTGATCTGTTGTTGTGGAGATTAACTTTGGTGCACTCCACGCTGTGAGGTAACATGACGCAGCAGGGCCCCAGTACTGCAGCACAGGGCGATAAAGCCTCATAATCCACCTCCTCTGACCTGGGAAACAGGAGGAGGAGGACGAGGAGGGGGGGCTTCACCTGAACTTCACATCCACCAAGGGGAGGGACGGGAAAGAGGGGAGGGGCTAAGGAGTAATTTAACCTCTGTGATTTGTGGCATTATGAAGTAGTTAATACGTTACCACCAATACTGCATTTCATGCAATTGTCAAGAGCTTCCTTGTCTGTTGCCTTGTAGTGTTGTCACAATATCTTGGTACTTAAAAGACAAATATTCTATGCTCATAGCCAAGGAAAAAAATATAATTCAGGCCTAATCTGTTTTAATAAAAAAAAAAAAAAGTTGACAGAATTCGCTTTTCTTTTGCTATTGGCCCATGGAGACTATGGAGAGATTCTTTATTTTTATTTATATAGGGAACCCAATCAGAGCACTTTGAGCACCCTCTTTTTCATGGGTGCCCTGTTTAAAATATAGTACAAACAGAAAAAACTAACAAAGCGTACTTAAGTGCACATAAAACATTAAAAACAGGTTTTGGGTTTTTTTACCATAGTTTATTGGGATTTGTATCATAATTTAAATGTGCAGTGAATAGATTTTCCAGCAGACCTATCTCGCATTTTGTGTATTAACTTTATGCTACATGCAAAATTGACCACAAAATCGGTAATGCACGTAATGAATAGACTTCACCAAAGCAGCTACCTTTTCAGACTAAAATTGACAACCTGACAAAAGATGACAAATCTATATTTCTACGAAGGAGAAAGCATAAGAGGAGCTTCAAGGGCAGAAGATTTGGCTTGTTATTGTGGATGAGGAAAACCAAGTAAGAGGTCCATGGGAGGACAAGACTCTCGTCCTCAATTAGTCCCTGAGCGCCGGGGGGACAGCAGCCTCTTCAGTGCTCCTTTATGGCTACGCACGCACCCCTTTCTTTTTGATCAGTTTTTTACTCAGGCTCCTAGTTAACTCAGTCATTCGTCCGTCCATCGATCTGTCCGCTGCTCACACTGTATTCTCTGCATCCACTTGCTCAATTGCTTTTGCTTTTTGCGATTTTTTTTTGTTTTTTTCTTCCCCTCTTCCTTTCCTCCATGAATTCTGACCTTCTGTGAATGTGGCCTGCCAATGAAATGCTCATTCAGAGTGTCGTGGGTACATTGTGGCAGCGCGGCCATGTGCTGTCAGGACAAGTGAAGAGCTTTGGCATTGTGCTCAAATGTGCTGTTTGCTTCAATGTTCTCCGTCAATGTCGAATCAGCTCCCCCATTTTTAATATGAAATTCTGCGCTCAAGTGCTTGTCAACAGCAACTTAGAATTATGCTCACATCTGCGCTTTGGCGAGTGCGGGGAAAATGGCAAAACATTTTGAGAGCGACAGACCTTGGTGATCCAAATAAAAGTGAACTTTGTCTTTTTAAAGCTGGAGGCCAGTTTTAAACTCCTCTTATGGGTTCAGCTGTAAAGGGTCTTTGTTTTTCTATTTTCTCTGTGGTCTCAAAGTCGATAACACAAGGCTGTGGACCAAGTCCTATGTAACATGTCTTTTTCGTCTGGTTGGCACTGCTGTTTGCTGCAATTGGTGTCACAAAAATAAGTCATGTCTTACTTGTACTTACTTACTTGTACATGGTTGGATACTTCATGCTAATATTATACCTGAAACTTGAAATGTTTATAAAAACAGGTGTTTTTTCAACTGTGTTGATGTGAATCTTTGACCTTTTTAACTGAGCAGTGTAATGCTCATTTAAAACAGATACAGATTTGAGCATTTGTGCGCTTTGTGTCCACAGACAAACCTGCCCATCTTCAAGCTGAAGGAGTCATCTGTGCGGCGGAGGTACAGTGACTTTGAGTGGCTTCGAACAGAGCTGGAGCGGGAGAGCAAGGTGAGGCCAATATGATGTAAAGACTACATGGACACACGTACGCAACATTTCATAATGAACGAGACGTCAAGAATATACTGTATAGATTTTCATAAAGCCAGATCACAATTTAGATTTTTATCATTATTCATGTACATTTATTTTTTTTATATTGCCTAGAAGGGGTAAATGACGTAATCTGCTTCGTCAGATAGTTCACACTTTACTTTAATTGGTTAAATCCATCTGATACTCACTCAGAACCTTAGAGGCTGAACAATAGGGAAGTAAGTGATGAAAGTGTCTGTGTCAGTATGTGCATTAAACAGAATCACAATATGATGATTTTACTAATAGTATTTCATCACAGGGATCAGATCACCATTTGATTTTTATCACCAAATCGCTCAGCCCTATTAGATTTATTCCTATCTGGTTAAAGCTTAAAACTGTGGCCTTGACATTCCACAGAAGACAAGCTTCACTTTGATTAGTCACTTAGTTATTTAAACAATTATCAACAAAAGCGGCCATTGTCTTCCCCAACTTGAATATTTTCATGGTACACATGCATTGGACTCCTAATTTACATATATCTTACTTCAAGTTGCATAGACAAAGACTATTATTCGTTGAACTCTGGAAGTATGGTAAATATTTTTTGTTATTTTTCAGTCTTTTTGTGTTTTGTTTTTTTTCCTAGGTGGTTGTGCCGCCTCTTCCAGGTAAAGCTCTATTCCGGCAACTTCCTTTCCGTGGAGACGATGGCATCTTTGACGATGATTTCATCGAGGAGCGACGACAGGGACTGGAGCAATTTCTCAACAAGTAAGTTTTCTTCTGCCACCCCTCAGATTCATGGTTAAAATCATTAATACCCTGTTACATCATTTGAGTTTTTATTCTAAATCTGCCAAACAAAGAAACATTTCTAACGGTTGCTAGCTACTCGAGCCGATTCAACTTTTTCACTTTTCTTCACATTGTTAACAAGTTGAAGCCTTTTTCTCAGTCCTCAAATCACTTATATAATTACTTTGCAAAACGACAAGAACAAGCAATGAAGACTCAAGTGTGCACCCCCTCAACACAATTTTTCCCACATTTGTTTTATTGTTGATGGGTAATTTATGATAATTGCAGCTCAAATTATAGCGCGTGGTTACATGGGCCGGAGTGAGCACCTCTGCTTATTTTTGAACCAGTGTGTTCTCATTTTCAGCTGCTCAACAATAAAAGTTACACAGTGATTGTAATTATTTGCTTTGATTGCAGACTTGGCCATTATCTTTGTTTCATGTGCAAATGTTTCAGCGTTTCCTGTTGGACTATTAAGTGTGCAAAAAGACGGAGAAGCGAGAATTAAAAAGCATAAATATGTTAAACCAGGATGAGGATCGCATCTCAGCAATTAAGATTTCCTTTGCTTCGTACAAATGTAAAATGCCGCCATTGTTCGGTAGCGCTCCACAATTCTGATTGAGAGTATTGTTACGAACTAATCTAAGACAGTCAAACAGGATTGTTAACAGATAAGTGAGCAGGAGGAGAGAGCGGACATCTTTGATTAAAATGCCTAACAATCGTAAAATCCACTGGGGTCAGGTGCGTCAAGTCATGAAGATCAAAATTTCCCAAAGGTATTAAAGCATTTATTTCTTAGCCTCTTGATCTATGCAGTGATTGCTAGTCCTCCAGTCGCTCGCAGGGCCACTTAATTTTTTCTCAAGTATTTTCTATTACATGTTGAAATCTTTGAAAAGTGTACACTGTGATCTTGGACAAAAATGATTGGAAAATATTTGCTGGCCCAGGTGCACAGACTGATTTTCATCCAACTTATGTCATTGTGAAAGCCATTTATGGAGCTGATGTCATTTACTGCATTTAATGTCAAGGTGGCCGTTGCATAAGCATTGTCCCAGACCATACAATGTCGCTAAGCAGATATTAATATAAATGTATAATAACAGTGTAATAACATAATAATGAATAACATTTATATTGCACTTGGGGCAACACCAGCTCAGTGTGTAGAGTGTTGGTCCACTGATCCAAAGGTTAGCAGTTTGAATCCCACTCTCGACATAAAAACATCATTAGTAGTCACATCCACCGAGCCACAAGTTGGCGGTGCGATTCTAGCTCCCACAGATAAATGCTGTCCTTGTGTACTTGGGCAAGACACTTAACCCACCTTGCCCCCAGTGTCTGCATAACTTTTAAGATTAGGTCAAATCTAACTGTCTGATCTTAGCCATATAATTGTTTGTGTTTCCAAGAAGACAAAATGGAATTGTATTATCAACCACGAGGAAAAGATGTGGTTCGTCAGTTTATAGTAATTCTTAAGTAGTTTTAATTTATTTTTTGCACCATGTTGCCTAGCCTTTTGTATATACATAAAACACTAAGGGATTCTATGAAACTTGAACAGTAGTCAATTTCATAACTATATTCTGTAGTAACACAGACTTCCTAAAAATTAGGAAACCAAAATTGACTTCATATGTCATTTACCTATAAAGGTAATTCCAACAGAAAAGGTAAATATAGTTCTCTAATACGTATCTCTACCTCTGCTGTGTGTTACAGAGTGGCAGGTCACCCTCTGGCCCAGAACGAGCGATGCCTGCACATGTTTCTACAGGAGGACACTGTGGACAGGAGCTATACCCCATCCAAAGTCCGACAAGCTTAGAACCAAGAACCAGTCGGGACGCTTTTTCAACTGGGCCCCACAACAACAGCAACCCAAAGCTTTTTCACTGCTCCAGGTCTTTCTCTCAAAAAACAATACAAAAACATTTCAATTTTATCTCGCGCTCCCAACACTCGAGTCCACTGCCTCTACTATGTTCGACTGCTATGTTTTCACTTTCTTGTCACGATTGTCCAACACAGCTGTGGTGAAAGTTATTTATAGTACATTCTGTTTATGTCTGAAAATGCCACTAAAGGATATATTATCTATTTATCATTTAGCAGTCCTGATTCATTTCTATAGTTACATATTCTTCTGTGTATATGCTGAGCTCTCCTCCAGTGTCCTGTATTGGCATGCAATCTAACACACACTGGGCCTAGACTCTCAGCATGTGTGTGTCATCTAAGAGCACCTTCCCCATAACCACAAAGATTTTATAGCAAGGATTATACACAGAGGGAACTGCAGTATTTCTACAGGCTATATGCATATTGAGATTTGTATACTGCTGTGCCATTTTTGTTTATGTTGAAGATTTTCCAATAAAATAGATGAAATGTTTAACCATGTTGTTTTTTACTTTTCTTTGAGGTTGATTGTATCAGTTGTAAATGTTTGTTACTTAACACTAAGGAACTGTCCTTAATCGATAAATCACTGATTATTGAAATAATTTTCTAGTTTAGCAATGGAATAATTGTTACTTGGTCTAATGGTCTACACATAAGCACCAAAACATACCGATTTCTGAAAGAACTTGCATCAAACCTGCATGTTTGATGAACCAACTTTGTAAATATTCTCCTTTAGGATTGCCTCAAGCAACACAATAGTTTTATCTGGTTCAAATTGAGTAAAAGTCTTATTATCACAGGCTTTTTCTAAAGATGACAAACAAATTAAACAATTAATTGATTATTTGATTAATCGATTGTTGGTTAAGAGTAATTGCTAGATTGAATTGTAAAATTATTATTAGTTGCAGCCTTAACCCATGGGATTAACAGTGGTTGAAACGGGCTATCAACAGTTCCCAACTAAATGTTCAGCCCTTTGAACTGTCAAAAATCCTCAATGGCATATTCAGGAAAAAGTCATGTCACTAGGACCTACAAATATAATAATACACATGCAAAATATTATAAAATGTATATTGAAATTGTTGTTGTTAAGCAAATTAAGAATACCAACTATATCTTCTATAATAAATCACTACAAATAAAAGCTGCAAAAATGGCTTCAATAAAACACTTGTAGAGTGAGTGTAATTCTTCAAAGGAGTTAATTATAAAGTCATATTTATGCTCTTCTGTGGTTAATTTTACAGTTGCATGTTTGTGCAATATCTGAAATGGCATTTGAAATGAGTTGGCTGAAACTCAGACCCTCTCTGTCAACCTTCGGTTTCCATGTGCATGACCTGTTCATCTGTTGAAAGCAAAAGCAAATGTGGTCTTCTGACACACATAATTTTATTTTACTCTTTTATTCCATTGTTACAACTCTAAATAGTTATAACTTCAAATATTTACAGGCAAAATTAAAAACACCACAGGCCACAACCACATTTCGAAGTGCTGAATATACTTTTCAGTTAGTGTCTAACTTTACAAAGTCGACTTTTACACATTTTTCTTCTGTGCCTCAAATGGGACGTGAACTACATATTTACCACATCTTTAAAATCAATGTTACACAGGATGCATTTCAGGACCTGCACAAGTTTGTATTCTGATAAATCTAGTTTGGTTTCAGCCCCATACAGAGACAGCAGCTCACATCCCCATGTTGTACCCTTTTTGGTTTGCTCCATTGGGATTGAATATAGCAATTAAAGATTGAATTGGTCAAGATCATTGGTCTCATAGACACAAAAGATAAAACATTTCTTTGTCAAACATAATCCCCACAATATATTTTACATGGTAGACTTTCACTTTGTCTATACCAAGATTGCATTTTTGTTAATTATGGTACAAATGTCTGTACTGAAAGTTATAAGCTACTCTTTACTAGAGCATCTGTTAAAAGGCTACTAGGTCAATAAGGTCTTTCGAGTTTTGTTTCAGTGGAGCCTATTAGGCAGAAATGGTTCTATAGAGATTGTGTGCTCAGACATGTTCCTTTGTAGGGAAGCTTGCTGTCCATATTCAAGCATCTTTCAAAGTCTTTTGTGAGTGCTTCATATATCGCTGGACTTGTACATGTCGGAGAGCAGTCTGGTGATGGGCACATTGCCGATGGTCTTCTTGAAGAAAACCTCTTCAATGGTAGATGGAGTGATGGAGCGGAGAGAGGGGAGGAGGAGGAGCAGTTTCCCAAAGCGACACGGCTGAGTGGGATACCTACAATACAGAGCACATTTATTAAGGAGACTATTCAATCATACATGCATGATTATTATACATGATTATTTATCTTTTATTTATCTGTGTCTCTCAAAACTCAACCAGTTATTCCAAACTGGTAGTTTAGTACCCCATAATCAAATGATACGGAATAACATCAGCCCATCCACTCCTTGACAATAATGAGGTATGGGTAATATTAATTTAACTACTTAATGAATTATGTGATTGTTACTCTCAATTTCCAAAATCATGGGACACAAATGGTCTGTGTAAGTTACAGCTGCCATTTTAAAATAACTTACCAAAACCTTGTACCTGTTAGATTTTGTTAAATGCATGTAATTTATAAACAAGTAAATAATTTTTATTGTGGGGAAACACTACATATGAGCGTCTATTACTGATGATGTAATCATTTCTAGCCCATCCAATCACTGCACATCTGCATGCAATCAGCATTAATTAAGCCCTCATCAGCAGCACCTGTGGCAAATTACATCACACTCGGAGCTTTAGCCTTAGCCACTCATGCTAAATACATGCTATAATTACTGCTTTTTTGACTCAAGACAAAGACACTTGTACTTTACCTTGTGTGTATGTAACTGTTCAGAGTTAGCTGGGCCTCGTCTTGTAGCGCAGCGATGGCACTAGCGTTTCTGAAACTTCTTAACTCGGTGGCTCCGTGTGTGGGAACTGAAGACAGTGTAATAAATATACATTATCCTTTATGCTCTCGCCTGGTTGCTTTTGTTTGGCTAATAACATAGGCTTGTTCAGCACTAATGGCAGTTCTATAGGACGAGCCTCTCACCAGCTTTGAAGGTCACAATACATTTCAGGCAGGCGAACTCAGTGGCATCGAGCCTCATCTGTCTGAAGCGTGTGACGACCTCCTGAAGAGCCTGTATCTCTGACATGATCTTATTCAGTCTCTGGGAGTCCGTGTTATCTGCGTTCATCCCTTTGGGAAAAATCAAGCACAGATAGAAACAATGTAATTTGAAATGTCAACATTTTAACTGAGGCAGTTTTTCCAAATCTGATAAAAGATCCCAAGCCTCTCCTGATTATTTTAGTGTAAATAAAACCAATCAATAATTTAACTTGTAACTTTTGTTGCCGCCATCACATAGAGGCTAAATAAATAAGCTCAACATTTTATTTATGTGTATATACATATATACATATGTATGTGTGTGTGTGTGTGTGTGTGTATAATATATATATATATTATTATTATTTTTTATTTTTTTTTTTTTTTTTTTTAGAAATTTACATATGTGCAATGTAAAGTCTTGTGCAGGTGATTAGACATAACATTTTAGATCACAGTAAATAAATCCCTTTCTAAAGTTAAATCTACTCCCCTTTTTCCACAGTGTATTTCCTGTTATAGTGTTTCATAACTTTACAGTAATACTGTGTGTAGCCTGTATGTATGTGTGTAAGTTAATGACCAATGTTACCCTTACCAGAAACTGCCAGTAATGTCGTAGAGTCTACAGGAATGGCCCACTGCGCTATTCCGAGGACAAACAACTCCCTCCAGGCATCTTCCAACAAAATCAGCTGCAACGAAACAGTGATAGGCCTTCATTGTAAGAAGTTTGATCAAAGGCTAAAGGTCTATACTCCAAATACTAATTAGGCCAACGTATTTTGGTAAAATATATAATAGTTTACAGTAGAAAAGTATTCTTATATTGTTTCTGTAAAATGTAACAAGCGTTTGTATTGTTTTCTTACTAGAGGGAGAAAGTATGAAAGTAGTACCTGGTCGGACAGTGGCAGAGTAGAAAAGGCAGGGACACTCTTGGCCCACTTGATGCTCATGAAAAGCAGGCGTGCTGCAGACTCACACACAGACTCTGTGGCCACCTCGTACAGGTACATGGGGGTGGCGCTCACCTCATGGGGGTACTGGGGACACAAAACACAAACACGATTAGCACATTGTCACGTCACAATAAGCCCGTCTTATTGCACAGCGCAACAACAGCAGAGGTCAAACTCCAAGCGCCACCTGCTTCCACATTAGCGAGCTTTGGGATTTCAACCACAAATCTAATGGGCGGATTTGAGGTTATTACAGGCTTCTAAATCACTGCAAGAATGTCAACTTCTAACCCTAACAGAATATCCTGTGCTAATAATAATAATAGTAATATATGAATATTATGTTTAAAATGTTACATTTAAAAAAAAAATAAATAAATAAATAAATAAATAAAAAAATAAATAAATATAAATATAAATAATATATATATATATATATATATATATATATATATATATATATATATATATATATATATATATATATATATATATATATATATATATATATATATATATATATCTGTGTGTGAGATTTGGCAGCATTTCTGTGAGGGTATAACCTGCCCTTGGTGTGGGCTGTGCCAGGCCCACGATGGCTTGCCTCTCTGGCGTGGGAGCCTACTGCGCTCATCTCCAGGTTGTGCGGTTCTAGTTGCGTGACGGTGGTGAAGAAGGGGGGGCCTGGCAGAGAGGATCCCGGGAAATGGGGCGATGAGCCGTTCACCTCTTTATGGCCCCGGAAATATAGGGCGACCTGTTTGCGGATAGTGGACGTGCGGGGGCCCCTCTCGTGCTGTACGGCTGTGAAACGGGACAACAGTGACACAGAGTAAATAAACGATCTGCGCGACTCTCAATGTCCCCTTTATGAAAAGTGTTGTGCCCGCTCCCTCTGACTGGAGCCACTTCACTGACTGCAGCAGAGTGATGTCCCATTATCGTGTCTAATATCGTCTAGGAACCGCAGAAGCTACATGTTCAATACAAACTTAAATGAAATAGGCTATACATGTCAGCTCTCGTCAGCTTATCGCGGTACATGTGTGTGCATTAACATTTATATTTAGTCCACAACAGTCTGCACAGAGAAGGCCTCACCGTCTTTGTTCATGTTCACTTCCAGACACTTTTTCAAGCGGCACGCGCGGCACTGGTTCCTATGCGTCTTGTCCACGGGACAGCCGCCCTGTTCAGAGACACATGGGACATATTTTAGAGGCTATACTCCGCTGGAACCGCTCTTCAGGTGAGGGGGCTGATCACGGCCCCCAGCGCTCCACTTGTCACATTAGATTGGATTACACCTGAGATCTCAGCAGCGCACTGTTTAGCTGCGCACTTAATGACACAGCCATAACACAGTTAGGGTCATCACCAGAGATTTAACACAGCAGTGCCTGCAGCGAAAAACACAGGCCGTGCGTAAAGGCGCATCCTGTGCGCAACAGACGCTAAATTATCTCATGATCATTTTATCATAGGCTACATAGGATAAATGTGTTTCTTTGAACTACCCAAAAACTAATAGCTTATAGGCTAAAATCCGTTTGAATTGGCTAAAAAACGAAATATAAAATGGTTTTAATTCTGTTTTGATTTGTGTTGTGACATTTGTGTCCTGTTGTAGCTCTTCCCACACTCCCCACACTCCCCACATTTCCCCACAGTTACTGCAGAGACACAGCAGGCCTCACCTGAGAGCCGGATTTACACACATAGGTTCTGTTTCTGCGGATGCTCCTCTTAAAGAAGCCTGAGCAGCCGTCACAGGCGTAGACCCCGTAGTGCTTCCCCGAGCTGCGGTCCCCACACACTTTGCATGGGATGTCCAGGATGCGGCCTTTGAGGAATAAAGGATACATTAAAACCCACTTTAACAGCATGTCATAAGCAACAAATTGTAGCAGGATTATCTTTTCCGTCCCGGCTTTAAACAAAAATGGACAGGCCCTGTAGATGATGATTGTGAGCGTTTCACTGTAGAGGCCTAATTATTCGACACTCTTGACTCTCACGGACAGCATCACGGACATGGCGCGGTGTGAGCATGGGAATGTGCAGACACTTAGTCCAGTGGGAAGCGTCATATCAGGGCCTTCTAAGACAATAAGTCCGGGCGCACAATGGAGACATTAGGGAAAGTGTTAACTTAATGATTTTAGGCCATTGAAGCTCGTCTGACTGGCTGCATCTCGACAAGCTGCCAGCTCGCTTTCATAATGGGACTCGACAGCTGCTTTATCCCCATGTCTATAGGCCCCAGGATTAGGGAGTGACACCGCGTTTCACCAAACCAAATGAAGTATATGGAAACGGACCCGCCAACATGAAAAAAATGTGATTTTTTTCTCCCTGTGTTTTTTTGTAAAGATGTTGTATTCAAATGGCTGAGAAAGCAGTATTTGTATGCATATGAGGCAAGCTTTTTTTCTTGCGCAGGAAAAAGCCGTCTATGTAATTACACTGACGTTTTGCCACCTGCTCATTGATTCACCAGTGACCCGTCAAAAAGGGTAGCATGGGAATAACTACAGCGCAGCAAAAACAATGACTTAAGGACGGAGTTAGAGGCTCCCATTGGCCCATTATTAACGAGCACAACACCGTTAATTGTGGACCACAGGTGCGTATTTGTGCAGAGATAAAAAAAAAAAAAAAAAAAAAAAGAAAAAAAAGAAAAAGTCAACTCTCTAAATTATTATGCATTTTGACAGAGAGGGGCCCAGTTACACGGTTAACAAGTTTGTATTACGCGCAGGCAAATGAAACAAGGGTTTTCTAAAACCGACTCAAGTTCAACACCTTCTCAAATATGCCACACAAAAATCAACTGGATACACAAACCAAGAAAAAAAATGTTCAAACTGTAGCTGGCTTCAAGATAGTCAATTAAATAAAATGAGGTAACATTTTGTTGTGAATGGGGAAAATGTATTTAACTTCCCTCGGTGGGAGTCCAATTTGTCTCCATTGTGCAGCGTAATTGCTTGAAGATATATGGCATATTCCATTACCGTAATCACCATCAGGACTGAGGCAGCAAAAACAACTCAAGAGCTTTGCTCAACGGCATAGGCTTTGAATGGCCACCCAGACACGGATAACGCGCTGAGGGCTGGACTATAGGCCGAGGCCTGGGAAAACACGACGGGAAAAAAACAAACAAAAAAAAACAAAAAAAAAAAAAAACATTTTTAGAGTTGCCAGTTGTTAAAAAAAATAAATGTAAAAAAGTTTAATTTAGCCTAAAAGTTTAAGGCAAAAATTATTCCCCCAAATAAAAGATGTGCATTGGCTTTGAATTATGTAAATGAAAATAACAGCCTTTAGAAATAATTATATAGGCTGTGAGAATTATTTTACCCCCAAAACCGTCTGAATGAAACGTGTAAATGAAACTTTACCCACATAAATATATAAGAAAATGAAAGAAAATGTTTTCACCAGTAGACACATCAGAGTAGAGAAATGTGCGCGGTTTATAAGACACAAACTGTGGCAACAAGTGTCACACAGGTTCATGTAGTGTCCTGCACACGGCAGGACCAGCTGTGCAGGGTTTTTGAGGAGACCACGTTTCAAACAGTCTCTTAAATGAATAGGTTACATTTAAACTCAATTGAAAGTAAGATTCTTGGGGGTAAATATTGATTTATTTCTTTGTTTATTTATTTATTCATTTTGCGCCCGGTGCATTTGATTTCACCTGTGTCAAATAGTTGAAATATATTTGAGTAAAGTCTGGTACTGTAGATATAACCTCTACAAATGAAACTTGTAAAACAACGTCTTCACTTGACAAACTTTTCGTCACAATTGAGAATTATTTCAAAACGATTTTACAAAAACTAAGAGCACAGCCGTGAGGGTCTAGCAGAGGTGACACTTACTGGATTTGACGCTGAGGATATCTAGACATCCACTTGTTGATCCCGCGGGTTTACTCATCGTGGACGGTGAAGTTAGCGAGACTTTACCCAATTAAATCCTTGGTTTATCTTGGTCGCACTGCTGCGGTGTGTCTCACGGTGTGACAGTCTGGGACGTGCTCTCACACATAGTCCCGCTCCACAGACTCTTCTCGTGAGTCGTGAGTGATGAAAGCCCCTGAACGCAGCGTCGGGAGACAGCGCAGATCCGGCTGTAGGCCCAGAGCAGGAGCCCGCGCGTAAAGTTGGTGAAACGCTACGAGGAGCTTCTGAGAGAGCTCCAGACACAGTTCTGAGCAGTTTGTTGTAAAGTGCAGTGGTAAAAGTGTGTTTAAAGCCGAACCCGATGTGACTTTGTGCTGCAGTTTCAATAAGCCTCGCTCATTTGAGAGAAGTGTCAGGGGGAGGAGGGCTTGCTTCCTTCAGCCACTTGGCTTTCTCCAAACTCCAACCTGACGTCACCGCCGTCGTGGGCGAGCGCTGCCTGCGTGTGCGTGTGAGCAGTGAAACGACCCTGAGCAGCTCAAAACAAGTCACACGTGTTCTCCTTTCGACTTTAATATTACAGCAATATGCCCTAAAGTTAGGCTACAGTAGCCTATCCATTTACAACAGGGTTAAAACAGTGTTGTGCATAAAGGTCTCGTGTTTAGTAATACGCCCTAGCCCATTTGAGGGTCCAGAATAAACAAAAAACGTTTATGGCGGGTCACATTAACGCCCTGAGCCGCTTTAATAGGTTTGCAGGTTCAACAATGGGTAAGAAGACATTTTACCCGATTGATTGTCCCTTTGCCTTGATTGTCTTGGATTTACATTGGTCTTGAATTCATAACCAATCTCTCTCCCAAAATGTCATGTTAACACTGACGCACACTTGCCCATATGCTCTCTTTCTGATGAGGCCATAGGCCATGGGCTGGATAGACCTGATGATGCGCCTAAATCTGTGTGATATTTACCTGATGTTTACCTGAGCACCGGTGTGCGCGCCGTTGATGGGCCCCAGACCCCGCTCTCTGACACCTGACCTCGACAGCTTGCTGCGGTCTCGCCGGGCCACTGCAGAAATCCATATTCCGTTTTAATTGTGCCTATTCCCACGGTACACCGCGGGCCATATGGGCGCACAAAGTGTCGATTTAAGCGGACAAGGCGAGGCGGAGAGGCGTAGTTAATTGCAATTAGCCATTGTTGTGTCTTTCAACCTGGCCTTTAGCTGAACAGCTAAGTCCAATACTAACAAGGCCGAGCAGGAATCACTGTGATCTCCTTTTGATTTGAACGGAAAGCCATATACGAGCGCACTTTACAATGAGGCTTCAGCACAACCTTCAGGAGAGTTAAAGCGACAAAGAACATAATAGACTTTTACAATAGGCCTGGGGGTTATTTGAATACACTACAGAAAAAAGAATAGTCAGACCTAAATTAAAATATATTTTATTGAGTAAACTTCAATCAAACGGCGTTTTATGTGCGATTTAAACTGCGTTTTCTATTCTGTTTCTTAAAATGTCTATTGAATATCATAATATTTTATACTTAAAAATGAAATTATACTGTATTCAGCCTACATATTCAAACAAAACGCAAAACACTACATAGTGTGTTAATAAACTAATTTAAGTATTAAATATGAATTGTTTGTATTTATGAAAAAAAAAAAAGTTTTAGTCAAAAAAACTTTATTTCATTTCAATTTCATCTAAAACATTCACTGTTTTCTATTCTGAGATGCAGTAAAACTACCAGGAACATGAGCTTGGTTTAGAATTTAAAAGGGCAAATTAACTTATTTTTAAAAATATAGTTAGAATGAAAATAATATTTCCTAAACAGCTTGAAAGTAAGTCTATATCAGTTTTATCACTAAACAAGTCTTCACAAGAGCTGCATTTCTAGATCTAGTTGCTGGTTGTGGCTTTTCATAAATAAGTGTTGAATGTGAACTATCTGAGAGGCTGACTTGTGGGAGTTAATCTGAAGTGTGTGTGTGTGTTTGTGGGTGGCTGCGCTGTGTGTCAATGGTGAATGTGTGACCTAATCTCCTTAACTCGTCCTAATCCTGGTCATTCAGCGATAGCCTTTACTCAAATATGAGCGACATGATGGTGGCTGGACTCTGGAGCTGCTGCCTTTCTCTCCTGCTCTGATTGACTCTCCCTCTCTCCAAACTCAATGAAGCAGCACGCACAAAGGCCTATAAGCTCTGTATCTGTTCTATCTCTTGCTATGGATACAAACGATTTTAACAATTTTAATGTTTGTTTTGTATCTGTTTGCAAACTGTCTTTTAAATTGTGTATAATTGCACTGTTTTATAATACCTATTGTTGCATTTTACCATGGCAATTTTAACATCTCTTCAGGAACTGCAAATGAAAAACAGTTTCTCTGGCTAACTCTAACTTTGCAGAAATAATGATGAATGTACACTGCCACAGTTAAATTAACAAAATAAATAAATAATTAATAACGATTCATTTCCAGAGATCTAAGAGCTAAAATCGGACAGAATGACAAATCACATATAGGGAGTTATAGTCATATTTAAAACACTTGACTAAGTTTTTAAATTACTCTACACAATCTAACCAATCCAAAATAAAAAAACATTAAATTATAATACATTCCTTTAACTATGTCATCCTGAATGTGCTCAAATCCTCTCCTTTGACTTGTGGCAGTATCGCTCTTTGGCCCTGACCAGTGGAGCGTAAGGGGATGGAGTTTAGGCAGAAGTCACTGAGCTCCACAGAGAATAATAGAGGACTCAGACCCAAATCCCCATCAGCTTTCTTTAAAACAACCCTGAGTTTATCTCCCGTTAACACAGCCACACTTTAAGCAACTGGTCATTAGAAACCAGAGCTTAAGGCCAACCCAACTGTATTAAGATGGACTGATTTAAAGGTGCACTATGTTGCTTTTTTTTTTTTTTGCTGAAGGGCCCATCGCCTTCTTGTCTCCATGGAGATGTTATTGCTTTGCCTAGAATAACATCCTATATCTCAATGGAAACAAGCACTGCCTTTATCTCAATTAAACCTATATTTCAATGGAAACAATCACTGCAATTAAAACCACCAGTAATTGAATAAATGCAAGATAAACAAATTAAATGCTGTGGAACATTACAGGCAAAGCAATGTTATCTCCAAAGTGATGAGCAAGACAACCAGAAAAGTTACATAGTGCACTGTTAACATGAGCATATTTATTGTAATTACAGTATTTCAGTATTTTTACTTCCATTATTACAAATTATTATTTATATAAAGTAGTTCAACCTCAAACTCCACAAATATTCAGATTGCCCCTTGAATTTCCCAAAAGTTCTTCCCCATTCTTTTTATTCTGCTATACATTTTCCTGGGATGAATCATTTCATAAGTTTAGTTTTGACTATACAGAAAGTTACACTTTTTACTATATTGTAAGTGTGTAGTTTTCAGCACCATGGACAGCTCTGCCACAGGAGCCTGCACTAGCTCACCTGTTCCCTTGATGCTCCACACACACACACACACACACACAGACACACACAGACAAACATGCACACACATGCACAGACAAACACACACACACACACACACACACACACACACACACACACACACACACACACACACACACACACACACACACACACACACACACACACACTGGACTTATTCTTTAACCTGGATTCATGGAATTGTTTTGATCTCAGAAAGTCATACTCTCATTCTAAGGGTTTGTGTAATTTGTGACTTTTCTGGTGGAGGCGGCCTACTTGTTATTTCTGAGATGTTATTGCTTTGCCTAGAATGCCCACAGTATGGTATTAAACATATCTATCTCCATGGAGACCAAAAGATGACATCACCAAGCAAAGTTACTGGTCAGATCTGTGGAGAAGCGAGTCCACTCACAGTGAGAAGTCATGTCTTTCTTGGCATTTTAATGGCAATAAAACACCTGTAGTTGAATCAAAACTATGGATACGATGACATATTGTGGATCATCTATTCCAGGCAAAGGAATAACATCTCTAAAGAGACAAGCAGTTTTGATGCACTGTATACCGGGTAGATGGTTAGCAATGCGCAAAGAACAATATCCATATGCTTTAATTAGCCTGACAGACTATTAGGCTGCTATGAGGTTATTTACTTTATATCAGTCTTTCATAACCTTGTTCATGAGTCCAAGCAAAGGCCTTAATCTTTACCACTCCACAGGTCTCCCCATGCACGGGATGGTCCCACCGTTAAAGACAGTTCCCCCTAGTCCCAAACTCTCAGCCCCACAAGTCAGTGCAGTGCAGTTAGATGCTCTGACAAATCTATTTAGGGCAAATTGTCAGTGAGAAACTTCCGCTCGAACTGGCCTGGACAAAACTGGCTGTTGGGGAGAGCAAATCCCACTGCACCGGGGTTTCGGGGTGGCGATGGAGGGGAGAGTGTGTTGGTGTGCGGCTGGTGGCTGGGTAGGCACAATGGGCGGATTAGTCAGTCCAGGGGCTGACTGATTTGAGATGGCTCCTCTCAGCCTCTCACAGCAGGACGCCTCATTGTCCCAGCTCTGATTCCCACTTCTCACAAACTCCAAACAAAAGTCAATCTCTTTCTCAAGGGGGGAGAAAATATCGACTTGTGTTTCAGCCGGCGAAAGTGACTCAAAAACTTATCTGCTTGAGATGGCTAGATGACTGGGTCTTTGGTTTATAGCGTTTCCTTTCATTTGCCCTCTTTTCTTGCGGCAGGATAGCACAGTTTTGAATGTGTTTTTGAGTGGGGCACCTGTTAGAGGCTTAAGGGTCATTAATATTAAAATATACAGGGATGCCATCACGGGCCGGTCTGAAATCGCTCTGATGTCCCGCCTGGGTTCCTCTCAGGATGGACTTTGGCTTTTCTTCTCCTCTGTCCTATGTGTCTCTGTTTGGGCTCTGAAAAGGCTCGTTAACAAATTATGACAGCTGAGAGAGGAGCTTAGACCGTTCACACCAAAAAGACAACATGCCAGGAGCAAGAGCCAGTCGCACCAACACTGTGAAACAGTTAAAGATAAAGTTTAAGATTTGTATATGTAAGTACTTTGTACTTTTTAATCATTGCGTCAGTTTGCATAAACATTTTCTAAGTGATTACTAACTAACTAACTAACTAACTAAATAAAAGTGAAGGCTTGCTGGCAGTTTAAGGTTGTTGGTCAGTTTATCTAAACTCCTGGGGAAAAAAATTTCAAATCAATATTAAATCAATTTGACCTAATGAAGCAGAATTGTGTAAAATAAGAAGTGTCATCATGAACATGTACATGTACATTTACTACACTGAAGTAAAAGTGTAATACTAATATTTAAGTAGTAGTTCTTAGGTAGTGGTTAACTAGTACTTAAATCGTAGTTAACTTGAACTACTAAAGAAAAATATCTGAAAAGTATCCATTATTAATTTGTCCATTACAGTGTCTGTATTTGTGTAATTGTGATGTTAACTGCATTACTTCCTGATGTCTGACCACAGCACCACCGGCAGGTCAGGTTCAAAGGTCATGATCTGGGATTCTAGTTTCCTCTTGTTATTAACAGCCCCCAGAGACCACCTCTCACAGACCTCTGTTAGGACAGAAGCAATACCAATCAATTCAAAGGTCTTCTGTCTGGAGACGTTGTTTTCTGTCCAGGTTATTGTGGAACAAATACAACCTCATACAACTATCTACTACTCCTGATACTGCACTTACTGACTGCTTTGGCATCTTTTTGTGAGGCTAGCTAGTCCCCACTTCACTTCCCACGTCACTACAAAAATATTTCTTAAACAGTTTAACCTTTTTGTTCTTCAAGATCTTAATGATTGAGAAACTTTTTATGTACAATCCGGTATGATAATAATATCTGACACATGTACTTAAAAACTAAAAAGCCTATTTGTTCAAAGACTGCATTTTGATTAAGATGAATGCTAATTATACAAATTAAATTAATGGCAATCAGTAAATGATTCTTTAATCTCCAATCACTTTAATTACATTTCATATGTTCTAGAAGAATACATTAAAGAAAACAATGCATAATCTACCAAGACTCAAAAAATCTTTACAAAAATCGCTAGAATGACTAGATGATTAAATGTATTTAGTTAAAATGAACTGAGCAACAGGATGAAACGTTTTTGTGCTGATAGAATCGTCAGACAAACTGATTGTTGGAAAAAATAAAATAATACAAATTACAAAGGTTTAAAAATATTATATGCCAAGGTACAAGAAATAAATACTTCTTAAAGCATCTGTTACTTATACTGAAGACTTCATCATAATGGGACATCTCACCTCTGAAGAATTTGTAATTTATTCATTATCTACTTTTATTGTTGGAGGATGCCCATCCCAATGGACCTTATGGTTTAATAATTTACACAAATATTTGATTTGTATTGAACATAACCTGGCCTACATTTCTGCCAAAAGCATAACATCACTGACCCTATAATTTGTGAGCACCTTATAGTATGAGAAGCAGGCCTCACTTTTATAGTTTCAGTCCCTTTCACCTTTGAACGATGGAGCCCAGGGGTGATGAAAGCAGCCGGAGGGGGTGGACCTTTGGAAAGACCAAAACAGTGCCAATAATAGAGGAACTTATTTTCTTTCATATTCACCACTTTTTCCTGACCAGCCTCCCGAACGCTAACCCGGCCCATTCCCATCCTCACATTCCCTCAGATGGTCACAATCCCACAAAGCCCAGATGCTGGCCTTTAGCCTCCTCAACCCAAAGCTATCATTCATATACAGAGTGAAAGAGAGAGAAGGCTGAGGAGGGCTGGGTGAGCGAAAGCAACATGGCAGCTTATTTAGAAGACTTCTTTTATAGGAACATGTGCAAGCAGTTCACACACAATGGACTTAAATAGGATATTTTCTGTTCCCTATAGTTGCTTTCCCCTTTTAAGTGCCGAGGAGGAAAAAAAGAAGTAAGTTTACAACTCCCTCCTCAATAGGGGCTCTTCACTCTCAGGTTGCTGGGACCTGAGTGACCTAGGAAAGTTAATTAGGAGGCCAACAAAGCGCGAGCTGGAGCCCAATGCCTCGCCTCTCCTCCAGCCAAAGATGTCATCCATTAATTAGGAAAATCTTTAAGGTGGGCTTATTGAATTTACAGAAAGCCCTGTAGTTGGCGGGCAACAGTTTTTTGATCAGGCCCTGACTCAAACAATGGCTTACTGGGGGTTAAAAAAGGAGAGAAGTAAGAAGGGAGACTGGTGTGGAAAAAGAAACGTATGGGTTTGCAGTACAGTTTAAAGGGTGAGAGGAGGGGGGACTTCGATTGTGACAGCTCAGATTCACATGGGGATGGGGGGCATAGTTTGGGGATGATGTCATGCAAAGACTGAACCTGGAGGAGGCTTGGGAAGGAGTGAGGAGACAAGCTGCAGGGAGCTCTCAGAGTTAACATGACCAACTGCAGGGGCCAATTGGCTTTTCTGAACCCGGGCCACTCCAGCACATCGCTAAGCACGGGTGTACCAAATCTGAGCTGGAATCTTACTTACCATACTTCTGACGATCTATCACAAATACAAGTACTGTTTGCAGTTTGTATATCTCAAAATTTAATAACAATTTTACACTGGTTATTGCAAGCTTATAATAATTACCATGTTATGCAACTTTTTTCCTTTTGCTGTGATATAAAATGTTATTTACATTTTACATTTTTGTTTTTAACAAAACAGTGATAGTAGAATAGATGTACTATAATACAGTAATGTCTTCAGGAAGCATAAAATAGCCCTAATGTTTCAAACATTAACAAACTTTGTGTGAATGTGACTACACTGCAGTTGATTATAATATTTAAAACTACATCCACATAATGACATTTTCTCCTATTATTTGCATAAATTTGTGATACTGTCAAATCTGGTCAGCCTTCTTGTTGATTGAGTAATAAAGTGGGTAAAGTGGGCTATCAGGTAAGTGTCTATAAATGGGTTTAGAAATCAAATCACAACATGGGCTAATTCAACTTCAGGATGGGCATATGTCTGGCTTCATTTATCTCAGGTTGTTCAAATGTATAGCCTACAGTATAAATGTCCCCAGAGGAGTTGCTTTGACATCACTACTTGGTTAAGGCCACATACTTGTAGCATGCTGCTGTCCCGTCCGTGCCTCCTCCTGGGACCTGAACCCTCACCCCGCCCCCTCACCCCTCCGGAGGGACTAATTTGTGGGGCGGGACCGTGTGTTTTGTTGCTTGTCAGAAACAATCAGTCCCGGCCCATTACATTTACAGCACGTCGCGCTTTCATTGCTGCGTAACGTGTCGAGGGTCTGCAGAGGGGGAACAGGCACACGGGAAAATGATGACTTTTACAAACAACTAAACACCCATGTGCTAAATTAGGCGTTTAGTCGTCCAATCTGATATGGGTTGAGGCCTGATAGCGCCGTTAAAGTCACCAGGGAATTTGATTGTAAAGTAAGATTTAAGTGAATAACAAGTTGATTTGGTTTGGCCTGCGTCGCTCCCTCCCTTCTCGTGTCCCCTGTCCCGGGCCACCCGTCTCTCTCTTCTGTTTGGGCACTGGAGGTTGTCAGTCGGGGTTTATGTCCAGTTCAGTGGAGCTGAAAGAAGTCAGTTTCGTGTCTTGTTATGGAACAAGACGTCTCTGGCTCTGGAGTGATGAGAAGTGCTGTGGGGTGCGCGCGGGGGCGAGCAGGAGAAGCGCAGACCGGCCCCTAGAGGCGACCAGCAGTGAGGAAGTCAAAGCCCCTTTTGTGTGGCGCTACTGTCGGCTGCATGTTTGGTCATTATCCGCCCTAAGAGCGCAGAGCTGGGCTCGCCCAGGGTACACCCATCTCAGAGAGGCTCCACGGAAGACTGCACAACACGACGTCAACAAAGACGTGGCCACGACACGACTGATGGAGGCTCACACAGAAGCGTTTGTTAGAGGGACGTGTCTGTGATCTGCTCTGTCAGCCTCCAGGTGACACTTGTGGAGCTGACACAACAGATTACAACTAAATACCACCACACAACAATGTCAAACACTGATGATTTGGTAATGATGTGGGGTTTGTCATAGGCTTCCATCAGGACAGACAATATTTATTTAGTTTAGATCTAAATCAGCACCTGCTGGTGTAAAAGAGGTTGTGATTTCCAACATTTAAGTTGTGGCTTCAATCCCCAGGCCAGTTTCATTTTAGTGTCTCTGTGGAGCTGAATGTCCTCCTCATGCCTGCAGTTATTTTCACTGTAGTTGTTGCCCCATCCTCCATACAAATGTGTGTGATGTGACATACTCCATACACAATATACTTTTTATAATAAGGTTCATAAAGACATATAATCCAGTCCTTCTACCACTTTTTGTCAACTCTTTGTTTGTCCACATTTCAGTATCCACAAGGACAGAACTTGTTGGTTTTCCTCTACTTTTGTTTTTCTCAAAAGTCTGAGAGTCCATTTGAATTTACAATAAGTGGAGTTACATGCGCAAACTCAAAGCAGATATCACAGTGTGCCTTGTAATATATAAGCTATTATTTATCATAATCCCTGAATAAAGGTCTACATCTTTAGTCTCAGGTTGAGTCTTGCCATTAGCACACATGTCATTGCCATCACCTCCATTTTTCTACAACCTGACAATTTTCATCATCTCCTTCCACATGAGCACACTATACTTACCACCTCTGCCCTGACCCTTGACCCCATCAGTTGCTTTATGTCGACTAAAGCCTTACTCTATACCTTACCTGTACATTTACACTTAGCATCAAAAGTAAGATGGCTGTGCATCTTTCTTTAATGCTCTCTTTTGTCATCATTTCTATTTTAAAATGATCACAAACCTATAGAAATATCAGGCTATAGAGAAATGACCAATATAGGCCAATTGTTGTAAGTTAGGATTTCTTACTGTTAGCTTTTTATTATTTCTTGATGACTGACAGATAATATTTTATTGTTGTTAATTATTTGGCAGGATTTTACTTCATAAGTTGAGTTGAAACCTCCACTCACCAGAAAGTGTTCTGCTTGAGCGTAGAACTACATATCAGTGCTTTTGGACATTCCAAGGGTAAAACAAAATTTAATAATATCACATATTATGTAGGGCTGGGTATTGTTAAAAGTGACTTGTAAGAAATTATACAACACTATAGAAAGTGACTCTTTAGGTACTAAAAAGTCTTAATACTTAGTACTGGTATTGAAAATCAGGTATTCAGGAAATTAGAAAAAAAATTAATAAAAATAACGATACCCCCAGGTTCAATTTAACATGATCTTGAACAAAATAAAACACCCCATCTGCGCCAGTATGTCTTTTGGTAAATATTCATCAATAAAAATTAAAGATTTAGACTACTCCTAACCTCCAAATAGCAAAATGTTGGGTTCCAAACCACAACTTAGGAGTCCCTATTTAAAAAAGTCTGACCAAGTCTCTAGATTCTTCTTATATTCAATAATGTGTGGGAAGAGCATCCGTTTCTTCAATTACAACTGCTTGATTTCAAAAAGCCGCCTCTTCTTTTTCTTTTCAATGGGGCCCAGGCCTTGATGTGCATCAATTGTCCATCTCCAGGGGCTCCGGGCCACTTCGGCGGCCCAGTTAGAGCGCTGCAAAGTCAGGGCTAATCCCCGCCAGAGAGGGGAATCACGGGAGAGCAGAAAAGCAACAATAACCAAGTCAAGCGTATAAAATGAAAGCGAAATCTCTATTATCAGTCCCGGGCCATTCCCAGCAAAGTGGTGAAAATCGGCGCTTGGGTTGAGAATCTGGGGGTCCCCGCGGGTTGGGAGACTCACACGACGCGAAAGGGCAATATTCGGGAGAAAAGGGGCGAAGAAGAAAGGCCCTCGCCCATCCCGACATAACCATTAAATGCAGTCTGACTTTATGTTGTATAGAGAGGGGCCGATAAGAAAGGAGCCACAGTACTGCTATGAAAGAATGAGGTTTTGGGCGGATTAGGGACGGACCCAAGGATGGAGAATAACTTCTGCATAACTTTACAGACTATTTTCTCTCTTTTTTCCCCTCACGCCAAGAGCCAAGTTTAAGGCTAAGACCGGTTTGAGTTAACCCCTTTGTGATTGTCCCGGGACAGGCTTCATACAGGGAAGAAGAGGGGGAGAGAGGGTACCCTGCAGATTTGAGCTAGACAAGATGTAAGCAGTAGATATATATTTTAGATTATCTTAAATGTCTTAAAAATGTCTTTAAAGAGTTATTATAAATACAGGCCTAATGCAGGTCATTCATGATATAAGAAGTTGCTTGTGCTGCAGAATAAAGTTGTGTTAACAAAGCTAAAGACTTGGGTAGCTGTGTAGTGAAGACAATTTGAATGATAAACATCGGCCTGGTGAAGATAAAGAGACTTGAAAAACACAGAGGAGCCTCTTCTCTCCTGATGATATCAAAAGGTTATGACAACTTAACTGGCTAAAATATCTTAGGTGGTGGGCAGTTCGAGAATCAAACTTATTTAAAGTCTCACCGGTGTCAGCAAATACAAATATCTTTGTATTTGGAATATCAAATGCAAAGATATTTGTATTTGATATTTCCTTAAACTAAATCCAGAGTAGTTATCATTTATCCCCCAGATTCAATTCTCAGATATACCAATGTTGTATGCTCCTTCTAACCTTTTCCCACAGATTACTCTCTTATGATGAGTCAATCTCAGGATCTAAATCAAGAGGCTCTGGTTCTGAGCACTGCCCCTGGAGGGCTCTCATCATCACATCATCTCATCTATTATCAGTGTAATTAGTGATAATATCTCTGGACTATGTCTTATTATGGTAATGAACCCAGCAGAGCAACACCGGACATCTGTACTACAGAAATGAACGTTTTATACTCTGCTTAGCTCATAGTGGCACCTTCATAGTACCTGTTTAGTCTCAACACAATACTAACATTTAAAAATCTATTTTGATACTATGGAAATGATGATAAATGATAATAGAAAAATTTAGACAATAGAATGTAATTGTCAACACAAAATTACAGTTTCTTTGATAATACCATATTTCTTTGATAATACCATGATGTACAACTTTGTCCTATTAACACGACTGCTTCAGTATCAATACTGGTTAAAATTAGTATATAGTTATGATTTTAGTTACTCTAGTTTTAGTATTAATTAAATTCTGAGTATAATTTTTTGACAACCCTACTATACAACGTTTTGCCAGTTATTACATGAAAAGTAAAAATCATCGACTAAATAAATTACAATAAAGTTTTAAATAAACTAACTAGGATTTACCAGTGTAGCCTTTGTGTCACTCCACAATTATGACAATTGGAACATTATGTAAAATAAACCAAACGGTAATGCCTGTATATTCAATATTAACGGTATCTAAAAGACAGTCCACTATATTCCAAATGTCTTATTACTCTTATTGTTTGCATTTTTTACCACCATTACACATTCAAGTATATAAAATTGCGCAAACAGATAAGCTACAATGCACAGATGTATATGGCAGATGACAAAGGCTGCATGCTGTATAATTATTTCTGGAGAGGAGCTGCTAAAGGAATGGGGAACATCTGAACAATTAGGTGAACTGTGGTCAGGAGAAGAAGAGTTAATAACAAGTGCAGTGGAGTGACAGAGCGAGGGGCCAGAACACATTTAGAGCTGTGCGGGGATCAGAATAGACCACTGATGCTCCCCCCTTATTTTCATTAGAGCCTGATGACTGCAGAATTGATGCAGTCCGTGAGTTATCAAGAGCCACTAATTTCACATTAACAACCATTGACTGCACCGGCTTGATTCAAGGGGGTTTTTGACAATTATCACAATCAGGATGGGAGCCCAAATCATTTACCTTGACTCTCAGAGCACGGAACACATTGCAAAATTGTATGGTGTCAAAAACCCCATAAGTAATGAGAAGGCTTTCTAGCAAGTGCTCATCATGCATCTTGTCCCTGCCCCTTACCCGAATGACAGGCAATGATCTATAGAGATGTAGCATGTATTTACAAGTGGAAGTACTGTAGTTACTATGAACAGTTAGTGCTTTCAGTATATTTTCTCATACAGTGTATATTTATCATAAAATAAATACATATTTATAGATTAGATTTATAGATATTTGAATTAAATGTTCATAATAGCTTATTTTTTTAGGATAATACCAGTCAGTAAGGATGTGTACATTGAATACAGCTAATTCTAGTCATTTATAACCTAGATTAATGAGAATTTGAAACCTAAAACTATTTACATAGACTGTGAATTGGATCTCTTGATTAATAAAATATGAGCACATTCAGACTATGCATTCTTGAATAAAGTAAATGAACATTGCATAAAAGTTCAATTTCTATTCATACAAATTATAAGACAATTATTCAGAAACATTGTTTTTTATTAACTGAATTTTACTAAAATATACACTTTACATTCTTTAGTTAAAATATGTTATTCTTCTGCTATTCTCGTGCTCATGAGTCGTTCTCTAAAGTATATAATCTCACCTTGTTTGCGTGGTGCTTTTCAATTATTTTCAGAACTTTAGCTCCCCATGTGACGATCGAGTTATGCTGTTCTCGCGAGATTATCTAGAGTCACGTGAATGCCCTGTGAGAAAAACAAGGAAGTGCTACTGTTATGATGAAGAAGAGGATCGGTCGTCCTATTCAGTCATGAGTTTCAATCAGAATATTTTGCTCGTTGTTTTATCTTGTGTATGCACTAGTGTTTGTGTATCTGGAGACGTTGCTTCGGCAGGTTCGCCAGTCTTTAAACCCCATGTGGACTCGCTGTTCTCTCTTAACCTGCTCACGGCGCTCAATGACTACTCGGACATCAGCCAGTACTGCAAAGGCCTCCTGGACTTATTTGGGAATCAATATGTCGCTTATGTGAATTGTTTAGTGCCAGCAGCTCGACCTGTCAAAGTGTGCCAAAACTGCTTCGTTAACTTTGAAAACCTCAATAAAACATACGCAAACATCTCATCAGACGACGTAAGTCCGTTTTTACCACTTATACTATGCAATATTATAACGTGTCTGTAGTGTGTCTGTCAGACCAAACACGAGACAGTCACGAGTCTTGTGACTAAGTGCTAGTGGCGAATTTGAGGAAATCACCATGGCTTGAGAATAGACTGTATGGGCTCAAATGACTCCAGCATAGAGAGGAACTCACTTATACCAAGCAAAGCTAAACCTGCTATTCACACTATGCATGTAATATGTTAACACATGTCAGATATGTAAACCACTTTAATCAAATCCCAACTATATATATGTATATGTGTGTGTGTATATATATGTGTGTGTGTATATATGTATATATATGTGTGTGTATATATGTATATATATATGTGTATATATATGTATATATATATATATATGTGTGTGTGTGTGTATATACACACATATATATGTATGTGTATATAGTATTTGTATATATATATATGTATGTGTGTATATATATGTATGTGTGTGTGTGTGTGTGTGTGTGTGTGTGTGTGTATATATATATATATATATATATATATATATATATATATATATATATATATATATATATATATATATATATATATACACACATATATATGTATGTATGTGTATATACATGTTTGTATGTATATGCTTATGTACTTTTACCGTAATTATAATTAATGTTTTATTTTTTTGTCCTGATCCCACAATATTATACTTATTTAAATCATGAATTTAATTATTATCACAGTCAATCCTAATGTTTTGTATCTGTGTGTTGTATGTTCCCAGGTGGGTCCAGGGGGTGAGGTCTGCCGGGACAGTCTACTGCGAAGTGACAGGCTAATGTTAGTTTTTCTGCTGTTTAGTAATCTTGATGGAATATGGGAAAAATCCAACTGCAAAAGTTAGTGATTCTTTTGAGTATTTGATGGGCTTCCCTCAATGTTTTAGCCGTCTGAATGTTTTGCTGTCTTATTTGCAGATTGTATATCAAGTGATGCTCCAAGTCTGACCAATGACACACTGTATTTTCTTGCAATGCTCAACCAGACTTACAACTGCTTTGATCAATACCAGCAGGTATGCACTGCCCACATTTATTACATTAGGATGTATTCTCAATGTATTTATTTTGTAAATCTTTTTTATCTCCACAAAGGGTAACCACACAGAACTGTGTAAAAACTGCAAGAACACATATCGAGACTTAAACATCCTGTACAGTGAGATGGAAAAGAATTCTACAATGTGTATTGACATTGAAGATGCGGTATGTACACTTTGAAATAGTAGAGAGTGCTATAATCTTTAGAGGGAAATCTGATTCATTTTAATACTGTAAATGTCCACTAGTGTTTGCAAAAATCCATAATAATGTGGAAAAAATACATAAATACGGCAGAATGGGTTACTTTCTTGATTACTTCTAGAATTGCCTTGATCTATATAAAAAAACAAGTATACGGCTACTAATAATTCAATTAAACTTCTATTATTTTGTGTTGAAAACAACATTCTGCAACATTCCTGGAACTGAAATCGAGTTTCGAATTACTACTTCTACTTCTACTATATACTACTTGCCACCAAAGAGTGAGAAGCGATAAAAAAAGAATGCATCTAATTGCTAATCGGCTTAGAGTGACCAGAAAATCATTCTATCAGATGACCATTTAAATGGTATTCTTTTTCAGATGAATGTAACCCGCAGACGTTGGAGTAAAACCTTTAACTGCTCATTCCCTCGTGAGGAGAACGTGCCGATCATCGCTGTGTCCAGCTTTATGCTTTTTCTGCCCATCATCTTCTACTTGAGCAGCTTCCTTCACTCTGAACAAAAGAAACGCAAACTCATACAGCGTGAGTAACCAGCTTAATGCACCCATTGTCACACCCAGATTTTTGACTGGGTCTTCTGAATCTGTGGTCTGAATGGCTGAGCCAGACTGACTGAGTGACTGTGATATCGGGCATGGGTTTTGTGTTTTTCTAAAGCATGGTGGGGTTGCCTCGTGTATAACTCACATCTGACTAGGCTCAGGGATTTTGTTTTGAACCTTGAATGGTCATAGAACACCTCAGTGTTTTTGTAGTGTAAAATAACTGCTTTACAATGCCAAAACACTTTTTTCTCTTTTGTAAAAGTGTTGAAGAGTATTCTTTTAATTTTATTTATTTATTTATTGAGTATTTTATTGATGATGGCAACATAAAAGGGCTTATGCCAATTTTACCACTATGAACAATTGTTATTACTATTATTTCAATATTTCAACTCTACTAATGTATTTATGTATTTTTTTGCTTTACAGCTAAAAGGTTACCACAATACTCCAGCTTGATGAACATTCAGGACAAACTGAGCTGAGAAGTCCCACATTTTACCAAAAAAACCCCACACTTGAGAAGAAGATCCTCTTCTTCTTTGTTTCAAGACAATATTTTTATATCCTAAGCACACTTGGTGACATCTGCTGTTTGAAATGCACTGAGGAGGTACACCATTCACCACAGATTTATTCCTGAACAATATTTGGACTCCTATTTTTTAGATCCATTGGCCCATTTCCCAGACCCCCATTCTCAACTCCTGATCATTTTTCTACTTCTAACACACTGGTTTTAAAGTCAAATTGCCCACTTTAAATTGGTTCCATAATAGATTAAAAATAAAATTCATCACTTTAGTCAGTGTTTTTTGCTGGTTGGACTTTTCACACCGTGACACCGAGACTAACTAATCAAAGTTCTGCTCATCACTGCTGACCAATGTGTTGAACATGGCTGGATTTTCAGCATCTGTCGTATGTAGCCGTCAGCACAGTGACTTGAGTGTTGGTTGGATCCACTGATGTCTATGTGCACTATTTATGGGGTTCTCAAATGGGCTTTCTGTTGCTAATGTATGTCCAGAAAGGAGCACAGAAAAGGACCACTTGATGTCCATTAGTTGTAACGTGTATGTGCTGTGAGGAGAGACAGGGCACACATCAGGAAGGGGGTGAATAAAGACACACTGGAAAAAGCACTCCAAAGTACCTCACTGTGATGTTACCTGTTTTCCAGTAGTCAGTGTTTTTGTGGTTTCATAAAGCTTTTAATGTGCTTTGCTCTGTGCTAGTTTTCCACTGATATTTAACTTAATTTGTTAAGGCTTTCTGTAAGAGAGGGCTCCTTTATGAGCTATGATCATTAAATTGGTGCATTTAGCTGCTAGTGGTGCAGTGAATAAATGTAAATATTACTTTAAATGAATTAAGGCTTTTGTCATGTGTAAATGGATTTTTAGTTGTGTCAATAATAGATTTTCATTTCTTTTCGATCCATGCATTAGTTTGTTGTCTTCATGCTTTAAGATTATATTCCATTAATGTATTTTGTTTATATAAAGCCTGTGAAAGCTGATTCTTAGCAAAGATGTGACCCCTCCTCGCGTTACATAGCCTTGTGTTTCTTGCAACTAGGATTTTTCTCCATCATTAACAGCTAATCTAAATGTGGGATAAAGATCCTTGCCGGAATAATCGCAGCAACACATCCGTTAAACTCCTTTGGCTTTTTGGTCTTAGCAAGCGAAGCCTCTGCAGGCCAACACTGCAAGCGCATTACATTTTATGCCCAGTCATATGATCCTGTTGCGGCCAGCGGAGCAGCTCCATACACAGGCTTTGGTCATTCTTGCAGTAGCCTGTACAGTAATATGCTGCCTGAAGATTGGAATGACACATTAGTTTTGCGCAAAGCTTTGTTGCTTGGTGAGGCAGCGCTCAAAGTCAACACAAATCCTCGGGCAAGCCGGACCAAAAGTTCAACACGTGGCTGTAATAAGATAGAGAGTTCTAATAATTAGTAATTCTGTTTTAGTTGTAGTAGTTTTAAATTTCAATACTGACCTGAGTTATCTTCAGAAGGGAGAGTTAAATGTTCAAAGGAACCCAAAGCAAAATGGATCAAATGAAAACAAAGATAAAATGAATGCATAAAATGCATTTCCCTACCATATAGAAGGCGACTGAACTGGATTTCTAGGGTGTAATTTGAATAATGTGTTTATCACCAGTTTTGTTTGTTTATCTTTTGTGTTTGTTTGTTTGTTTGTTTTTTGTGTTTGTATGTTCAACTGAGGGTAGTTCTGTGGGCCTAGCACGTGGTCATGATCAAATCTGTGGTTTACCTCATCAGGACAATAAAATTATTGCCTAAATTATAGGCTTATATCTACCAGTGACAGTGAGCTTGTGGCTATGTCTCATTACTCCAACTGAAAATTGAATGAAAATGAAATTTATATTATTTGTGAAAAGGTACCCAGTTCTTTGGATAAAATAATTAAATCAATCCTGTAGGCTTATAAATGAAGTGTGAAGGTGTTAGCTCTAAACACATGAAATAAGGCAGAGTTCAGGTGGAGTGTGCCAGCTAAAGCTCATGGTGAACTGTTGATGTTTGTGAGAGGTCTTTTGTTCACACAACCACAGTCCATCCACTGCTCAGACCTTGCTCAGACTTATAACATTAATGAATCCTCTGCATATTGCAAAGTGACCATCACTTTCTATAAAAACCTAAGGTTAAAATTGTTCAGTTGAAGATTTAGGTCTGCAGGGTTATGGAGAAATAAATGAGCTCCTGTTTTTCAAAAGTTACCAGAGCTGATGGTTAACAACCTCCTCTGCACGTTACCTTCCAAACAAGGCCAGTGCATTCATACTGGGCAAGCTCTACTGTCCTTCCACTTTCAGTAATCCTTGGGAAATGACTATTATGTTGTTCTTTGGCAATAACCCTCCTATAGGCTAGTCTTTGAAATATTTGGCCCATCATAAGGCTAACGTATTCTTGCCTTTTTGTACTGCTAGCGCTATACTCCATTGCAACTGAAGTAACATTTTGAATAATTAAAGGGCAATATGTTTTGGTTTCTCATATAATATTATATGAGATAAAGTTTTTATCTGTGCACGTTAGTGTTTGCACTCCTGCTCAGTTCTACAGGTTTCCTTAAACCCTTAAACACTTACTTAGACAATGGCTGAAGTTTCCTCCAAAAAAAGGTTTGATTTTTCTGTTACACTCTTTCCCAGTTTAATTTATTTTCTTTTGCCATTGCCAATATTAAGAAATAGTTAGTTAGGACTTACGTTGTTACACAATGGCCATGCACAAGAGCAACACTCTAAGCTGTCAGTTAGTTAACTGGCTGAAGGTCAGGCCTGGATTATTACGCACCTCTCAACCCCAAAGCTTTGAATATGATGCTTTGTTTGACAAGCTGTAGACTTATGCTCCTGGAGAGGGGATTTAGCAGATACACACTATGTGCACAATGAACAGAACTTATTATAGGCTACACCTGCTGTAAGTTGGGTCAGAGTTGGTCAAATCCTGGGCTTTTAGCGTATTATAACTATACAAAATTATTAAATAATTTTTAATAGCAATTTGTAGCTTAGATGAAGACACCTCCCTCCTCCTCACTCTCTCCAAGTCAGCTGTAGTTGACATCTCAGCTGTATCATATGTCAGAACCTTTGGCTCTGACTTGCATCCATGTGGCTCTACAGTGAAAAGAGAACACTTGAGGCTCAAAGGGAGCACAGGGAGAGAGGGCAGGGGGCACTCTTCAGGGCAGGACCATCTGACCCTGTGTCCTGGCTCTGTTTGTGTGTGCACCAGTGAGCCCCATCCTCCCATCAGCTTGATTAGACATGGATTATTTACATGACAGATGACAGTGGGATAGAAACACAGTGTGATCTTCTGTTTTTGAACTGCCCCGTTCAGAAAGCCTACCAAATAGGTAGGCGAAAACTTTTAATCTATTTTATAAGACTATATCGCCATCTAGTGTTCATTCCAAAAAGTTCCATGGGTTTAACAACATTTATGTGAACATGAAAAATGAAAATATGTTTTAACTCTTAAAACAATATTAATCGGCATACACGAGGAGCTGCGTCCAAACAAAGGTCCGTCAGGGCCTCCTGGGCTTGTCATCAAAGATTTTTTTTAATTTTTTTTTGGTAAATGCAACATTCGCGGAGAACGTGAACGCAGCATGTTACCATAGCAACGCTTAGGAAACATTTCATATGATGCAGCTCTAACCCACGATTAATCTACTCATCAGCTGACCTCAGGACACTCACTTTTGACTAACTAAGGACAATATTTGGACAATATAGAATATTACTATTTTACTCTTGTCCAAATGAACCTTTCTGTATGAAAAATACGTTACTCTTACAAAATATGGAAAAATCGACAAAGAGCCTCAAGGAGACGACAAAGTCCTCTAAGGAGGTCAATAATGAAGCGTAAGTTTGCTAGTTAGCTAACGTCAGCGTATATGTGGTATATGTGGTTTTAAACGTGTGCATTAATGACACTTTTAACTGTCTAGGGTCTCTGAACTGACGGATAAGACGGATAACAATTCAAGGAAAGAGGTTTGTAATATTAACATAGCTAATCATCATGTGATATCAATGTGCGACCTTAAATGATGTGTAGGCCTGTCCTGCAGCATATTTGACAGTATATTATTTTTGCAGCCCAAGTTGTAAATAAAGTTAGTGATTGTGACTGCTTTAATAAGTGAATGTGTATTTAAAAATAAGTGAAACTGTATTTTTTTTTTAAAAAAAAAAAGAGAGAGAGAAAGAGAGAGAGAATCCAATGGTTTGGTCATTTCTACAGCTGACTGCATCTCAAAAGTTAATGAAGCTGAAGAGAGATTTAAATACAATGGTAACCAACATTCAGGCTGCTGCTGAGGCTAGAGAAGTGCAATGGAGGACTGGTATTGATAAAGCCCGCAAAATAAGGTTAGTGTTTACAGACAATTCCGAAAGAGTGTACTGTATATCATTTACCCAATACCTGCTGTTTTCTAGACTAGAACTTCTTGAAGATCATAATTTATCCAGCAAGGGTAAAATTGAGGAGATTTCCAAAGGTTGGGACACAACAAAAGAGAGGATGATCCCCCAAAAGGTGCAGGCAGCATTCATCTACCAACAGCAGCAATGTGACAAGCTCATAAAAGACAAGAAAAAAATAATTGATGCCATTCAGCAGGTAATCTGTCTATGATATAACGTTATGTAATGCAGAAAAAGGGTGATTGTTTTTTGGGGTTGAACAGGATCTAAAGGCCAGAGATGATAGCTTTGTGGCTGATCTAAAGAAGCAAACAGAGGAACTTCAACTAATGCTAGAAAGAATGGAGGAACAAGACAAAACTTTGACAAAAGCATATCGAGAGGAGCTGGAACAATGGAAGAAAGTTAGTGCTTTAACATTAAACAATGTTTTATATTTGTAGATCTTGTTAATCTTTGTTTGTATTAACAGAATGTTAAGAAAGATGAAGAAACTAAAAAAAACGAAGAAAAGACAGCATGGGAGAAGTGTATGACAAATCTTTTGCATACAGAGGTCTGAATCAAACTACTTTATGTTTATACACACACATATATACATATATATATATATATATATATATATATATATATATATATATATATATATATATATATATATATATATATATATATGTATATATAAATATATATACACGTGTGTGTGTGTTTGTTTGTATGTATGTATATGTATATATAATTTTACATTTTAGGTAGATAAGCTTTTGAAGAGGCAGCAGGCTGTGGAGGAGTACGAAACCCAAATTCACCATCTAATGTTTGAAGCTTCTGATAACTTTAACATGATCAGAAACAGGGAATTTGCTGATTTCCAGGTACATTGTATACAAAAAAGTTCATTTTATATTTACTGAGCTTCAATTTGATTAATGTCAAGTATCTGAGAATTTAGTTGTTTTTTATGTAGACCCTGGAACTGGAAATACACCAGATTGAATCAGAAAGAATCTTTATAGAGCAGAAAATTGAGAATCAAAAAGCAGATGGCACTAAACTCAAGGCAGAAGACACCCAAATGAAAGTCAAACTGTCTAGGTAACATTTTTCAAGAAAAATATTTTTCATCATGCTTGCAATGACCACAATTGATATAATAATCCTATTTTTTCTACATTTGTGGCTCTCTTTAAGTTTAAAGTCTGAGCTTGCAAAACTACGGGTGGATAAACAAACTGTCAAAGGAAGAAAAGAAAAACAACTTATGGAAAAACAGTTGAAGGAGTTAAACCGTAAATCTCAGGACTATGAACGCATTCAGAAGAAGATCATGTGAGTTACATTTTTCTGATATCAGCATAATTTACAGCAAAATAATGTTGTTAATTTTTGTGGTTTTATTTTTCTAGCCAATTGGCTATTGTTGATGCCATTAAATTTGAGAATATGTGGCTCACAGTTGATGCTGAGGTGAAGGAGCTGCTAGAGAGGGCTTTGTATGTTGATTCCATGATCTACGAAAACATCTTGCACATACCCTGGGAGCAACCCAATTTGAGCTTTGCAGAGCCAGGGAGGAGATGGGAGGAGAGATGCGCAGTTTCCCGGACCTCACAGTGCCATCAGGTGAATGGAATGTTAGAAGACGTTTACAATGACAGTGAATCCGAGGCAGAGGTGGGGAGTGGATCAGAAGAGAGGAGCAGTGTGGTGGCACCCACAGCTGTGAAGACACTCATGGAAATATTATGTGATGAGATGGTAAGAAAAAGTAATAGTAAATTGAATAAAAACAATTGTAATCATTCTTTGTAAAACACGCTACAAATATTTCTTTTCAGGGTTTTTTGTTTGAGGTTAAAATTGTGAAACTGCTCGATACCTTGGATGAAAATGAGCGGACTCTCATCAAAATGGGCTATCTATTTAATGTAAGTATTGGCTGAAAATGTGTCAAAGATGTATACTATGATTTAAACTGATCCATATATTAACCTGGATATTTTTGTGCTTTAGACTCTTGGCATTAATGAAGAGGATGTGCCAAGGTTGGTGGATTTCTTGTTTACGTATGCCCAGCAGTGCCCCAAGGAGATTGAGGTGAGTGGAAGACATTAAAACTACCAAGAAACAATTAATATAGCCTTAGTAACATTGTCTTTGTTGGTTACAGGATGTTGAGTCTGCAGAGCTCAGTTTCTCCACCGACGAAGCACGGACCTTTTCTATAGCTCCAGTGACTCCAGACCCCATAGATCGAAATGATGTCCTGCAAGCTCTGAAATGTTTCCTTGATCATTATAAACTGGGAAGGTTGGAGACTGCTACACTTTTTTGTTTTTTGGGAAGCAATTCATGGGACATTAACTACTTTCTAGTAACTGAATGAGAAACAATATGGTATTCAGACTTAGAAACTATTAACCCTAAAATAAATGGGGCAAGTTGTGGTGTTTTAGAAATTGTAAAGATACATAAACTGTTATAGAAATTAAAATTGTGTGGTGCACTGAGCTGACAGTGAGAGCCCTCAGTACACCACAGAAATAGAATTTCTGTAACAATATGCATTTGTGGGCTTTCACTGCCAGCTGAGTACAAAACAGAAATGGAATTTCTCTAACACAAACGTTGATCGAACACTGATTAAATGTTGATAAAAAATGTATCAAAGCTATCTTTGAAGTAAAACGTAAGTAGTTGCAATGTGGCTAATAATTTTAATCTTACGTGGTTCAAAAATGTGCTTTAACAACCTAGATATTTTTCTGATTTTCTGCTGAAACATTGCTTCTGTAGTGGCACCAAGAACACTGACAAATGGAGTGTCCAAAGTCTGGAGGCTCGGGACATGTCAAGGGAGGAGGCCTACTGGGAGAGCCTGGGCAATGCCATCACACCAGACAAGCTGAAGATCTGGGAGATCACAGAGAAGAAGCTCCAGCTGCACCAGTGAGTTTCTCTGGTACATAGAGGTGTGACACAGTGTCCTTCATTAATATGCCCATTTGAACAAAAACACATTGTTACACATCTAAGTTTTGTTACTATTTTGATTAGACATTTATTCTGCTGTTACTGGTACACCAGTACCACTTTATAAGAATTACACCTTAATTAAACTTAATAAAGCATTAATAAAGACATAGTAATGAAAAAATTGTAAATTAAGAATTATTCAGGCTTAGTAACTTCTCAATTAAGAGGATAGGGTTATGAGTTAAGGTTAGGGTATTAATTAAATAGTTATTAAGCCTGAAACATTCTTAATTCTTAATGAACAAATTGTTTATTAAGTTCATTATCTTTATTAAGGCTATTAAAAGTGTAATTATTATTACAGGAAATCAACATGTGTCCTTTATTCTTGACTCCTCCCAATCCACAAGATAAACACAGAAGGATGTTGCTAATAGTATTAAAGGGCACTATATGTACATGGTTTAAACAGGGCCAAAAAAGTGACTGTTGTGTTTCTGTACCCAGCACTGTCCTGTCTGAGATCTCCGAGTTCAGCCAAGAGATCCAGAGTCTGCAGCAGGAGAACACAGAGCTGCACATGGTGTGCATGCTTCTGCAGCAGGTGTGTCTGGACCAGCCACTCTCTCTCAGCCCTCATGTAAGTGCATCTCATATGCTAACTTCACAATAGATTTTGTCCAGTATATCAAATTTCTCTGAAACTTTTATTTTTATTCTCGTTATGTAATTTTCTTGTAAGTTTATAATTTTATTTCGTGGTTGGCCATTGGCAGTAGATATGAGGGGTTACTTGTCTAAATTACACAATAGTTATAATTTGACAAATATATAAATGAGAAATCAAATCAAGATATCAAGGTTTGAAAACGCCAGAAAATACCTTCCTTGTGTATAAATTGTTTGCAATTTGGATGGTGTTATGCTGTGAGATATTATTTGTAAGTATTATATTCTATTACATTAATTTACTTCTTTACTCATTATACTTTACAGGTGACCCAACTCGACATGGAATAAAGCAGTGTGTACCAGGTGTGTGATCAGAACAGTCTCATCTGAACTTTGTAACACAAGACTGAACCCAGTAACTTTATGATACAACCCATGAAGTACAAACATCTCAGTCACTTTGAATGGGGAGAGACCTGCTGGACATGAGGCACATTAGATAATTTCACATTTGTGTGCTTGTAATTTGAACTTGAGCAGGCATTTGTAGGCATTTGGGCATTGGTGTATGAGTCTAAGAGCTTCTTTGAGAATTGTGCAGTATGTCATTACGTGACTGTGCAAGAGTTTGGTCTGGTTAGTTTTTTGAGTCATATCAACATCTCCATCTTTGGTGTGTGTTAAGCAGAAAACCCACATACTTCAGTGAAGACACTTGAAACTTAATTTTATTTAAAAAAAAAAAAACAACCCAAAAAAAAAAAACAAAAAAAAATATCCTGCTTATTTATATCAGCAGAATAAACAATTAGGCACAAGCTTACATGCTTATTCAGAGGTTTAAACAAATTTTCAACCAACAGAATATGTACATACATACACGCAAAAGATAGTATATACCCATATGAATGTACATGCTATGTGTAACAATGTTGTGTGATTATTGATGAAATTTTGTTCTGACTACAGATTTAATGATCTTGTGTGAAATTATGTGATCTTCTGATAAGATCTGTTTATCACATATGGACATACGGTATGGACCTTGTAAGATTGATTAAATTCTTAAATACTGGCTTTTATTTGGGACTTTATTTGGTAATACATAATATTTGTAAAACGTGACTTAATAGCAGTGATTGTACAGTCAAAGTTATTTTACTTCACTGTAGTTGGTATAGAAATGATCCTTCCTCCAGAATTTGTAGTAGTACTTGTTGCAGTTGTTGCCATTTCCTTCCCAAAGTCTGTACTTAACAGCTTTTTCTTGAGGAACGGGGGGCAGAAGTTGGAGATGTATGCATTTTTGAAGCCTGTGTTACAAAAGCAGTACACCAGTGGGTCCAGGAGGCAGTCTATATATGACAGAACCATCAGACTGTCATAGACCTGTACCATTACGTCCTCTGTTGTCTGAAATTCCATGATGCGGACAAAGAGAAGTACTGCTCGGGCGATGGTGCAGGGCAGGAAGCAGATGGAGAAAACAAAGACTACAGACAGCACCACACAAACTGCGCGCTGCAGCTTGGTCTTGTCTCCCACGGTCTTCCTCCTCAGACGGTTCACGACACGCACCGTACAGAAGACTAGGATTATAAATGGGATGATAATCTGGGTGAAGAAGACTACCTGAAAAATAATATATGACATTATGATTAGGATCCTAAATATGATGCAATAACACCTACGTCCTTTAAATGGAACCAGCTGATTTTATTTATTATTCTCATTAGTCAGTTCTACATTAACCTTCATTTAATCTTGGTTTTCACATATTGCTATATTTTCCAATATCTTGCAGTCCAAATTACAGTGATTAACTCTAAAGATAAATTTCAGGGTTGATAACTGTAATGGAACAATTTTTAAAGAACTGATTGAGTACCGTATATTTGAGTTGTAGATAACAGTAGTTCTTGTTAGTGTGACAAAAAACAGGAAGTGCCCAGCATGTTTATATTTTACTTCTTGTACTTCTCACAGGAACACGCCTTTTTGAAAACATTAGGTTTGAGTTTATACATTTCAGAAGTTAATTTCTAGTGCGTATTTAGTAACTGTATAATTGTATATGTATAACGGCATGTTTTTCTTTTGTGTGTTTTGTTCATTTAATTGCATGTCAAGGATTACCATAGTGAACCAGTCACATGGTGACTTGACCAATATTAAATATTAATATTTATTTTCATGCTGGATTTTCCAGTTTACTGTGAAGTTATTGATCACACTACACAACCATGACCTCCCTCATCACCCACTACACCCACTACGTTGTTAGCTCTTTTAATGTATGGACATGTTCCATTTTATTTACCAAACCCAGAGGCACACACCTCTCTGACAGTGTCTATCAGGTTGCTGTTGTATGTCTCATTGACCCGTCCGTGGCTGTTACAACAGTTAAACGTGTGCACCATGGTGGGGATGGTGAGGGGCAGGAGTAGCAGCCAGATGATCACAGAGATCTGGGGGGTCTTCTTCAGGACTTTGACACAGTTTCTCCTGCCCAGGTGGACCACGTTGAAATAGCGGTCCAGGGACAAAGTGATGAGGAAGGCGATGCTGGCCCCGCGATTGAGGAAGAGCATGAAGAGCATGATCTTGCACACAGCTTGGTTTGGGCTGTGCCGCTCTCCCTGCAGGTAATGGTAGGCCTTTACAGGGAGACACGCTACCAGCAGGAAGTCAGCCACCACTATGTTAAATAAGAAGATGCTCTTGTTCTTCCAGAATTTATACCTAAAGTGGAAATGAGCCACAAAATTAACAACACATATTGGAGATTAAAATCAAGCCTCATTTGTTCAACAATTAAAGTAAAAAAAAGATGGTAGAATCAGAATACATTTTATTGCCATTATCAGTGAACAAAATTCACAAGCTAGGAACTTATTAGGTGAATAGGAACAAATAGCAAAAGACGAAGTTTGAATCAAATGTCAGTTGGACAAATTGTTGTAGGAATGAAACTACAATGATTTCTCCAGTTGACAGATGTAAACTTTGTCTTTTACTATGGATCAGACCTGGACGACTGAGGGATTACACAGATCCAACATACAACAGGAACAAATTTAAAATTTTGCTATATCATTTTAAAATGTCTTCTGTAGTTTACTTAAATAAATACAAAAATGTATAGATTGTGTACAGTTTTTACATTATGTAATGTTTCCTAAATAAATAAAGCATTTATGTGTAAAAAAAAAAGAAGCCAAAATTGCATAAATTTAGGTCATATAAATTTCAAAAGTTGATAAAGCCAGGTTACATTCTTTGCTACATTTGGATATCTTATTTAGTATTTGAGTATTAATTTCTGAAAACGGGTATTTAAAACTGTAAAATAATTCTATATAATAAATACATCTATTGAATAAAAGTAAGTCTGTGCATATCATATTTTATTTTGTATTATTCCTTATCATTCGATCTATAATATCACTATATATAGCATTACTAGAGAGAGTACTACTAATGCCACTCCTTACATATAATTTTCCCATTTCATCAATACTACTCACTTGTCCCAATGATGTTAAAGTAATTGCATAACTTAATAGTTTTTGGCATTCAGTCATGTATCGTTGCAGTTTGTGCTCTCTAAAAACTACAAAAACTTGTTTGTGAGTACTGATTCAAGTGTAATGGCTTCGTTCAATTCGGGACAGATACTTCTACAAGTCCAAACAAAACACTGCTGATATTCCTCGACACCCACACTGCACACATAAACACACAGAGTCAATTCAAACATCTCCATTTTAAGTGTAAAGGGAAAACGACACTCTCACTAAAAATATTACTGAGAATGACTGAAAAGATTTTTTAAAAGTTATACAATCAGGCTGGATAATTATTTAGGAATATTATGAACCTAGTGTGCAGTGATATGAACCTGTTGACCTTTCCCCACTAAATTCCTAGTTTTCCTCAGCCTGTGTCTCATCTTCAGTTTAATGCCAAGGTTATGATACATTTATGTGAGAACTAGAAAAACGTGTCATCTTTAGCGTCTTTCACATTTGGAAATATAAGTCTGTTTTTTGTACTGTTTTGTGCACTGACTTAGACTTGGACTTCAGACAATAGCACTTTGAGTTACATTGTTCATTTGTCACTTATTGCACCAACAGATGTTTTCTTTTAGTTGCACTGTAACTAGGTACTGTGCATAATTCTGCACACAACTCAGCTGTGGTTTGAGCAATCTGAAATTAACGCAGTTGTTGAAAGTTGTTTTGTTCAAACATTTCAGACTGGTAATCACGTCGGTGTTATTATAGTAGTTAGAGTACTTTTTGTAATGCTTTTTGAAGCTGTGCTGTAGTGGTTTTCTATACCATATTGTTTTATCTTGTTCAAGTCCTTATCTCGTGTATCTGATCTAGTTCTCACCACTAGTAGTTATTTCTAGAATTCTACACTTATTTGGAGACCTTTAAAATGTTAAACTTTATGGCTACGTGTCTGCTCTGTCTTGCACCCCTTTTCTTATTTGAATGTATACCTTAAATGGTCTCAACTGGTACCATTTCCCCGCATACCTGAATATAAAGATGTAGAGGACGGAGAGGTTGAGCGGCAGCCCCAGAACAAACTGTCCAATCATGACCCAGGACAGGATCTGGTAGGTCAGCGGGGTGGGGACCTTGCAGTTGTCCGGGGGGAGTGTGGTAGTCGAGGGGTCCAGCGTGGTCGGCAACATTTTGGGTTGAAAGCATACGAGCCCACCTTTTAGCACCGAAGAAGTCTTAGAGTATAGTCCCTTATAAGGTCCATTATAATGAAAAACACAAAATCCTCTTCTTTTCAATAGTTGTTCAAGTTAGATTTAGCCTGACTGTAAAAGCTCTCTGACTGGCTCTGTCAGTGCATGGAGAAGTTTTTTATAGTGAG
Organism: Periophthalmus modestus; assembly: GCA_019594935.1. Taxonomy (NCBI): domain Eukaryota; kingdom Metazoa; phylum Chordata; class Actinopteri; order Gobiiformes; family Gobiidae; genus Periophthalmus; species Periophthalmus modestus. The sequence continues at coordinate 15,532,571 of JAIEZT010001328.1, forward strand.
CTGTAGGTGTGGTTAAAGACTTGCGCAACTTTCCATATAAATACATGCTGCAGCTTCTTTAGAAATTAAGTTTTGTGTGACTTATCATCTAAATGTAAAACAAAAACAGACATTTTTATTTATTAATTAAGTCACTAAGAAAGTTGGCATACAGGCTAGATTGAAAGTGAAACAGAAATTATTATTAAAATGTACTCTGTTACTTGCATTTATCATCAATTTCACCAGATTCAAAAACATTCAAACAAATGCAGTGTACTTGAAGATGATATTATTTTGCACATTATTGAAAGCTAATATATGTATTTTTCTGTGATCAATTGTGAAGGACAAGCGGGCAGTTCAAGGTGTTTTTCACTCACTTCAGGGAAATTCCTCAAGCGGCTGTCCATAGAAACCATCATGCCTGCACATGTTAGACAAAATGCTGGAAATGTCTCATCTTGCACAGTGTTTACGGAGGCTAACAGGCAACAGAATACAATATAAACTTAGTTAGAATATTTCTTTATTAAGGCATGCACATAACAACATAACAGTACAGACACAGATACAGACATGCATGGTTTAAAAAGGGGATAAATGAAGCAAAGTTTATACATTTCCAGTCCCCTCCCATTCATCACAGAATAACACTTGAACAATTCAATAGACCACTACAGTATACATGACAGACACAACCAAGCATTCACAATCTCATCCAGACAAGACACTGGTCCAACACTCTCTGACCCTACACCTCCCTCCCCCTGATACTGCGCTCTGTGCTGAGGACATTACTCTCTCTCCTCCAGGTATTTCCTCTTTATTTCTCTTTTAAATAAGTTTTTAAATCAAACCAGGTTCATACAAATTTTTTAATCCTTTTGTTAAGCTGTTCCACAGACTAACTCCACGCACTGAGATGCACAATTGATTTTAAAGTACTTCTAAATTTAGGCTGATATATGTTTTTTTATTATCTATAAGTCTGTATTAGATTTTAATATTAGATTAAATATTTTATGAGCTTTCAACAACTGATCACATACCATTTGGGATGCAGATAAATTGTCAGTTTTTACCTTGGACTGAAATTTACAAAAATGAAAGTGATGCATTCTTTTTGGACTGGAGCTCTCTCTCAGAAGAATAAATTTTGTCCTTTTCTGTGAGCACTGATAACTTGCTAAGGAACATCTACCTGCCCAAGGAAGCAGTCGTGTGCAGGCAGATGCAACTGCAAAAACTCAGAGCAGCTATCAGTGCTATGTATGAGGATATTGTCAAAGTATTGTTTAAGTCAAGTGAATCTCTTTACAAAGCAAAATCTAAAAAGAAGGAAGGCCAGGCTGAAATGCCCATGTGGCTGAATTTTATACTAAGGCACGAGAGGGTTCTCAGGAATGGATACTGGCAGGATGACCAAGACCTGGGCCTGTGTATGAACAAAAGTGGGTCATTAATGCTTGATATAAGTATGCAGTGTGTTTTATAACCAGAAATGAATGTGCTATAAGAGCAGACTCTATAGCCAGAAAACTCTCTTGTAACAATGCATTTAACTTTTGGAAGGAAGGAAAAAACATGAATGCCACTAAAACATTTTTCCCATGCGCAATGGATAGCACCTCTGGCAGTGATAACATTTTGGAGCTTTGGCGTCAGCACAACAACTATTTAACTGTGTTCAGAGTGAGCCATGACAGATGTTGGTCATGCAGATGTAACCCTGTCACGTGAAGTCCTTAAAGCTGTCACCAAACTGTCTAGTAATAAGGCCAGTGGGCAGGATGGTGTTTCAGCAGAGCATTTAAAATGTGCAAGTGTGAAGTTAGGACCACTGCTTTGCATCTGTCTCACAGGTTTCCTTGTTCACGATTTTTACCTGACTCTTTGTTAACTGTACTAGCTGTATTGCTAGTCCCTGTCATAAAAGATAAAACTGGAAAAGTTGACAGCTCTGACAATTATAGACCTATAGCTCTGGCCAGCAGAGTCAAAAATTATTGAATTAATTCTGCTGGACAGGATCTCACAATGTGTTAAATTCACAGACAACCGCTTTAGGTTTAAGGCATATGGGAACACACACATGTGTGTATGCTCTAAAAGAGATATTGACACATACAGGAGGCAGAACTCATCAGTTTTAAGGTGAATCAACAAAAATGATTTATGAAGTTGATTCAGAAAGGTGTACCCAAATATACTGTGCGTATTTAAACTATTGGTATGGACAAAAGACCATGTGGACTAAGTGGGGAAATAGTGTTTCTGCCCTGTTTAGATTCAGCAGTGGGGTCAGAATCTTTTCCCCAGTCTTATTCAATTTGTATCTAGATGAACTGTCAACAAAGCTCAAAACATGTAAAACCAGCTGTTTGGCTGGAAATCTTGACTTGAATCATTTAATGTCTGCAGATGACTTGGTGATTTTTAGTCCGAGCACCGCTGCTCAGCAGCTGCTCTACATCTGCTGAGCTTATGGTGTGGAGCATGACATTAAGTATCACACAGCCAAGAGTTTGATCATGATCTGTAGGACCAGCACGTGAGATATCCTGATTTTTGCTGTTTTGACTGTTGTGTTTGAGGGTTACAACTAAAATGAAATATCTTGGGCATATTGCCACAGCGGCAAATGATGATGATACTTATAGACAATGCAGGATGTTGTATGTTTAAGCTAATACTCTTATGTGCACATTTGGTTCTTGTTCTGATAATGTAAAGTTGATATTGTTTAAATGATATTGCACACCATTATACACTGCCAACATCTGGACTCAAAAGTCAGATGCTCCAGATACGTGTGCTCTTGAGGAGGCTATGATGGACTACTGCGACCGAGATGTTTGTCACACTTTTCAAGCTTTACTAATAATAATGTCACTCACAAATATAAGATTCAGTGCTATACGCTATCAGTCCAAGATGTTGAGACACTAGTATGGCTGTCTTTTTAAAATATAAATGTTACTGTTTGTATTGTCACTGTGCTTGTCTGTTTTAAAAAATGGACCATGAGTCCAGAATAAAGATGAATTGAGTGAAGTTATGATGAGCATCTCAGTCTTGAAATAGACCATGTAAATTAGCTGGAAGAGAATTAATAGATGCCCTGATCAATATTTGAGCCGTTTTAAAGATGACCAGCTCTGATGATTTTAAAAATGAGTTATTTGGATGTAAATATAGGACTTTGTGAGTAGTCCTAATGGCTCTTATTTGCTGTGAAATTAGGGACAGTAAATTGGTCTTATACCAGTTTCCCCACACTTCAGTACAATAATTTGAGACATGACAAATTAATGACCCAGTAAAAATTGGGCTTTCTAATTCAGTAAATGATGATCTTTCATCATTTCATCACTCTCACACATTTAGCAACTTTTGGCTGAAAGTAAGGTATGAGGGTTCCAGGACGATTTTTAATCTATTATAAATCCCCAAAATACATTTTAATGTATGTGTTAGCAATGGTTATTTGAACTGATGTGTGTCTTTTACAGTTTCCAAATAACAACCGAGTTTGTTTTCTTGTAATTCAATGATAATTTATTTTTTATTGTTTTAACTTTTTAATTTCCAGAGTTACTTGAGCTGCTTCAAATCATCCCCTGAAGATATAATATTAGTGTCATCAGCAAAAACTTACACATTTGATTGGCTTAGATCAAGGGTGTCCAAACTATGGCCCGGGGGCCAAATGCAGCCCTCAGACCAGATCAGTTTTTATCGGTCCTCAGGCTTCCTGCTGAATCCGCTGAATTGATCATAAGCAGTACTTTTAACAGCTGTTTAACAAGTGTTTCTACCACTATAACCTCAAACATCACATTGCATTGTGATACAGACCTAAAATGAATGTGCTTCAAGCCTTATTATTATACAGTGACTCTGTCAAAGCTGTGTTTAAAGCGCCGCACTGTATTGATCATCAGTCTGTGGCCCTCCGCTTCGAATATGTTTTGAGATGTGGCCCTCAATAAAAAAAAGTTTGGGCACCTCTGGTTTAGATATTTTACATATTTCATGAATATACATTATGAATAATGTAGGCGCCAATATGGAACATTGAGGTACCCCACACACATGTCCCTAAACTGTATTGCTCTGTCTGTACAATTTGTCATCTTTCCTCCAAATCATTGTGTAACATTTTTTGGTCAATCTAATGCCATAGTTTTCCAATTTATTTATTGAAACTTGATGGTGTATAAAATATTAATGGCGTTGAATGCCTTTTGAAGATCAATAAAAATCCCAATTCCAAATTAAATTTTTTCAATGCCATTTGAAATTTCCTCAATTTAATCAACTAAGGCAAGTTATTTGGATCTATTATGGCTAAATACGAACTAATTATCAGATAACAACGTATGTTTTTTAAAAAGCCGTGAAAAATGTTTTCTATTATTGTGGAAAACTGTGGCAGGAGGGAGAGCGGCCGGTAACACTGAACAATGAGAAAACTTGGGCTGTTAGGAAAATGTTGTTGATTGAAAAGATAAATTGCAGTTATATGTAAATGTCTTGGTTATTTTTTCTGCCATCTCATGAACATTTCTCATGTCTGTCACTGATGTCCTGTGGTGTTTGATTATTACATTTTTTAAAATAATATCCAATTGAATTGAATTAAGATTTACTTTTAATAAGCAAACATACTATAATAGGGGAATGTATAGCTGATCCAAATCTGACACGCAACATGAGAAAGTCTTATATTGTTCCAGGCATTTCGTCTCCAGAATTTAGACTGAGATATTCAAGGCTGAGAGTGAAAAAACTAATTAACAGTAAGATAACATTTTTGTCCTATGCAATGTGTTTTTTATTAATTAGAATGTTTAATAACTAAATATACAGTCTTGTCTATAATGCGTGCATATTTGCCAGTTGCCAAATATGGACATTGTGCCATCTTTTCCCAATAGTATTTTCCAATTAATTTAAACTGATTTAGTCTATAATCCGTCTACATTTTAGTATGTCTCAATTACTAAAATCATTTCCTGTTTGGCCAGACAAAGGAAGGACTAAAGACGTATTACTGACTTTTACAAAACAGTTGTAAAAGGGGAAGTGTCTTAACCTGTACCCAACAAAATACTATGAAATACTGCAAGTTTCAGTGATTTTTCATAACTGGCATTTACATCATTGTGTTTGGCCAATATGTCCAGCTATAATAATCTACTAACATGCGTGTTCTTTCATGACGGAAGGATGTTGGAGGAACTGTTGAAAACTTGCCATTACGCAGTGAACATTGGAATGATATTTTTGTACAATTACAGACCACAGCACAGACGTGAGGCGTGTGACCACAGTAAAGTATCTCTCACTGACATGCACTACTGTGGTTATGCACATTAAGTTGTTATAAAGTCAAATATTCTTTCAAGTAAACTGAAAAAAGTTGTTCAAAAAGTGCCATGCATCAGTTTCAAATTGTTATAGATTTGTAATTTAAAAAAAAATGCACAATTTACTGACAATTAGGTATTTTATTTAAGTAATTTTTAAAGTAATTGTAAAGTGTTTGATCGATATCTATTTTCACACAAAACAAAATCTATAAATATTTTCTTGCTATTTTGAGGTTGTTAAAGATACAATACTTCTAGTTGCTGTGGTAATAGTATTTTTAGCAAGGCCCTGTCTCCACAGATTTAAGCATCAGTACAGATATATTGTATAAGCGGCTCTTGATGTCAAAATAAGCTGGCTGTGTGTTGTCTGCATCTAATTATGAAGTGTTTTATTGTCTCATGATCAGGAAGTACATTGTTAGTATCCTAGCTGTTGTTAGCTTTACCATGGTCCACTCCACTCTTTTATCAGGAAGTTGTGAAAAGCGCTTATAAACTTCATGGATGCATGGATAGCATAAAGTTCATGTTTTTAGGCCAGAAAAAATTTGGTACGGCACCTTTAATGTAAGTGGTTATTTATTTTCGCATTGTGCAGGTTTTTCTTATCATGGAAAGAGTGATGCATTTTGAAATGAGCACAGAATACTGTAGACAGTCCCAGACTGTCCAAGAGTTGACCTGTTTGATTACATACCACTGTCTGTCCTGACTAATACAAAAGCTCACACTCACATCAGCTTGTGCAAGGTGAGTCAATGATTTATCCCAACACACATTTCAAACCAGACCTACTTAAATACAAGTGTTTCTGTGTGCTACGCTGCTCATTTTACATGAACAAACAACCACACACCAGATCATTTGCAGATTATCTTGCTGGTTGCCAACTGACCACTACTTCCTATAGTTTTGGTTTCTACTTTTCTTCACACACTGCAACTTGACTGTTGTGAAACTATGATAAATATTTACTGCTGTTACTATTCTGCCAAACTAAGTCGTAATCAGACCTGACCTGACCTGATCTGTACATGCATTTTAAAACTGAACATATCATGTTTTGTTAATAGTATGTAATGTTTTACAAGTTTTACTGGATACATTCTTTGGTGGTTTACTTTAAGTCTAGTCCTGAATTTAGACTTTTTATGGGGAAAAGTTGGAAAACTACAGACCTTTGAAATTCAACTCAAAGGTAACTTTATTACAAATTTTAAACAGTATTCATTATCATTTTGTTTTTGTTTTTTTTACCTCCCGTATGTCTTTGCCTGTTTGGGATCTTTTCTATAATTTGACCTGTTACTACATGTTGAGACGTAGTTAGCCTAATCTGTCTCACAAATCCTCACAACACAACCTCTGTTTTTACAATAAACCATGTCCTCTTCCAAGAAAAGAAATGAGGTTTGTCAGTAACATTCTAATAATTCTTTGAGCATCCATTTGATTTTGGATGCTCAAAGAAGCTTAAATCACTGACTAAAGTAACATTACTCAAATCAAACATGTACAAATCAATCCAATTAAAAGCTAAAGTAGTGATGAGGAAACACTGTTATAACAATGCTAAAAGCTCATAAAAGTATTTGAAATTATAAAATTGTTTCCACAAGATAAATCACTCAAAAGAATTCTCCAGACAGTTTATTTAGAGTAGAGAGCATGAGGCATTGTGACAATCTGTAACAGTCATCTTTGCACCTATAATGATGACAAAGACAACGAATCATCGTTTGTTTAGGTTAGACTAGACTTTTAGTTTTGGTTGTTATTAACTTCAACATACCATTAGTCATATCAGAAGGGTTTTTGTATTTCATCCATATCCATATTAAATGAAACTATTATAATTACATTTGTTTTATTAGATTTCTTAAAGGCTTCTGTGCCATAGCAACACGCCACAAGGGGGCAGTAAATAGTCTTGGTGTAAATCTGCTCTATAAGAAAAACAGACATAGTAAATTAAATACTTGCAATACATTTTATTATAAAAAAAACACAAAAATCCCTTGATGAGAAATATATACAGCATTTCTAATTACTGGGTTATCGCTCCATAAACTTTACACACTGTACACACAACAACATTTCCATAGGACTAACATATAGGGTAACTCTATAGGACATAAAGCTTAAGCATTTTATCTCTATTTGTCAAGTATTTTCACATATCAAACACATCTCTGTGGTTGCTAGAGCATATTATGAAACACAGATAAGACATGTATGAGTCTGATACGAAGGGGAATGCAAACAGATGTGACTGCATACTTGAGATAAAGCCTCTTCAGAAATCTCTTATGTACACTTTTAAGTACTAATACCTAATGCAGTTTTCATGTTTACACCGACCTATACCTTGAACTTGTACAGTATTACTAACAATGTCTTTGACTCTTTACACTATGATCACATCGCATCGGTCACTGTATTGGACTTCACTGCTCTGAGCTCAGTCTTAGTTGAGTCACTGAAATTTCAAGTGTGAGTCTTTAGTTTCATGCAAATATCTAAGTAATCTTCTTGAGTCCAGTTCACCTACACTCATACAAAAATTGAATGCTAGTTTGATTGGAAGTGCAAGTCATCAGTAACACATATGTTGAATGGGTTTTTAGCTATGTACAACCCTATTTCAACTAATATTTTTAATCCAAGGGCCCAGAAGTCAACAGATAAAAAAGTGTTCAAAACCTTCTAAACAAACAATGCTTTTAAAAGCCAAGTACCTATATTTTCTTATAATAGAATTCAGCCAACTACATGCAATAATTTCCATGTTTGAGAGACCATTCTAAAGGTATCTTCATTTACATGTCTATTATGCAAAAGGCTCAGTTTTCTGTCCTATTTTCAGCTCCAAACGCCCGTCTCATTCATTTAAATGACAGTGTTCCTTGTCGGTTTTGATGCTGTCTGTCCTGTCGAGCTCTCGATGGGCACTTGTGAATCTTTATACAGGAACGGGAAGTAGTTTGAGAGGTACAGGCCTTTAAACTTTGTGCTGCAAAAACAATAGACCATGGGATCCAGGAGACAGTCCATGTAGGACAACACCATGAGCCCATCGAAGGCCACTGCTGCTTTGTCCTGGTATATCTCAGGCCACTCCTGCACGCGGGCAATTAACAGAACCATCCGGGCCAAGGTACAGGGCAGGAAGCAGAAGGAAAACACCACCATAACGGCCATGACTAAAAATGTGGCACGCTTTAGCTTGGTCTTGTCCCCGACTGTCTTCTTCCTCAGGCGGTTCACGATGCGGACGGTGCAGTAGACTAGAATGATGAAGGGAATGATGATCTGAGAGAAAAACACAGCCTCTCGCAAGCTGTCCACCACATCCTGGAAAGATGAAAAAACAAAAAGTGAATAATCCTGTTTTTACAGATATGTCAGTCAATTTGGTATACTGGTGCATCTCAGATAATAAAAAGTGAGTATTCATGCCTACTGTTAATGGCAGTCCAATTCTTTGTGTTTTTGGGATTATGACTATTCCTACTAGTATACTTTGGTGAATGTCTTTCCCTGCTTTTTACACTCATTTTCATTTCACTGTGAAAATGTAACATATAACTGTAATTGAAATTGCACTGCTGTGCTGTATTGGGGGCACTCACTGCAAGCTCAGTCCTTGTTTTCTTGGCCTACATCATCAGAGGTATAATACTCCCTACGGAGTAGGGAAGCATAGCCAAACTGGACTGCACTAGACTGGAATCACAATGTCTTGAGGGTTCATGTCTTCAGATCCTGGGTTCTGTACTGATGGTCAATAAAATTCTCCATTAGAACTCCAGCAATACAACAATAACAATATAACTTTTTATTTTTCGTTCATTGCCTGTTCAAGATCCACTCTAAATAATCACCATTTCATATCTTTTTTTTTTTTTTACTCTTTGGCCAGTGGCAGTATCAACGCCTCTTTAAATTCATGACATGCAGTACGTTAATCTTCCACTAGAGGTGTAGGTAACCCATCCAGTGCATTCATGATGTTGACAGATACCAGGCTGCCCACTTCATGGCTGATAGTTAGGACAGAAATAGCTTCTAAATGTTGCTGCTGCTAAGTGGACCTCTTATCCAATCAATCACATGCACTGGTCCAGAACGGTCTCCAGAACATTCACATTTATCTCACCATTAGTTTTTATTTTACTGAGAAATTGCAGCCTGCATTTAATTGTTTCATATACTTACAAAATGGGAAACGGTAGGAAAAAACTGTGAATGCCTATGACGTGCCAAGCTGTTTTATCTTGACGTGATTTGTGGTGAGTTGTACTTTTGGTAATTGTAGTGATGTTGTCTATTAGCAATGATAACGTGTCCTGTGACTGCGGGAGGATTGAAACTAGACTTGATGCTAGATGCTTGATACTTTAGGTACATTTATGACTCATATTCTTTGTAGGGTCTGAAAAAGTGGTACACATTTAGGCAACATTTAATATTTCTATCTAGTAGTTAATACATATTTAAACTAGAGGAACATTTTCTAGGCAATTTATATGAAGAGAAAAAAAATCTGATCATATCGGTGCTTTTCAGATTCTCGAATGTGATGATGTCATGCTCCCAGATGGGGGCAAGAGTCAGTTTTTCTTATTGATAACATTTATTTTACCCTGAAATACCCAAAAGGTAAATTCACAAGTGCTGAACCTGATTGTTATTAGTGTTTAGACCATAAAATTTCCTACATCACAACAAAAACCTACATTTTAACAATATTCATTTTAGCTGCTTCCACCTGTTTCAACATATTATTGGCCTATAGAGTGTTCTGATGTCACTTGAAACCCAGCACTAGTGACCACTGATTTCAAACCTTCCTCTTAATTCCTCACGTTATGGAAAAATACAGTTTGAAATGATGTTTAGGTGGGATTACGTAACACTTTCTTTCTTTCCTTCTACTTCTTTTATGATTGAAACCTTTATAAAGGTTTTTACTCTGCTTTTTTCTCCTTTAATGTTAATTTTATGGTGATTATTTGTGTTTTAATTTGTTGTATTGTGATTTTAATGTCTTTCTTATTCTGTAAAACGATTTGAATTACCTTGTGTGCGAACTGTGCAATACAAATAAACTTGTCTTGCCACTTGTGGTTATGAGGTTAGTTGCGGTTTGGTATTGACAAATATGGGTATTGACAAATAAGTCATCTTAGCATGACATGAGTGACGAATCCCAATGTTCCGCTTCATGTTTGGTGTGTGCCTTTTTCAAACCCATACTTTCATTCATACATTTCCCATTACCTTGATCAGTGCATCATCTTTAGTATCATTGTCATCAGTCTTGTGGCTGTTGCAGCAGTCAAAGTTCTTCAGCATGGTGGGAATGGTGAGGGGCAGGAGCAGGATCCAGATAATTATTGAGATATGTGGTGACTTTTTCAGCGCTTTCAGTAGATTCTTGCGCCCGGGGTGGACCACATTAAAATATCTGTCAATGGACGTCACTGTGAGGAAAGCAATACTAGCGCCTCGATTCAAAAACAACATAAACAGCATTGCCTTGCACACAGCGTCATTTGGACTCCTCCTCTCCCCCTTGATGTAGTTGTGCGCCTTTATGGGCAAACAGAACAGCAACAAGATATCAGCCAAGACTAAGTTGAAAAGAAAAACATTATTGGTGTTTGATTTCCAAAATTTGAGCTTGAAAATGAATAGATGCAGGACGGACGCATTGAGTGGCAGCGCTAGTATAAATATAATGATCATCACAGCTGCATAGAACTTGTATAGGTTCTTGTTAGTGGCTTCACAGTCCTCAATGAGCTGGTAAACACCTACTTGCTGGGTTATGTTCTCCATTGTCAACACCGCAGTCAAATATGTGCTTTGACAGAAGAATGCAACCTCACCATTCAAGTTGCAAGAAACTACTTCGCTTAGCTGCAAATCCCAAAGAAATCTTGTCAAACTAGTTTTCCCCAGTCCATGTAAAGTAATGTAATCCTTATTTTCTTCAAGCTGTTGTTTTGGTGACTTGAATCTGATAGAAAAGCAATAGAAGAAGTCTTGTTTTATAAATGGTGGTCTGGGAGTGATCCTGCTATTGCGTGAAGAGAAAAGACAAGTATTGTAGTTTTTGTTCCAGTCACACAGTTAGAGTTATAGTAGCTCCGCCTTTTTGCCCAAGGAGGTGACTCAACATCTGCTATTCCTGACATGTCCATATACTGACAGGCCTATATGTTTTTGACGGGAGATTAAAGAGAACAGTCTAATAAAATAAAAATATATGGGAGGTCTTTTACTGTTACATGAAAAGAAAGTTTAATCCATACAAGTTGGTGTGTTTTTAAACTAAGGTTCAAGTCCTGTGGTTTACAAGGGGCTTTATTAGGTAGTAAAGGTTTCATGACTTCTGGTATAGTCCTGGTTTAGACAATTTAGACCTGGGGTTTAGTAAGTACAGGTTTTTTATTACTTATATAGACTTAATTTTGTCCCCGTTTAGGACCTGTTTTAGTTAAACTTAAGTTCAGTTTTAGCACTGGTTTAAATAGAGACCTGGTTTAGATGAGGCTCAGTGACATAATCCTTACACCTGCCATAGACCTTAGCAGTGATTACATCCCACTCATGTTTTCAAGATTTTTTCCAATTAGTAAAAATATATATATGTCCAGGGTACTCATGTCTGAGATTTGGCACAAAGTGTGAGAATCCAGACCTTTTGGGACTTGCAAAATCCCAAACGTTAGCTAATGTAGACCTGGTTTGTATGTTCTTCACAGATAGAACAGCTGGAGAGTTAGCAGACGTACAAAACTCCTCCGGGAACACTCATTTGGTGCTTATGTGTAGTATGTTGGGGAAGTTAGCTAGAGGAATGTGATGTCCAATGGGAGGGTTTAAAAAAGAAAGCCTGGAGTATTTGGCTTGGGTTGAGCATGCTCGAAGTGGAGTTCCCAGGTCAATGACAAGTCCAGACAAGGCGAGAATTCAAGACTTTCTCCAGGACACATGTCAAGCACAATGACAGGAAAATGAAGCATCAAGTCGCCAAGGTTGAAGTTATTACAGGCAAATATAGACATCACCATTTGAACAAGAATCACATTAAGCCAAAGAAAGACAAAAAAAAAAAAAGTTTTTGTTTTAGCCTTAATTGTAAAGGTAATGTTCATCTACAGGCTTAAATACAGCAATACAATCACATCTGATTCCTGAAAACCATTAGCTGTCCTATACTGAGAAAACATTTCATTTTTGGTGCAAATTGGTTTTAGTTGCAGTACCTGGCAACCTGAACTCATTTGAGAACAAGATAGTACTAAGGAAATATTTAATTTTGTTAATTTTCAAAGGCCAAATTTATTGAGAATCTGTTATACATTGTGTTAGATTTCAGTAAACATAGTTGTTTTCAGCCATTCTCTCTATTGTTTACCATACTCCTAACAATCATTTATAGAGCTCACTGTATATATAGGTCAACATTGTTCATATATATTCCTTGTTGTATATATGGTTGATATGCTATAAAGTTTATGAAGCATGATTACTGCATATGTGCTTCATGTTTCATCAGTGCCGTTGTTGACATGTCATTTGCCACGCTTCATCAGGTCAAATGTATGAGCCGCTTTTATGAGTCCTTCTGTGACCCCTTGTCGAGACCCTTTTTCAGTCCCACCCCCCCTGTCTTACCTGCCTGGTGACCTCTCTCCTCCCTATCCTGTCCCTCATGCTGAACAATGGTGTCTTTGTGTATTTCATTACCTAGTACACACATGCCATTGTTCATATAGTTGTGTTGATGTAATTAAATCTTCCGGACACACATATATGGGAATGACAATTCGTTTTTAGTGCTTTGTTTTCCTCAGTAAATGGTAAATGCTCACATGTATTGTACTGCTGCGTCTTTGACTATATATACATATATATTTGCATTTTGCTAATCCTATATGTTCCAAAGTGAACTAAAGCAACATTACGTGACCTGTTGGTCTTTGTAATACCACTGCACTCTTGCAAACCAGGTGCTGTTACTGCAGACACTCAAAAGAAACAGCTTCTGAATGTTGTTGCTGTTAAGTGAACCTCTCATCCAATCAACCACATGCACTGGTCCAGAACAGTCTTCAGCACTGGTCCAGAACAGTCTTCAGCACATTCACATTTATCTCTCCATTAGTTTTTATTTTAAATTGCAGCTTGTATTTATCTGTTTCATATTTTTATTGCCTGTGGCCTGTCAAGTAGTTTCTTTGCAATTTATATGAATAGAATAGAATGATGTCATACTCCCAGACGGGGGCAAGAGTCAGTTTTTCCTATTGAAAGCATTTATTTTACCATGAAATATCCAAAAGGTAAATTCACAAATCCTGAGCCTGATCATTATTAGTGTGTAGACCATTTAGAGTCGGCACAAGATTATAATGTATTCTGTATATACAATATAAAGAATGTGGTTATTGAATGTTTGGATATTTGTACATGTATGCATTTTTACTCTGAGCAGGCCCCTCTCCAGAGATCTGACCTGTAACTTGGCCTGCTAGTGTCAACTGCATGTCTCCATGGAGATAAAGTTGAAATGCCACACTGTGGAACATTCAAAGCAACAGTAGTGGACTGTCAGCAAGTGGCTGACACTCCACCACAAAGTTACACAGTACACCTTTAAGCAGCAATTGACTGGCTTCAGGTGGAGTTTCAGACCAACTTTGCATTGTTTTTAAAAGACTTGCTGTATTATCTTTACATATAAACTTTACATTATACAACTTAATTTGTCACATCTTTGACCAGTATTTCATTTATTAGCAGTACTAGCAAACATCTTTAGAGCCAGTTAGAATTATAATTTGATATAGTGTTACAGTTGAGTCAGTTCAGAAAGGTGTAACAGTCAGACCAGTGTGCAGCCCTGAAGCCCTCCCCTGTGCTTTGCTGGTGGAGTCATAACTCACTATAACATGAGGTTTAAACTGTCAGCTCCACCGTCTCACACAGAAGTCACATATTTGGCACCAGCATGCAGGACTGACTTTTATCAACTCAATCTGGATGTATATATTCCTGATGTTATTTTTACTGTATATGTCTTGAGAAATATGCAGTAGGTGTCATTCATGTATTCATGAGATACATTTTGTTTAAACTAAGAGATAAGACATACATTTCACTACACTACTTTCTCAGTGAAAACGTGTATTTTTGTGTTAATTACACAAAGTGGAAAAAATGTACTACAAATTTGTACTTAAGTAAAAGTACAATGTGGCTTAAAAAGGCACTCAAATACTAGTACTGCTTGTGATTGCAATTGTACTTACATATGAAAAATACTACTTAAAATACTAGTTAGTTACTTTTAATGTACATTTTGTACCATTTTACCATTTTAGATATTTTCAAACTTTGGAGATATGTTTGGACTGCATTAAATAGTTTTTAACTGTTTGTGAGAGACGGGTGAGATGGCCGTGATTTGGGATGAATGGGATTTATATTTAGTAACTAGTTTTAAATGTAGTGAAGTACAATTACTTGGTTAAGTACATCTACTCTAAAACATATTACCAAAATAATCTACTCAGTTACAGTAATGCAAATATTTGTAATGAGTTACGTTCCACCTCTGATCATACATACAAAGGAAATGAGCAGCTTATGGAAAAGTCAACAATGAACGTTGAGATTAAAGCTCTGCTAAGCAACCAATCACCTGCTTTTTACAAAAGAGGACATTTAATACATAATAGCAACTTAACACTTTTATATTGTGTGAACATTTGTTTAAGATTTTTTTGTCCAATTTCTCACTGTGGTTCACGTGTTGATGGTCATTTTTTTCCCCCTCATTGTTGTGGTGCCATTTAGACATTTCCAAAGCCATTCTGACCTTACCACCTCCAGCCACATTCCTCTTTAAAAATTAACAAGTACCGTGAACTGAACTGTCCCTGGGGCTTAGACATTTGACCTTGAACGAGACAAAAATGGATTTTTCATGACATACTTTTGCTATTGACCAAGCAACCATTTAGCATTTTAATCTGACTCAATCAAAAAGCCGAGAGCAAGTTAACGCATCAGTGCAGGTCCAAACTGGCTTCTGGATATATCATACTCTCACTAGTTCAACAAGAGAAACAAAGGGAAACGTTTAAACTATTTGCAAGCAAACATTGGCAAAGTAAGGTTCAAGTGAAAAAGTCAGAAAAGAGAAGAAAAAGGTAAGAGTAGTATCATGCTGATGTCATAAATGCGCACACACACACTAGTATATTATAATATTATATTCCTATTTTCTGTTTTTATCTACCTTCTCAGTGTATTGGTGTAGCTTCTGTATAATAATTAACACAGCGTCACTTTTTCCCCCATGACACTATGTTGCAATATGAATGAAAAACATTTCATCTGAAGTATTCCTAGTTTTGATTTTTGGACTCCTCCAGGCAAGGGAAAATCAGGAAGTCATTGTTAGTTTTATGACATTATAAAAACCACATAGCCAATGTCTATAATTATAAACATGGAAATTCAATCTTCTGTGGGAGAGAAAACACATTTAAATCTCTGCCAGTGCCACAATCAGGACCAGGAAGTAACTCAGACCCGAAGAGTTCAAAGGTCAACAGTGAGCCACAACAAACAGTACATTTTTTCAACAATGGGCCAGTCAACACAGATTCGACACCTTTTAAGTCTTTCCTGTTCCCATGCGTTGCAGTTTGGGAAGCTATATTCAAAGCAGCAGTGACGATGATAACCCAACTTCCATGTGTCACCATTTTCCCAAGCACACTGTCCCACCCCTAAAGAGACATCTGTGCTGGCTATGGGAAAACTGTATGGAATTAGAGGGTCTCATCTTATGCTGAACTGAAACGTTTGTGCTTTTAAGTATTAACCATTTTGTGATTTTGTTTCTACATGAAAATATACCATAAGTTATGTTTTTACCCTAATTTAACAGCTTCTTAGTAAAGGCTGTTTGGGTGACAGTGGCTCTGGCGGTATTGTGGTACAGTGACAATCTTTATGTTGAGAGTGAGTCCAGTTTTTTCTGTTATTGTGTCATTGAGCAACGCACTTCATCCACCTCGACTAAATTTGAAGACTGTGTGTGTGTGTGTGTGTGTGTGTGTGTGTGTGTGTGTGTGTGTGTGTGTGTGTGTGTGTGTGTGTGTGTGTGTGTGTGTGTGTGTGTGTGTGTGTGTGTGTACATCTTAACTAATCAAAACTACTAAAATTTAATTAATTATAATAATTTGAACTGAGGTGCATGTCTTTGTGTATTTGCTGAAAGGTTTAGAGACCTAATAACAACATATTGCAATAGAAAATGTTGAAGGATGCATTACACAAGATTGAAACTAAACATGTTGGCTTGATGTATTCTTGTGGACAGACATCCAAGACATTTATTGTGCACATGTGTGATGAATTATAAGGCTGAGAAGACTAAGCTAATATTTCCAAATGGATTGAGAGACAACAGAAATAGGGCAAAGAGCTGGGGGCCACTGCTGCTGGGACACTTCCCCAGAGGGGTCTCCCAGACCCCTGGAACTAATCTCAAAGTCTACGCTTAGCTGTCCACAAACATTTTTTGGGGGGTGGATCATTCAAGAACCCCACCAGGCCAAACAATACACTTTTGCCAAAGGCAACACTTACTAAATTTCTGGCATTTTTCAGTTGACTTTTCCAGTTCATCCCAGGACAAGTCAGTTAGTTTGCCTCTTAACATTTGTAGATTTGGGACAACTTTACAATAAATACACCTCAATTAGCCTTAAGAAAGCATGAACAAAGATTTAATACATAATGAACAAATAGTTTAAGAATGATTCAGGCTTAGTAACTTAATTAAGGGGTTAGGGGTCAGGTATTAATTAATTACTTACTAAGCCTGAATCATTCTTGATAAACTATTTGTTCATTATGAATTAAGTTTTTGTTCATGCTTTCTTAAGAGCCTATATTACGCTATTTTCTGTTATAATATTGTTTCCTCATCACAACTGGACTTATGTTTTGTTTCATTCACACATTTAACACAAATCCTGCATATTTAGGGTTCTTCTCTGGAAAACACTCCACCTTGTGATGTCATGTAATAAAGGATGTTCTCCACTGTGTTTTAAACTCCAAACATCTTCACAAGAATCATTTGGATTTCAGGACTGGAATTGCCAATCTCTACTGAACCAAAGGTAAAATGTAACTGTTAACTTGAAAACTACCACTACCATCACAAGGTGGAGTGTTTTGAGTTTTTTTTGAGTCAGGTAATGAGGAGGTAACAGCATTATAACATAATATAGGACCTTCACGGTGTAGTTATCAAGTGTTACCGTAAATGTGTATGTTTTTACCCTGGTTACCCTACACACTCCAGTCCAGTCCTGTTTTATGACCATCATCTGATAAGACTGGATCAACACCACTTTATTGTTGACACAGAAAACAGAACAGAGCGTTATTTAATATGTCTTAGATTTCTCCTGCTTTGTAATTGCAAAACTTTGTGCTATCCATCAAGTTTTATCAATGGTCTTTGATACCAGTTACCACACAATTTCTCTGTGTTGATCTGCTTTCTTGCTAAAAATACAATCAATGCTATCTTGGGGAATTCTCACACCCCACATCTGACTCATTCCTTTTTACCATCACATGTCCACGCTATTTGTCTCTGTAATCCCCTCCATAACTTAATAGTTAGAGTGACAGATACTCTTGTCTCCTGCCTCGTTCGACGTCATGTGAGTCATTTTATATTTTCCCAAGTGTCACAATAAAGTTAACGGTTGGCAGATTTCATTTAGATAATAAATTGCAGCAGTCGGATTGTTAAGCATGACATCATCAATAGAGCTCCAAGGACACAAGCAGCAAAAACAGGGATTTTATCTGAAACTTCCGCTGACAAATTAAACTAATGAAACTGTTTCACTTTAAATAATAACAGCGAATGGGGATAATATACATATTTTTTGTTTCATCATCATAAAATTCTATACAATCCTAGGTTGGAACAGGTTAAAATCTGCCAAAATGTTAAAATGTATACAAAGCACACTTAAGACATCATAGAGAGGGTTCATGAATGTGTGGATGGATAGATCGATAGAATGATAGACTGATAAATGAACAGCTCAGTGTGGTTCTACCTTATGCTGTGATACTCATGCATCAAAGTACAAAAATAGTATCTTGAACAGTAATGTTAGCTGTGTACTCAATAATACTGTCACAGCAAATACCCTGCAGAATTACAGTTGCTATTACTATTACCAATCCAGGTATCTTATATTACAACTGCTAGTAAGGTTTTAGTGCTAATATTATCTAACTCTGCTAATGTCTTACTTTCCTCCACTACTTTGGCCTAAAATTACGTGTGTGTGTTTTGTATGAAGCAAGACTGTGTTTTCAGGGTGTGTCATTCAGTTTCCAGACTGTAGACATGTCCCTGCCTGCTCTGCTCTTTTATCATGCCACTCTAGAAACTATTAGCAATCACTTGGAGTTATTTATTATAGGTTATTGACATTTTAAGTGATGTTGTTATTTATTCATAATCCCTTTTGTACAAATTGGGTTCCTCGAATGCGATGTCTCATTTACAAGTGACCAATTATATGTAAAACCAGCAAAAGATAGTAGAAGTGATTTAATCGTCATGTTATTTATCTATCAGTTTTCTTGCTTGCTGCATGCCTGACTGGTTCTGATATTTTCCATATTTCAAAAGCAACTATTGCGGGTATCAGAAGCCTTTCTAGATAGTGTTCAACAACGCCATCTACTGAACCCTTGCTGTAAGTGGAGGGAGGAAACTATAGTTATTGTAATGTTAGTTTGAGTGTAGGCAACCAAAAATAATTTCCAGATAGGAGTAATGTAGGCAAAAAGAATGACTTGACTTTATTTTAAAAAGTTCTGTCTGTTTGTAATTTTACGATTTTCTATTATTTTTTACCATTTATTTACCTATGCATCAGCAGTAGTACAACCCACATAAATTTACTATGACTGTGCTGTTGCTACTTACATTATAATGTTTATTTTATTTTAATGTATTTACTATTTTATTTATTTTGCATCTTTTAAAAGTGAATATGCTCACAGGATCTGTTTAAAACATGTCTCACAGATTGGCCATAAAAGCACTGGTATATTTCCAACCTGTGTCTATAATTGATTGTCTCTGATTGAGATTTCTATCACCATGTGTCAATCATGTGAAGTATCAAATTAAATAGCAGTAGAATAATATGGAGCTAAGTGGCCTTTAAACACCTGAGGAATAATAGATGAGGAGTCACAAAAGACGGCGTGGTGCCACTGAGTGACCTCATTACACCTGACAACAAACTGACACCACTCACACCAGTGCAGAGGAAATGATTTTAGCACTAAAATCATACATTAGCCTTTTCAAATAGCTCACACACAACTATTCAAAACCAGTTAAATGAAATGTGTATCCTTTGTAGCCACTTATTGTCTGTTTAGCTCTACAGCCTTTCATTGAAATTCAATGGGGACAGAAAATAACACCTCGAGATTACACCTTGATAGTCTTTAATGTCATTCATAATACAGGTTAATTCAAATAAAAGTCAAATGTAAATCGAAATGATACCTGATGGATTGTATTTGATGTCCATAAGAGGGAACACACGAATATTGAACCTGATCATTTAAACCCATAAACCCACTGTATTACAACAAAAACAGTCAAACTAATTACAGTAGTCGTTTGTATTAAATTCCATATGACAGACTCGAACGCTCAGTTTTAAAAAGTAGTTCAAATTAATGTCTGGGATTTTTAAGTCTATTTTTCCCTTCCATTTCTGGAGAACTTTTAAAATCACAGATCTATGGTGAATGGATTTTTTTTATTTGAGTTTACAAAAAGCAGCAGTGATCCCTATTGGATAATACAGCCATAGCCCTGCATGCAGTGGCTGAGTGAATGTTGCCTGAACTTTGTGGAGCAAGGTCATTGTTTGTGACACACTATAAAACGCCAACACCCCAGCCTCGTGATCCAAGTAGACTCCTATTTTTGTTGAGCGTGGTCCTAAAACTGGACAACTAACACCATTAAACCAATATACATAATTGTTTTTATCACAAAACAACGCCCAGGATTTATCATTGTACCCAAATAAGCAATCTATTGAGGATCCTTGCCTTTTAATACTCTTGTATGCCACTGCTACATACACACCTTCCTCCCCAGACCACTCCACCTCCCAGTAACATCGACCTGTCAGGCTTTGTTTGCTCAAAACCTGCCTCCAATCTTGAAATCTTTCCGGGTGTTGAACATAATCAATGTGTTTTCCTATGAGCGTAACTCTTCTGTTGAAATCGGCAAGTGCTAGCTGGGTGTTGGCTGTGTTGAGGTCTAGTGTTATGTTCTGGGCGTACTTCAGAAAATCCTCTCTAGTCTGAGGAGCTGGATCATCCACAGACTCCTTTGCTGAACCTTCCAAGACATTTTGCAGTTTATTGGTCAGAACTCCAACTGCAGCTGTGAAGTCTTTGAAAGATTGAACAGGAAGAGGTTGGACGTAGTACGATTCAGGGTCGTCCATTGTTTCAGAAAGTTCCAGATACTTTTGCAGAAATAGGCTGTCGTCGGAAATGTGCGACACCAACTCCATCTCAAGACTGATCCTCTTCAGATTAGCAAGTTCTCCAGCCATATTTTTTCGAATCTCTCCAACTTGGCGCACTTTGTTCTCCTGTTCAGTTCGGACCTCCCTCTCAAAATCACGTTTCTTTTGCTTAACAAGACAAATAAAGTTTTCAAATTTTGTGTCATTTTCAAACACTGCTTCGTCAGCAGCGAGATTGATACTCATTTCTTCCTCTAGCAGTATTTCAGACTCTTTCTCTCGATTCATGATTTTCTGAAGGATGTTTTGCTGTCTGTTCTCCAGCTCCTTCTCCCTTTGAGCCCTCTCTGTTATCACCGGGATTATATCATGTCCCCTGTGTTCGTTAACTGAGCAAAGAAAACATATGCATTGCTGGTCTCTTCGACAAAACATCTTCATTGCCTCATTGTGTCTTGGGCAAAGTCCTTCTTGCAGATTTCTTGAGGGCTCTGTCAACTTGTGCTTTGCAAATGCCAGAGACTTGTGGTGAGGTTGTAAGTGCTTCTCGCAAAAAGATGCCAGACACTGCATACAGGATTTTATCGCCGTTAGTTTCTTGCCCTCGCACACGTCGCACAGGACATCTTCTGGACTTGAATCTGGAGTCTCGATGTTAGTTGTTTTGAATTCTTCCACCAACTCCTCCAATAAAATATTTTTCATGACCATCGGTCTTGAGCAATAGTACTTTCTACACTGAGGGCACGTATACATTTCTCGTTGTGTGTCCCAGTGGTTGGTAATGCAGTCCATGCAGTAGTTGTGTCCACAAGGAATGGTAACTGGATACTTGAGGAAATCTAAACAAATTGAACACAAATATTTCTCTCGGCCGGCCCCAGCTTGTGCCATTTCAGCCCCTGATGATTCATGCAGATGTCGGAAATAAAGAGTAGTGAAATACAGGCACGAGTTATAGTTTTTACAGGACAGGTTCAAAGGTTTGTGATAAGAGGCAGGAATAAGGAGTGGTTGTGAGACAGATCGTCGTCTGTTGGTTTGGCATGTTTTTTTTTGTTTTTTTTATAGATTTCTTTAAGGCCACAACACAATCAAATATTCCCAATGTAAACCAATAGTACACTTGCACCAGAGTGTGGCTAATAAGTAGAGAGATTATGTTTCCGGACCTCACTACTTAGTATTTAGATAGGACAATCTTCTCTGAGGGCATCCTTGTTCGCCTCTCACTGTAAGACTATGCCACAGGTTCAAGGTTCAGCCTGACATAATGAGGCAAACTGTCAGTGACGGGAAAAGCAAGCAGGGATCCTCCTAAATAAATCATTAGTGAGCAGGAGAGATATAGTAAATTCAGTTATACTGCACCACATGGCCTTGACATTTTAACCAAGGAAGACATGACACTAGCATTTAACCAATGAGTTACACACAACCATTCAAGACGATTGGAGGACCGTAGTCAGAAAATGTCTTTTTATTAGTATTTTTTCAGTTTACATTCAAGTAGTGGCAGCAGAGGCTCATTAACCTTTTCTAAAATGTTACACAAAAGAGGCACTTGACGGATATCCAGAAGCTGCCTTCACTTAATCATCCCATGCATCTCAAAACCCACACATTCTTCAGACAAACCCAAAACTGTCCAAAATTCTCAACTTTTTAGACACTACAATACAACTGGGGTTTGTGGGTTGTAATTAACCACTGTTTATCCTGACTGATATTAAACAGGTGAAAGGTGGTACGATGGGCAGGGTGTTCTCCATATTATTTGGACAAGTAGTATTGTTCAAAATAATAGCAGTACAATGTGAATAACCAGAATAATCCAGGTTTTTAATATATGTTTTTATTTCTACATGGCAAACAAGTTACCAGTAGGTGCAGTAAATTCTCAGAAAACAAACAAGACCCAACATTGATGAAATGCACGCTCTTAAGGCTGGTTGAAAGGAGTGTGTTCAAAAAAATAGCAGTGTCTGCCATGGACTGTACAAACTCAAAATTATTTTGCAGAAACATTTTTGTTTGTAGGATTTAGCAATCCTGTGAATCACTAAACTAATATTTAGTTGTATGACCACAGTTTGTTTTTTTTTAACTGCTTCACATCTGTGTGGCATGGAGTCAACCAACTTGTGGCACCTTTCAGCTGTTATTCCACTCCAAGATTCTTTAACAACATCCCACAATTCATTTACATTTTTTGGTTTTGCTACATAAACAGCATTTTTCACATCACCCCACAAGTTCTTGATTGGATTAAGGTCCGGGGATTAATGGCCACTCCATTAACATTAATTTTGTTGGTTTGAAACCAAGACTTTGCTCATTTACTTGTGTGTTTGGGGTCACTGTCTTGTTGAAACACCCATTTCAAGGGCATGTCCTCTTCAGCATAAGACAACATGAGCTCTTCAAGTATTCTGACATATGCAAACTGATCCATGATCCATGGTAAGTGATAAATAGGCCCAACACCATAGTAAGAGAAACATGTCCATATCATAATGTCTTCACTGTGTACTGTGGCTTGAATTGTGTGTGGCAGAACTGTGGCAGAGTTTACTCTCATCAGTCCACAAAATGTTCCTCCATTTCTCTTTAGATCAGTTGATGTGTTCTTTGGCAAATTGTAACCGCTTCTCCACATGCCTTTTTTTTAAACTGAGGAACTTTGTGGGGGATTCTTGAAAATAGATTAGCTTCGCACAGACGTCTTCCAACTGTCACAGCACTTACAGGTAACTCCAGACTGTCTTTGATCATCCTGGAGCTGATCATTGGCTGAGCCTTTGCCATTCTGATTATTCTTCGATCCATTTTGATGGTTGTCTTTCGTTTTCTTCCACATCTCTCTGGTTTTGCTCTCTATTTTCAGGCATTGGAGATCATTTTAGCTGAACAGCCTATAATTTTTTGCACCTCTTTATAGGTTTTCCCCTCTCCAATCAACTTTTTAATCAAAGTACGCCGTTCTTCTGAACAATGTCTTGAATGACTAATTTTTCTCAAATGCATGTTCAACAAGTGCTGGCTTCATCCTTAAATTGGGGGCACCTGATTGACACCTGTTTTTTTGTTTTTTTTTTACAAAATTGATGACATCACTGATTGGATGCCACGCTTCTATTTTTTTTTTTAACACACCCCTTTCAACTAGTTGCCCAGTGGCCCAGCCTTAAGAGTGTGCATATCATCAATGTTGGGTCTTGTTTCTTTTCTGAGAATCTACTGCACCTACTGGTAACTTTTTTGCCATGTAGCGATAAAAATATACAAAAAACCTGGATTATTCTAGTTATTCACATTGTACTGCTACTATTTTGAACAATACTGTAAATATAGATTGCAGTTTAAAATCCTCTATAAATGTTTCAGACAGTGGCTGATGAGAGGTGGATCTTTGGGCCCCCAGAAGAGGGACTCAAACCCCCCATCTCCCTCACCTTCCCGCGCACTGTCCAGTCTTTGCCTCCTGTTGTGCCGGCTGCAGTAAGATAATTTGGCGGTTAGTTTGAGGAGCTCTTGAATCACTGTCCTTATATCCAGACAGTCCTGGGATGCTTTCAGAGTGGCAGAGTTAAAAGGGAATGTCCTGATGAAGTCTCCCACTCTGATCGGAGGGACGGCTGCTGCTCTGTCTCTGCTCTGACCTGAAGTTGTGTTTACTGGTCTCTGCTCAATACTGTGAAAAAAACACACACATTACTTCAAAGCTTTTAGCATAACATTTTCCTAAAGCAATTTATTTGAAATTAGCGATGGGCAAAGCAAAAAAAAAATCTCATCACAATTTTTTTGAACTAAGGTCAGACACGTGGTGTTTCTGAGAGTTCACATTGATTGGTTACATGTCACTCACTTGAGCATGAACAAGGAAAAGTCTGAGTTTGAATATAGTATAGCTACATTCAACAGAAAAGCATTCAATTATATTTCTGGATCTGATCACAATTCAGTTTCACCATATTGTAGAGCCTTATGAGCACAATCAAATTTAGCAGCAGAAAACAGTTGTAAACATGAAAAAAAAAAAAAAAAAAACTTGCAATCTGAAAGCTTGATTGCACCATGTTGCTCATTGTATCAATCACAATGAAAACAGCATACATAATGAGTGGCTGGCCTCACCTGTAGATGTTGGGGAGCCTCCAGGAGTCGGCTGAGGGCTTTGACTCCAGATCCTGCGTTGGAGTATCACATGTCAAAGAGGAAACGTCTGTCTCTCCGCAGGGCACAGCCTCGGTTTCAGTTTCATCGTCATCACGGTTTGTAACCTCAGACAGGCCGGGCAGACGTGGTGAGATGACGGGACACAGGAGTCTTTTTGTCCCTGTCAACTTTGTCCTTGGCTCCAGGATCAGGTCCACACTCTTGTTGTCACTATACTTAGTTGTGGCAGTGCTAACCATTCCACTCTTAGCTCCTGGTTTATTCATTTCGACAGGTGGTAGATGTCTTTGGTATCGAGGAACTAAACCACTGGTTTTCTGTTGGCCCTTTTCCATTTTGAGAAAAGGAAGCTTATCAACCTGTGATTGTTTCTTTTCCTTAACCTTCTGTGTGGAACATTTCACGTTTGTTAGTGCTGGCATTGAAACATATGAAGATCGATTGACTTTTAAACATTTGTGCAATTTTCTCTTATAAGCTCTATCCCTAAAGCGATCCACCCACCGGTAGTTCATCAAATCAATCAGGTCACTTATAAGACCTTTTTTGACTGTGATATCTGCTTGGCAGTCCAGAGTTAATCCAGGACTGTAGTTGACTTCCAAGAGCCATGGTTTTAATTTTACATCAACGAGAATATCAAAACCTAGAAGCTCCACACAGTTGGGACAGTGTGGAACAGAGGGAGCAATGGCAAGGAGTGTCAAAGTTACAATGTTGTTAATTCTTTGCCACAAAATAAGTTCATTGACTTCTTGGCAATGAAGGAAATGCCTAAACTTGCTCATTGTCCATTTACACCCTTGACCCACTTTACCCTTCTCGGTTTTGTAGAAGGGGCTAAACTTATTGATGCTAGTATTGGTGAGATGTGAATACAGATTGCCTAAATTGGACAATTGGTATTTCTCCGTAGCGAAACGCACAAGGCCTTCTTGATGGATGTAGACCGTTAGGGGATTAAAACTTTTGACACAAACATAAATCCTTAAGTCAAACTTGTAACCAGAAACAAGAAGAGGATTGGAGATGTAGCGTTGCACTATCACAGTTGAGTCATACACCAAGTCCTTGATGTCCTCAAAGATGAAGATCCCTCTGCCTCGGGAAAGGTCCACTGGTTTACAGATCCAGTGGACAGGCAGGCCTGGGCTCATGCGTTGCCGGTTGTACTCAGCCAGGAAACGTGTGTAGTCATTTGGGAGGATGAAGGCAACTGGGCTGAAGTCGTACACACCAGACCCAAACGTGGTTCTCATTCTTCTGAGGTTACGAGTCAAATAGTCCTGAGAAACACAATTTAACATTTTAAATACTATGTTCAATATGTAAGGCCCATGTTTTATGATATTCTGATATAGGAGGCACAGTATGTAACTTTCCCATGGATGTCCCCTGTATGATTTCATGGAAATAGAACGTTAAAACCATACTTTTATTTTATTTTTTTTTAAGTTGTATATATATATATATTATATATATATATATATATATATATATATATATATATATATATATATATATATATATATATATATATATATACACACACATACACACACACACATATGTGTATATATATATATATATATATATATATATATATATATATATATATATATATATATATATATATATATATACTTGCAACTATATATTAACTATGCAACTATATATTTACTGCATTTGTGAGAATTATTCATTCACAGCATCACCCAGCTTCAGTTTTGTTTTTAAAGTTAGGGCTTGCTCTGGTTTGTTAATACAACCAGTTTAGTAATAATAGCCAGCATAATTTAGAACAGTTATATTTCCAGTAATTTAAAACCTTCAAGGGCCATTTTTACACATTTCATATTATTCTTCACACCTTGCGTGTGATGCCAATGGTTTTTGGGTGGTGGTTGAGCCGTTGCCATGGCATCAGGTTGTAGTAGTCAGATTTGCGAAAGAGCGAGGCCCTCCAGTACAGGTTCCAGTCTTCGTCGTGTCGGTGCCTTTTGTCATACTCCTCCCAGCCTCGCTCCAGCAGCACCTCCCTCACCAGCTCTGGGCCCCGGTCATGCAGCCTGAACACCAGGGAAGCAGCCATGCAGCATCCTCCTCCACAACCACACTCTGTTTAACCACATGCACACATTAGTTAGATAAATTGTATCTAAATGGAGTTAATAACTTGAATTCAAACTACACTTTTTCTGTGGGTTTTAGAAGTTAAAACAAAAAATCCTATCCTTTCAATGGTGAAAAGTCCACATAATAATGCTTATAATAGGAAGCTGAAACCCATGAATACTTCAAAGTTAATGGAACTTTCAAATGTTCAATTAACTTTGAAACTATTAGTTAAAGTTTATCATTTAAATTATCTGGTATTATTGCAACGTGCTCGTTCTTTTAATAGATTCTAATGTAAACTCATGATTACTTGAATGATATTAAAAACTAGGAATGTGGTAAATGAATTAAAGATTAAAATATATGAGAATATCTCCTAAATGTAGCAGTTTACAAAGACTATTGTATTAGACATTGAGAGGAAA
The DNA here is from genome assembly GCA_019594935.1 of Periophthalmus modestus. Taxonomy (NCBI): domain Eukaryota; kingdom Metazoa; phylum Chordata; class Actinopteri; order Gobiiformes; family Gobiidae; genus Periophthalmus; species Periophthalmus modestus. The sequence continues at coordinate 15,560,300 of JAIEZT010001328.1, forward strand.
CCATTCTGACGGGCTACTTCTTAAAAGTAAAGATTGACTGGACTACACATAATCAAAAAGTAAAAGCAGATAGAGACCCACAATGTTTACATGTCTTTTGTTTTTTTGAGAGATAAATATTACTTTTTAGTCATATTTATCTAAATAAAAAAGTAACCACACATAATTCTACACAGTAATAAATCAATCTATTCAAGCTTACCTGTGGCAGCAGTTTACTCCCTGGCTGCTCCTCTTGAGTTTGATCCCCACTGTTTATGGGTGTAAATCTGAGACGACTGTGCGCACTTGACACTGTCCCAGCAGAGCGCTCACAGTGACAGCAGCGCATTAACTGTGCTCAGTCCCAACAAGAGGAGACAAAGGAGGAGGAGATGTAAGAACAAGCTCCAAGACAATGCAAAACTTGTACATAGATACGTTCTCAATTATTCAAACAGACAGACATGATTTGTAAATACAATAGGCTATAGTGTGGCTCACCTGATGCACTCACAACACTTCAAGTAGCCCCTGGGTTTAACTCATATGAATTTAACATTGCAGTGCATCAATAGCTCCCCCTGCAGTCTGTCTTTTTCAGTCAAGTGTGACCATTGTTGCTTTAGTTAAAATAGCAAAAAAATGTAAGTAATTTATCTGACTTTTGAATGTAATAATTTAATTTATAAAAATGAGTGGATCGATTAACTTACAACAGTCAACTGTGATACAACAGTCAATTTAGAAGTACGTCCAATTCAATAAAAGTAACTATTAGTTTTAGTCTTACATTGTTTTAATTATTGCTAAGTAATGGTTGTGTTCTGATGATACTGTGTGCCTTTAACCTCAGCTGTGCATGAATACTTAAGTCTGTGCTTTAGGCCTAGTGTATTAAAGGCCTGCAGCTGTAACTACAAGCTGCCTGGACAAAGCTCAGACAGCACACGCGGAGTGCAGTGATGCCAGCGGAGTTGCAGATCTGATTATTGTTTTAATTTCTTTTAATTGATCACTGTACCATTTTATCATCTAATTAGTATTTTTAGTATTTTTTGTTGTCCATGTTACTCAGACAGTCTAACATAATATATAAGTCATTCTTTTTTATTAAGTCATTCTTTTAGAGACTTTCGAGATGGCTGCAACCTTTTCCCACCTAAATCACATTTGGAAGACTGGACACATAATATAAACAATACAAAAATTTGATTGCTTTAATGGACTCTTGAATATTGATATACTGTTGTTTGTAGAGGCTTTCTGGTGATGTGCGAATAGAATTTCAGTTTGGGGCTCGATTTCGTAGAAAATTCAAACTTCCAGCTGGTCTTTTTGGAAGACCTAAGAATAAGGAAAATAAAACTATATATTTATTCTGATATTAAAACTTGTGCTTATTTATGTCAGTACATCTATAAAGCCTGTTCAGTTTCTGTATGTTCCAACTTCATAAGCCTAGTCCTCTGGCCCATTCTAGACATGGGATTATTGATCGGCTCCATTGTTGGCTTTTGATTTTTGCTGAAGAAATACCTGCAAGAAAACCTGAATTCAAGTATATGTTGAACATATTTTATGACAGATATGAGAGATTACTCACGGGCCATAGTGCATAATCGACTCTGTATCATACATCAGATTTAGAGTGTTTGCATTTTTTCTCGTAAAGTCTTTCTCCTTCCCTTTAACATAGATTAAAATAGATTAACAGTGGTTTACGTGAAATGGCCGATTAAAACAATATAAAAAAGGTACATTCTAGATAATGCAAACAGATTTAAATACAGTGTTTTGTGTCCTACTCTATTAAATCCTCACCTTTCCTAATGTTTTCCCAGTTGATGCGGACATACCGGTACCGATCAAAGCGTGTGTGCTCGTGATACAGCGTTTCCTACTAGACATCCCGTCGCATAGTACAGTGGCTGCACACCATCCACTCTTCCAATGAATGATGCACAGCTACAAATGACAAGACATTACAAAAAGGAATTTAAACTCAAACTCTCACTTAGACACCCACCTTTTGCCTTTGACAAATATGATGTAGTCCTCCTCTACGGTATGTTTTACAAAGCTAATACAAGTGACATCTGAAATCATTTTTAAGGCAGCGAAGATAATGGGCTTCTGGTTCTCTGCATACAGCACAAAAACACAACGTGTTAAACAATGATTTTAAAATACTTAGAAACCAAACTGCTCACCTAGCTCATTAATTATTCTGTACGGGACAACTTTATTGTACCATATGTTCATTGCAGCATTTCTGTTCTCCTTGCTGTAAACCAAAATGTCTCCTTCTTCAAGAAAGTTCTCAAGATCTGTTTAACAAAATCTACTGACATAATCTATAGAAGAAAAAAAAAGTGTTGTTACACGAATACCTTCTAGGGTTTCTGAAGGGTTCGTCCTCGGTGGACCATGAAAATGAGCAGCTACATGAATATGAATATAAACAGTGAGATGCATGGTATCAGTGAGATGTCCCACTAGTGGCCATATGTGGGGAGTACTTTATTTTTCTGGCTCATCCATAAGGGTTTGGCCACTTGCACTCCTAAATGACAAATTAACATGATGAAAGAGAGAATACACTGTAATCACTGACCTGATGAAGCAGTTACAACACTGGTCGTCAATGGCTCTCCTGCACCTACAGCACAGGATTTTTCCAGATGTTTCAACCAACATGTTCATTATGCATCAATAATATGTAGTTTCATTTCACTGACCGGTGCCATTCAAGGTGTCATTCGAGGTGTTATTAAAATTGAATATTGACACAATAGATCAATTTAAAAATAACATTTGAAAGGAAATCGGAAACCCCAAATCTCACCAACCTTGGTCACTGTATCCCTCTTGTGTGCTGTTCACATTTATAAGTAAACTGTCTCCTCCTAAATAAAGACAAACACAAGACTAAAACCTAACCTAGCTTTAGATGACTTGATGGTTGTGCATATGTTATTCATTTTTTATTTTTTTTTATTTAACCTTTATTTAACCAGGATAAAAACTCATTGAGATTAAAAATCTCTTTTTCAAGAGTGTCCTGGCCAAGAGGCAGCATCGCACAGACACAAAACAATAACACTTTCACACAAACCAAAGCAAAGCATCATAAAACGAGTCCTATGTGAAACATTTACAAATTGATTGTTCTGTTTCAAGTTCAGTTAAAAGTGACTTAAAAGAGTTCAACGATACCAGATCCTTCAGTTTAAAATCCCTCTGGAGTTCATTCCAGGAATGAGCTGCAGCAAAGCGAAAAGCCTTTTTTCCAAGTTCTGTGCGAGCTCTGGGCACCGAGAGCAGGAGCAGCTCCTGAGAGCGGAGACTGTAAGTGCTGCTGCTCCTCACTTCTATGAGCTGCTGGAGATAAGACGGCACCAGCCCAGCAAGACATTTACAAATAAAAATATACCAATGTTTCAGTCTACGAAGTGTCAAAGAAGTCCAGCCCACACGGGCGTACAAGACACAATGATGGGTCAGGGATCTCATGTTTGTAATAAAACGTAGTGCGCCGTGATACACAGTGTCAAGAGCATGTAGACACTCAACAGAGGCATTCATATAAATAACATCACCAAAATCAAGAACAGACAGAAAAGTGGCATTTACAAGTTTTTACGAGCCTCAAATGACAGACAGGATTTTATATGAAAATAGAAGCGCAACTTCAATTTGAGTCTGTGAGTCAATTTTTGAATGTGTGGCTTAAAGGAAAAACAGTCGTTGATTAAAATCCCAAGATATTTATACACTGACACTTTTTCAATTGGTTTGTGGTGATTTGGGGGAGATGTCGAGATGTTGTTTTGGAGTTGGAAAACAGCATGTATTTAGTTTTGTCTGAGTTTAAAACAAGCTTGAGATAATAAAAGTTTTTTTGTAGTTCGTCAAAGGCTCCTTGGAGTTTGGACAGTGCAAGTGTATTGAATCGTGTCGTTGGCATAAAGGTGTAGGTTTGCATCTGAGATGTTATTGTCAAGATTGTTTATATAGATAATAAAAAGAAGAGGCCCGAGAATAGAGCCCTGCGGGACTCCTGTGGACACTCTTTGCAGACTGGATCTATGATTCTGAAACTTGACACACCGAGTCCTCTCAGACAGATAGTTTGAGAACCAGCCAACTGTGTGATCTGAAAGCCCAATGTTGTGCAGATTTTGTTCAAGCACAGTATGATCTACAGCAGGGGTCACCAACCCTATGCCCGCGGGCACCAGGTCGCCCGCAACGCCCACATGAGGCGCCCGCAGGCCGCTTCTAAAAATAGCACAACTCACTAATGAGCTGCATCTAAAATTTTATTTTATTCTGTTGCTATTTTTTTTTAATTACCCTTACATTTATATAGATTTAAAAATGACAACATCTTAAAAATATATTCATTATACATGAAGTTTAGAAAAGTTAAGGTGAACTCTGACTTCCTCAGGTCAAAGGTCAGTATTGTGCGCGTGACAAAACCAGTGCTCCGCTCGCGAGCGCTGTGAAGATTAGCTCTGAATGTAGTTTCACGACTGTAAAATAAACCTGCGTGTGTCTCATCTGCGGCGACTGTGGCGACGGAAAAGCGGCACAATGTGGAGGGACATTTCACTACGTGTAGTGATGGGCGAATGGAGCCTCGTGAAGCATTGACACCTCAGTCTCAATATTGTCTCAAATGGTTCGACGTGTTTGAGGCCTCGGAGAAACACTGACCTCTAGTGGACAAATTTAACCATTGCAAACCAGCACACAACCCATGATTTGGGAACCCAAAACTCTATTTTCTATTTTATTAGAAGTCATAAATAGTATATATTCTATTTTGAACATTAAAAAAATATATAACAAATTATATGTCACATGTTTTTATTAAGAAATATAAGTTTTGTGTGATCCCAAACCATGGATCGCTTTTTTCCATTTGTAGATGCCATCGAAAATGATCACACCACCATTAACCAACTAATCACCACTAACATCATACAATACTCCGCACTACCCAACATTTTTCAGAAATATTGGTGCATCTTTTATATTGTAGCAGTTTAATACTTGCCAAACCAGAGAAGTGCTGAACACTCTGAAGCTCTGTACCAATCGCAGAGCGGAAGATTCGCTGAGCCTATAAAACGCTTCGATTCACGGAAGAGACTGACACACAGAGACAAGCTCCGAGGCAGAGCTTCGGAGCAATTTGTTTCAGAAAGAACGAGACGTGCTCCGGAGCTCCGTCTCATTTGCCCATCACTAAGTACGTGTCACAAAAGTTACCGAGCTAACTACCCACCAGGACGTAAACTACGGCAGTGCACAAAGGCACGTGAGCAAAGGGCAGCTTCGGGTAAGCAACATTTTTTTTTCACGAGACCAGAAAAAACAAAAACAAAACAAAAAAAATCATAAAAAGCAAGCAGAGATTTATTTAAAAATATGCAAGTTGATTTTTCTTTAACATTACATAATTGATAACTTGTTGAAACATGGTGCAAAATAGTTTGTTTTGTTAAAAAGGTTTGTCAGTGGCCTGTGAAAATGGGACACTGAGATGAAGTGATCACCTGAAAAGTACTGAGATTTATAAAGTTAAAGTGCTGAATACTGATATCCGTTTCCCACCTTGCTGTCATTGTTGATTGTGAGAAATCATCAACGTGATCAGTGTCTTCAGAGATGATTATCATTAATTATTATTAATAATGTATAACTAAGGGAAACTGAGCATATTTGTCATTTCAGAAGAGCGAATCAAACTGGTAGCCTTTCATATGACTCAGTACCCATGAAGTAGCCCTCGGTTTCAAAAAGGTTGGTGACCCCTGATCTACAGTATCAAAGGCTTTGGAGAGGTCAACAAAAAGTGCTGCACAATGCTGTATTTCATCCATGGATTGCAAGATGTCATTAACTACTTTAATGGCTGCCGTTGTTGTACTGTGCTGTTTTCTAAAGCCAGACTGAGAGGGAGGTAAAATATTTGCAGAGGTAAAAAAATCTTTTAATTGCATGTGAGATTTTCTAACACCTTAGCTAGGATAGACAGTTTGGAAATTGGACGATAATTGTTTAAATTTGTTGGATCTCCACCTTTAAATAAAGGTAACACATAGGCGGATTTCCCATCCTATGTGCCCCCCCCAAAAAACCCCCCCCCCCCGTCATCGCACCCACTTTACTTTTTTTTTTTTTTTTCCACTTATGTCTGTGTATTTAGTGTGATTGTTTACGATTGATGAAAACATTTATGAGTTTCATTTTATAAACTGTGTGGCTGGAACACTTACGCCCTCTTACAAACCCCCTATTGTAGAGTGATGGGGGAAATGAGATCTTATGAGATGATGAGATCTCACAGCCAAATGATTCAAAATGTGGTACAGTAATGAGGTCTCATATTGCTGCCATCTGCTGTTACTTTGCATACATTACAACATTTGAGCTGTGTATTAGCTTTAGTTATTTCAATATTTGTAAAGGCATGTATATAAAACTGATTATAAAAAATTATAAAACATGTCACACAATTCTGTTTCATTGATTTTTATTTAAAAATACAATATTTTTCAAGGGTTTTTGGACTGAGACGGTTTCTTTTTTTGGAAAGAATGTCTCCAGCTTTTGAGAATATTCTCTCATAAGGAGCAGAGGAAACTTTTCGGGAAAATTATACAGGGTTGGGTATAGCACTTTTGATTTGGTCCAGTACATTAATGGATCCTCGCTTCTCGGTATTGGAACTTCAGCAAGGTAACGGTCTACTTCAATGGTTGCATCTGCCACAAAGCTGTTTGTTCTTCTACTGTTGTTAACATTTTCGTCAAGCTTATGCCAAATGTCATCTAAAAACAGCAACAGTTAAGTGAAATATTACAAATAAAAGAAAATAATACACACACTTACTTGATTTTGAGACAGATCCAGGGGAGTGGGTTGAGGCTCTGGCTCAGGAGGAACATTCCTCAGAAGAATCACACATTCATTTTTCAGTCTGTTAACTGTCTCCTGAGCTTTGTTATGGATCAAAAAGCCAATTTGTTTAAATCGAGGATCAAGCAGGATTGGTATGGTAAAAATACTTAATGTCTCTATGTTAGAAATATGCTCTGGCATCCTCCGCACCATGTTCTCTCCCAGCTGTCTGGCAGCGGGGTGGGTCACTGTAAGAGCAGTATTGTATTGTAAGTAATGTCTGTCACTGTAAAGTTAATTGTTGAATGTTTTATCCTGCCTTAGAACAACGGATGAAATTTAGCTTCTGTGCTAATTCCGGCATATTTATGTTGTAGCAGTTGCTGAAACATTGATTAATGTGCATTGTCCTAATTCAAATAAAAAAAAAAAAAAAAAAAAGAGCTCTGGATGCTAGAGCATGGTGCACCATGTTCATCATTGGAATTACCTTGGATGCAGAAACTCTCTTTTCTGCAGATAACTCCTCAGTTGCCTGAGTAAAAGGTGCAAGTATGCATAAAGCATCATTAATCAGCCCATGGTCAAATTAAGTTAAGGGGTCAATGTCTCAATAAATTTTAAATTCATTTCAATAAATATGTACTTTTTGAGTGCCTCAGTCTTTTTTCTGATTTGTAAGATTGTTAAACTTAAGAAAGCCATTAATTTAATCTATTCACACCTTATTATGGCCAGACACTACGAAGTGTTCCCACATTGTGGAGGATTTCCTTCTTGATGATGCATCTGTAAATGGATTTGATTTCTCAACACACCATATCGTACTGAAACTAGCCAGGTGCTCATCTCAAAAGTGCCACAGTTCCAGTGCGAGTTGTAACAAAAAATATATATAAAAAAAAGACCCACATTTAGTCAACCCAGACACCAAGTGCACTTTGAAATTCTAAACATATAGCCTTTTGCTTACATCTCAAGGCAATCAGTAACAGTAACTCACTACTTGACCAACTTACTCACCTACTTATAACTCACCACCTCACTAACTGACCAACCAACTATCTGATACACCTTCCTAATAACTCACTGATTAACTAACTCACTAACTGATAAACTTACTAACTCGCTAACTCCTATAAACAACCCACGAGTGGCGTTGCAAATTCAAACTGCTTATAAGCGCTGGATGAGTGTGAACCTCTCAGACGTGACCTGCTCTGGATGAGATCTCGTCACGTGATCGCCTTGTTCATGATGCACGCTTCCGTTTGAGTCTCCATTGGGAACGCCCACTTTTGTTCAGTACAAATCTCAAGATCTCATTTCATTTCGCCCATCCCTAGACAGAGGCTGCTGTATCATGTCGTCGTAGTTTTTTTTCCTCTGAAGTCTGTGTGCTCGGGGTGAAACGTGTTATTTCGGATTCAGAACAGCCCTGAGATGGAGCGTTTCCTCTGGATGCTGATGTGTTTGGGGTTTGTGTTGGTGCGGTCCAAAACCGAAGCAGAGACCAGCCCGTGGTACCAGGATCTCTGCAGGTAAACCAGGACCAGTGTTGGGCATCTTACTTCAAAATTGTAATTAGTTATAGTTACAAGTTACTTCTCCCAAAAAGTAACTGAGTTACCATCTCAGTTACTTTTTGGGAGAAGTACCTAGTTACTAGGCAAAGTAACTATGCCGTTACTTACTTTGTTAAAACAATAAAAACACAACTGATGTGAACCTTTAACATTTATTTCACTTTAACAGATTGTAATTATATTGCATTGTTTATAAGTGATCCATAAACACCAGCCTGGACACTTTCAGTCACATTTAAAACATATGTCGATATCAGTGGCAGTAGTTTGTGTAAAGTTGCAGGGGGAGGCAGCCGTGCATCAGGGCTTTCTGATCAAAACACAACTCGGACCCGCTGTCAGTGCACGTGTGCCAGGACACCATTTCCCATCATGCATTAAGCGTTTGTAGTCCATGCAGGCGGCCGCAGTCGGTGGAGAGCTGCAGCTCTCGCCTCGCTTCAAAAACTGCTGCCGTGTCCCAATTCGCCAAATGCACCGTTCTGTTCTGTTCGAAGTGCGGGTCGAAGTACCGCCCGACTTAAATGTGCCGGTCGAACCGCGGATTTAAGGGCACTTTGGTTAATTGAGACACGGCCTGTGTCGGTCTTGCTCTCACGAGATTATCTGCGCCCGCCTCGCTCATCTCAAACAAGCCTATTATCTCACCCCGAGCCTCTTTCACCAAAGAAACACAACAGCGCTGCAGCTCCTCGTCTGAGAGATGACTCTGATGAAGAGCAGAGTGAACTGAAGTAATAGTAACGCGCCACATTTTACTGTCAGTAACGGTAACGGCGTTGGGACGCTGGGAAAAGTAATTAGTTAAATTACTCCGTTTGTGAAAAAAACTACGCCGTTAGTAACACCGTTATAGTTTAACTCTGACCAGGACAACAATGCGAGCGCAGTCAACACGCACAATGTTGCTTATTTTTCGTGTGGCTAATGTTACTGAATCATGCGACCAGCAAGTCAGTGCTTAGATCATGTATTTTACAACATTTAACTTCAGATAAATGTTATAGCTCTTCTAAAGAGCTTCAAAAAGCTCAACCGTCTCTGGTAAATAAAGCATAACAGAAGATTTTTCACTTTGTAGAGATTTGTTTATGGAGATAAAAATGCACTTTGGACCTTTATTTTATAAGGTGTTTATCAAATGCAGCGTTTATCGTTAGCTAGCGTTAGCTGTTAGCTGAGGCAGCATTTATCAGCATATTATTATTGTTATTATTACATTTGTTTATGTGTTTTTACTTTTATGCACGCGTTGTAATGTGTATAATGTTTAATAAATTAATCACTGGACATGGATGTTTTTGTAAAATTATGTGGTGTTTGTGCTTCACAAACGCTTTGCATATTTCTTTTTGTTTTATATTTCTACTGAACTGGATGGTTTGCATTCTTTGTGAGAGTTTGTTCGTGGAAATGATGACATTTTATCCCAGCATAGAAAGTGAGCTCAGTAGTAACTGAACTGCTCCTCATCAACGTTCAGGGCAGCTTTGTGTTCAAATATTGACATTATATTTGAGCAGTTATGTACTTAGGTCAGAGACAGTTTGTTTATTTTATATAGTACTCATTTGACATATTCACTACATCTTAGTCTTAACCTCAAGATATTCTGAACATGTGATCAAACTAGGGCAAGTGTTTGGTATATTTTAAAATTCTATTTGGCTGTGAGATGTGTTGTCAAAACCTGATCTATTCTAGTGCATTACTTTAAACTACTCAAACCTGTTTCCACAGTGATAATACATTAAAATGTATGTTTTTTGTGTTGTATATATTAATACCTGACCTGTACATGTTCTTCTATTATGTTTTGTTGCAGTTACAAATGGGAGGCCATAGACCAAGATAACCGTGTTGATTACAGTATAAAGCTCTGTGAGTCTTCACCCAGCACCAGCTGTGGACAAGGAGCAGCAGTGTGTGCTCACAACCGCACCACCAACACTGACCACACTATAGGTGAGTAATATCTGTGACACCTTTTCCAGAGTAACAGAATACGTTTAAATCAAGACAAACCCAGGACTAAACCCAGGACTAAACCCAGGACTAAACCCAGGACTAAACCCAGAACTTAACCCAGAACTTAACCCAGGACCAATGAACTAATACCAAACCAACATAAATCGCTACTTTTTTTAATACTTTATTTTTGATTTTATAAATCGCTACTTTAACATTGTGGTTTAATTAAAAACAAGTATTTCCCAACCAATCACTGTGTTTATAAGGCATTGACAGCACATGCCTGTCGCTGTCTTTCTCCTTGACCCTCTTCTGTGTTGTGTATCTCATGACAAACATGCAGCAGAGGGTTTCACGGTCTTTAATGGCAGAAAAGGCTACTGGCTTGTCTGTAATGCTGTCACTGTTCTATTTCATTTATGTGATAATTACCCACACTAAGCAGTAATGGTAACAAGTCATCTGTAGCTTTTAAAATGACATATATTCTTGTTTTTCCATTCCCCACATGTTGACTGATGTTGGGCTTGTTTGTGTAGGCTTATTGTGTCTAAAATTCAAGAAGAGAATTTTATCCCTGAACTACATGTTAATAAATTAGCTTTTATCCAGCAAATGGGCACTTAGTTCAAAGATAATACAAAGGCACTGGGCCAATAATGTGATAGACATTGTCCCATTCCCTTGTTCAAAGCCTAAAAGAAGAGTAGTAACAGTAACCTCTGCCTGTATTACTAAGTGAAGCCGGGGGGGTGCACACATTTGTTTTTGCATTATCAGGCTGTCAGCGCTTGTGATCTTTGCTGAATGTGCTGCTGTCTACACTGTCGCTCTGGGACTCTCTGCCTGATGCCAACACACTGGCAGTTATCTGTGGGAAAGCTCAATATGAACTGGTCTATATGCTTTTAGGATGAGCAGCAAAGCTTTGGTTTCATGCAAAGTGAGTTTTTCATTGCAGGACAAATGTTCTTATGTAGGAATTAGTGATGTTTTGTAGGAATGACATGCTCTAGTAACTTACCGTTTTGAATTTGAATCTGAAATGTCTATTATGTATCATATGATCTCCAATTTTAGGCTATTTATAGGTTTGGTCCATCTGTCAATCTTTAGAGCTATGCTGAATAATACAGCAGTTGTGGTTTCTTTTGTACTACTTCCTGATTTTTTGTTTCGATTACTCTCTGACTTAACTTCTCTAAGGCAATAACTGTAGGAGTCGTGACCTCCCTGTTCACTCCCACATGTAAACTCTTGTCTCTCATGTGTACCACTCATTGCCCCTTTGGAACTGCTTTCTTTTCTAAATAGTAAATACTTCATTAAATACACAAATTGTAGAAATTGCAACAAACAAGAAGTCGGCATATGATAGTTTGTTTTGGAGATCCTTTGGGAGCAAGTTAGGACAGTGCTTTGTGTGTTAGTAGGTCACACTCCTTTATGTGCTGCTGGCATTTGCAGTCAAATAGAGCTACATTTGAAGCCCCATGCAGTCAAATAGAGCTACAATGCAAATCTCTTAAAAAGCGTCTGAATTTGATCATAATTTAATTTAGCATGATGAGTCTGACATTCAAATAGAAGCTAATCTGAATGGTTCATGTTTTGTAACAGTCCATATCTTATGATATCTTTCTGACTTATTAAAGCACTGTAACCAGCTGACCTACAATGTGTTTATCTAAGGCGACGATCATGGCTGACACATTTTCCATGTTTTCTTATGAAGATTTATGAAACTTATGCCCTCTGCATGTGAAGGTGTAGGTATTTTACTGTTGGCAACATGTTTGGGCTAACACTGAGTTCTAAATAGTAGTTCCTACAACTATATAACTAGGCTGTTCCACAGTTTTTGAACATCTCACTGTATTTTAAATCAGATTTATTTTTTATTGTTTTACAGGTGAACTGTCCCAAATCAATGTCACTGGTTATGTGGTGGACTTCAGTACTACAGAGAAATGTCCGGGAAGCAGCAACAACTTCCAAGCCAGTATCAGCTTCCAGTGTGGGAAAACCATGGTCAGTAATACATATCACAGTAAATAGAATATTGACGTATCGTTCAATCAATCATCCAGAAAATAATAATTAGCGGGGGTCTAAATTGAAAGGCCAGACTTGTTGTGTGTGGAAAACGCCAAAGCTCCACCACAATCAACCTGCAGTGTGACAAAGACAGTGATGAGTGTTGTCAAGTGCTCAACCTAAAGTCACTGTTCTTTACAACTTTCTCTCCATCATGAAGCAAAGCATTGTCTGCCATTATGTTAAGCACTAGCCCAATCACAAACCTAAACCTTTTTTGTAGCAAATTTTACAAATAAAAACATGCAGTGAATGTTCTAGAGCAGGGTTCGGCAACCTTTAACACCCAAAGAGCCATTTGTCCCCACTTTCCAAGGAAAATAAAGTATTTGGAGCCGCAAATATTTTTTGACATCTAAAATGAAGATAAAACTGTATATATTGTTTGTTTTTGTTTTTTTTTTTAGTCTTATGCTTTGTGTAAACAACTATAGTGTGCTTATGATAGGGGTCCCCAACCTTTTTTTCATAAAAAATACAACTCACCATACCGCTGAATGTGGTGGGAGTGGGAGTCCTGGACTTGTTTCTGTGATGACTCCCATCGAGGAGTTATGGGAGACAATGATACCCGCAGTGTGTTAATGGCAAGTCTGCTCCGTAATTTCTTTTAAAAAAAAACTCTAAAGGCTTATCTTTTAATCCAGGTGCTTAGTCTCCATGTGCCAAAGCAGTTTTGAAGGTTTCATTGCCTTGTTCGCTTTTCCTGCATATTACCCAGAGCGGACTCGGCGCGTGAGAGTCACCTGTAGCGACAAACCCAGATTTTAAGCAGGACTCCTGGTGTTGTCTGTTTAAATTTAGCTTTATTTTTTATTTGGAGGTCTTTTGTTTTTGGCTCATTTTCATGAACTTGTGGGTCTACTCTTGGGCGACGTGTCTGATGCGTTATAAGTGATACGTCATCGCGGAGACAAGAGCAGATCTAGCACAGATATAATAAACTCGCCGTTACATTAAGTGGGTTTCTGTGACCATTTCCTATCAGGATTTTAATAATATATCTACGGACAAGCTCATTAGTGTGTCATGAGGGACGGGCCAAAGTTACGTCGGAGAGAGGCGGTTGCAGATTAATGTACTGTTTTTGTGTGGCCCGGTAGCAAATACGTAACGGACCGGAACCAGTCCCCAGCTCGGTGGTTGGGGATAACTGGTTTATGAAATCCATGAAGTGCTACAGATCCTCCTGTTCCTGAACCTCTGCACAGCGTCTGTATCCTTACGCAGGACTGTGAGCTGTGTGTGTGAGGTGTAAGCGCTGTTTGTTTTTAACATAGTTCCGTGAGAATGACGCTTATTTTGAGCGACAATTAAAATATAATTTTATTTTAATATTTAAACATTACAATAATTTTCCAATTTAAAAAAGAACTAACACAAATAAAATACCGGTACACATCAATGAAATACTTATACCGGTAATTTATTTTCCCGAGCCGCATGTTGCCGACCCCTGTTCTAGAGCAATAATCTTTATATGAGGGCAAGTTTTGTAATGAACTACAATGTTTACTGTACACTAACTACTGTGCTTTTTGTTTCAGGACTCCCGGCCTTCTCTCATCTCTGTCATTGAGGACTGTGAATACACTTTCCATTGGTTAACTGCTGCTGCCTGCCCATTGAACACTACACAGCAGGAGGGCTGCAAGGTCACCAACCCCTCCACAGGTCAGACATTCCATTCAAATTAAACTTAATTCAAATATACTTTACAAGGTTTGATAACTTATAATAATAATTATTACATTGTTGTGATAATACCATTAATTTTCCTTTTAAGGTTACCAGTTTGACCTGAACTCATTGACAAAAGCTGGAGGATACACTGTGCGAGACTCAAAGGATCCCAACAAATCATTTGAAGTGAACGTGTGTGCAGACATTGGCAGTGCTGGGTGTAAACAGGGATCAGGTATGTTACTATCAAGACCATTCTGTGTAACAGAATGTGTCGACATCAAAATGGAAATTGCAGCACATTTTGTATTTAATTGTTAAGCTATTCGTAAGTTTCAAGCAAATGATTCCCACATGATTTGGAGGATTTTGTGAGGACTTTTTCGTATTGAAAAGATAGTTTTGTTTGATTTGCAGCAGCGCTGTTGTCATGTCAAATTCTTCAAATCAAATCAGTTTTCAAGAATCTCTAGGGATTCTTGCTTGAAGAATCATTATTGAATGTCATAGTAATACCATCACAAAAGTTAAATTTTAGTTACTGATCGTTACCCTCACATTTCCATGCTTTGTGTAATCAGAGGTTTTGCATCACATGGGTTAATTAACTGCAGCACAAGACTAACTAAATATATGATATATTTGAATAATTGACTGCCTCTCTACTAGAGTGGACTTGTACACATTACTCTGAGTAACAACTGTAAAGCCATGGTGGAGGAAAACATCTTGAAAAAGACTCATTTTAATTTCTTAACTGCTTGTCTTTCAGCTGTATGTATAAAAGATGGCGGTGGGAGTGTGAGTGGAGGTCAGGTCAGCAAGAAACTCTGGTATAAAAATGGTATTTTGGAGCTGAAATACGAAGGAGGAGATGCCTGTCCTGCCAACAGTGCTCTCAAACACAGCACAGTCATCCAGTTCATCTGCAGGTCTGTGTCCTCAAAAACATTAGAATTTTCTATTTGTATAGTTGGTTCAACTAATGCCTATTCTCTTCACTTGTGTTAGGCCCTCGCTCATGAGCTCGGCACCTCCAGAGCCAGCTTTGATCGAGTCCCACGCTGACACCTGCACACACTACTTCTCCTTCCACACTTCACTCGTCTGTGACCACCTGGTGAGGCCTCTGTAGGAAGTTATGTCCAAGCTTTAACTAAATGTTCTCATTAAACTGGGGTATCTGACCTAATCAAGAAAGAATGAAGTATTCTCATTCTGCAGAATAGAGTGTATTGTAGAAGTAGCACTGTGACAAACAAACTGTCTCATGCCGTCTAATTTAGTGGGATTTTATCTTTCATAAACCTGGAAGTAAGAGCTATAAGCAGCACTAGCATTGACCCCATTTCTCTTTGTCATGTGAAAAGGTTTTTTAAAGCAATGCATGTGCATTGTGCATGAACAATGTGCTAAAGCAAGGGTGTCAAACTCAGTCACAGTTTTTCATTTTGGCCCTCTGTGATTTAAGTCGTGGGCCAAACTAAATGTATTAATTGAAAAATTTCAACAACATCTACATGTTTTTTCAGAAGAGGTGGATTAAATTGGAGTGAGGCGACAGGTAGCAGATGCTAATAAGTGTCAACAGAAGTGGTGGGGGCCGGTGCCAGCACATCTGCAAATCATTCTGGGACTCCTAGTATTAGAGGTACATGCGCTACACTGGTCCAACAGCCGGCGGGCCAGCTCTAATACATATATTATATACATATATATGATCTCATGGGCCTGAGTTTGACATGTCTGTGCTAAAGGGTTTGTGAGAACTTGGGACAAGTTGCATATATTTAAATTCATACTTTGTCTTTATTGTTTGAGTCATTACTTTCATCAAGCCGGCGTACCCAATTTTCAGTCAGCTAAACCATATGCTATGTGTCTATAGGTGTCGTGCTCTGTACAGAACGGCTCTTCTCTTATTGACCTCACACCTCTGATTCATTGGAATGGCTACTACACTGCAACAGGTCTGCTGTTATATGTTGTGAACTTACATTATTTATAGTCATGAAAAACATGAACAATAAGAAGTAATACTTCAAAACCATTATCTTGTCCTCTAAAATGGCATGATTTTTAGTCTTTAACTGTTTTATTCTTGTTTTTTTTCAGATGATGCAGTTGATCAAAGTGACACATCCCCAGATTTTTACATTAATATCTGTCGACCTCTGAACCCCATCCCTGGCGTCTCCTGTCCCACTGGAGCTGCTGTTTGTATGGACCCTGACAATGGGCCACCAATAGTAAGTTTCTAAAATCTCTTCTTACACATGTACCACATGTGTAACTACCTTAACTTAGCTCTCCCCACTCGCTCTCTTTTACAGGACATTGGCCAGGAGACAGTTGGCCCTCAGATTAACAGTGCTACAGATGAGGTCTTCATCACCTACAGCAGTGGGACAGTGTGCGCGTCTGACCCTTCAAAGAACTACACCTCCAAAATCATCTTCACCTGCCAGAGTGGCCTGGAGCTGGTCTGTCTTCGCTTATGCCATTTATTCTTATCTATTGATTGATATCTACATGTATTCAACCGATTTATCTTTCTTAACCCAGGGCTCTCCCCAAATGCTGAGGCTACAGGACTGCGTCTACCTGTTTGAATGGACAACGCCTCTAGTTTGTCCTGACAGCACAAACCCCAGCGGCTGCCGACTGACAGACTCTCAGCTCCAGTTCACCTTCGACCTGTCTGCGCTCTCAGATGAGGTTCAGGTAGGTGTACTGATGTGTCATTAGATCTAGACATTTGTGATGTGTAGTTCTTTTGAAATGGTGACATGTATGGAAAGAGGGATAGAAAGAGAAGGGTAGAATGAATTTAAGGAGGTAAGACAAACAAGGAAACAACACAAGAATAATGAGAGAAGATGAAGACAGGGGGAATGCTCCAATTGAGTTTAATCCCTATCCCTTTAACACTGCAGGTGTCCTCTGGCCCCAGCACGTACTACATCAGCGCCTGTGGCTCTGTGAAGGACGAGGCCTGTAAGAAGAGTTCAGTGTGTGAGGTGTCTGGTTCTGGCCTCACCAAAACCACCACATCATTTGGCATCAGCAAAGTCATGACTATGGACTTCAAACATGAGGAGCAAGCTATACTCACACAGTACGGAGGAGGAGACATCTGTCCACAAGGTGAGAATTTTTTTTCTTTTTATCAACTTTAAGTCAGCTGATGGATAAATGTAGAAAGGTTTCAGTGGCCATTTGGACACTGTTTTTTTGCAATCAAGACACTTTGGCTTCCATCCAGAAGCCATTTTAGGAGCCAAAATGTCTTGATTGCAAAAATAGTGCCCAGATTGAACTGTTGAAACCTTTTCTACACTGAGCCACTGTTACAGATGATGGATAAGTTATAATAATAACATAAAACCCACAGCTTTATATCTCCTCTAGGGGCTACCAAATACCAGTCATCTATCCTGTTCATTTGTGATCCGTCGGCGGGCCGGGGCTCCCCTCAGCTGTTCGCTAAAGCAGACGACTGCGCTGTTACATTTGAGTGGCGCAGCAGTCTGGTGTGTCCCCCACAGAAAATGGAGTGTAAACTGATGAGCAGTCACCAGACCTTTGACCTTCGGGGTCTGTCCTCTCTCACAGAGCCCTGGAAATTCCACTACAAGGGAGATTCGTACGTATTTATTATATTATCATTACCACATTTTTGAAAAATCTATTATTATTGATCATTGTATCATTATTTTATTTTCTTATTCTAGGTATTACATCAACCTCTGCCAGGGGATCCATGGGGGGTTACAGGGTTGTCCAAAGGGAGCCACTGTCTGTCGGCGCTTGAGCTCAGGCACTACACAAACTTTGGGACGAGTACACACCCAAAAAATGAACTACATAGGTACTACTACACACACTGTGTATCGTGAATATTAACTATACGTGTAATACATCATTTATTATTATTATTATTATTATTAACATTCTGTTTACAGTGGAGCAGAAGAAGATATTTGTCAGCTATGGAGCAGGAGATGAAATCTGTGGAAATGGTTTGAAGGCCAAGACTGTAATCGAGATGAGCTGTGGTTCCACTGTGGGGCACCCCACTTTTACTCGGTATGAAGATTTCTAAACATAATGTACTGGATTTACTTCTCTGAAGGACACACAAAGATTCTCTTAGTAATTCTTCAAACAGAGGTATTACTTAAAATGTCTGGACTGGAATTGGTGTCTCTTGAGCCTTTAATTTGAGTTAGTTATTCACAGTCGGTAATAAGAGTCTCTGATCCAATATGCAAAGATATCAATGCCTTTGACATCTACAAAGTAAAAAAAAAAAAAAATGTATAATAAAAAAAAAAAATAATAATAATAAAAGTGAATATAATAAAATAATGCAGGTTTGATCAGGCAAAGTGTGAGTTTGTGATTGGTTGGGAGACGCGCTCAGCATGTGCAGTGAAGCAGCAGGAGGTGAAGATGGAGAATGGGACCATTCATGTTCCTGAGACTGGAGTGAGACTCAGTCTGGGAGCGCTGTACTTCAGGTAACATCACTATCTCAAATGTAACTTTTAAGGTTTAGTTTAATGTTTTAACAATGCATTTGACCTTTCCCAGCCATCACCAAGCTTCAGGAGACATCCGGTCCAATGGTGACCGCTACATTTACCACATCCAGCTGTCCGGCATCACCAACAGCTCACTGCACAACTGCCTTGGAGCCAACATCTGTCAGGTCAAACTCAATGCACCTTACAGGCGCAAGATTGGCTCATCCAGCAAAGCCAAATACTATGTCAAAGGTACTTGTGGGCTCACATTACACTTACTACAGGGCTGAGGCAGAAGACTCATGACATTGTCTCTTATCAGGAGGAAACCTGGACGTGATGGTGCCCTCGGAGTCTCTGTGTGGACGAGAGAAAACTAAAATGGTTTCCTCCACCATCATGTTCCACTGCACTCCCAGTGCAGGAATGGGCATCCCCGAGTTCATGCTGGAGACAGACGAGTGCCAGTATCTTTTTGTGTGGCACACGGACGCCATCTGTGGCCTCATGTGAGTGCTGATAATATATTATCATTTACATTTTGTTTTGTTTTTTTGTTTTTTTTATGTTATGGCCATATACTCTACTACCAATAGCTCCCCCTGTAGTCTGTCTTTTTCTGTCAAGTGTGACCATTGTTGCTTTAATTAAAATAGCAAAAAAAACACAAAAAAAACCAACTTGTAATTTATTTGACTTTTGAATGCAATAATGTAATTTACAAATATGAGTGGACTTATTAACTTACACTAGCCAACTGTAATACAACGGTCATTTTAGAAGTAGGTCTAATACAATAAAAATAACTATTAGTTTTAGTATTAATTAAAACAATGTAAGACTAAGTAATGGTTGTGTTCTAATGATACTGTGTGCCTTTAACCTCAGCTGTGCATGTGCGTGTATTAAAGGCCTGCAGCAGTAACCACAGGCTGCCTGGACAAACGGGATTTGTCACATTTTTATATTTTTCATTACCCAATTGTAAGCATTACTTTACAAAAGATGTGTAAAATAATCACATGTAATACATACAACAGAGATATGGGTAATGCGTCTATTTGGGTCTCACCGTTTCACACGTTCATTTTCACAATTCGGTGCTGTGTCGACAGTTGTATATTTGTCTATTTTTGAGTTTATTCTTGAGCTATCAAAAAACATCTTAACGTCTTTGTAATCTACTTGCATTTTTTAACTTAACCCCAGGCTCACCCCGGGCTCAGACAGCACGCGGTGCAGCTCTGGTCCAGTGTCCGCAAGTATTCTGCATACACAAAATAGCTCAGACAGCGCAGGAGGGCAGTGGTGCCATATTTATTTGTTCCTTTTTTAGTATTTTTCTTGTCCATGTTACAAACAAATGTTTACCCAGACAATTTGGACTATTTCAGCCACTTCCCTCTGGCAGGAGGCTACGGTCCATCAGGACCAGAACCTCTCGTCATAAAAACAGTTTCTTACCCTCTGCTGTTTGCCTCATGAACACTTCATAATATCTGCACTAAACTGGACTCTTTATAACACTGTTCACCTTAATAAGCCATGTTGCACTGTTGTTCTGATGTTGCTGTTGTATATATTTTCTACCTCTACGTATTTTATTTTTAAGCATATCTTTTTAACTTTGTGCATGCCCGTATTTGTATTTATTCAGTGTGTTTTTATGTGCACTTTATCACCAAAGTAAGTTCCTAGTCTGTGAGCTGTGCTCACTGACAATGGCAGTAAAACTATTCTGATTTTGATAAACCTATATTAAACTAAGTCATTCTTTTGGAGAAGTTTGAGATGGCTGCAACCTTTTCCCACATAAATGGTATTTGGAAGACTGGACACATAATATAAACAATACAAAAATTTGATTGCTTTAATGGACAGTTGAATATTGATATACTGTTGTTTGTAGAGGCTTTCTGGTGATGTGCGAATAGAATTTCAGTTTGGTGCTTGATTTCGTAGAAAATTCAAACTTTTTGGGAGACCTAAAAATAAGAAAAATAAAACTACAAATTAACATGATGAAAGAGAGAAAGAGAGAATACACTATAATCATTGACCTGATGAAGCAGTTACAACACTGGTCGTCAATGGCTCTCCTGCACCTACAGCACAGGATTTTTCCAGATGTTTCAACCAACATGTTCATTATGCATCAATAATATGTAGTTTCATTTCACTGACCGGTGCCATTCAAGGTGTCATTCAAGGTGTTATTCAAGGTGTTATTCAAAGATGTGAGATTAACTAAAGATTTTAAATAAAGAAATAGCCATAGTTTCTTCTTGTACTGTATGTTTATAACATATGTATGCAATTTGAATCTATTAAATATGTACACACCTTCATTCCATTCAGTTGCTTTCAATATGGTGTTTAAAACCATTGCACAATAGATCATTTTTTTACAAATAAAAATAACATTTGAAAGGAAATCGGAAACCCCAAATCTCACCAACCTTGGTCACTGTATCCCTCTTGTGTGCTGTTCACATTTATAAGTAAACTGTCTCCTCCTAAAAGACAAACACAAGACTAAAACCTAACCTAGCTTTAGATGACTTGATGGTTGTGCATGTGTTATTCATGATTTTTTTAAGGATGTTTACCTGTGGCCAAGCAGAGAAACAGCAGGAACAACATCCTCAACAAGAGCATCTCAAACTGTCAATGGAAACAGATGTAAGTGTGAAACGTAAGTATCAGCTGAGGCCACTCGCTCATTTTACCACAATACTCAACGTGAACGACAGAGGGCGCTGTAGCTCTATCTATGTTTAGCCCAAAAATCAGCCAAAGCTAATAATTTAAGTGGAACATGTATTAGTATTATTATTATTATTTGTTTTTATTGCTCGCTGCTGGAAGAATTTGAGGACTATATGCTCCCCGACAAGCCACTTATGTCTGTGTATTTAGTGTAATTGTTTACGATTGATGAAAACATTTATGAGTTTCATTTTATAAACTGTGTGGCTGGAACACTTACGCCCTCTTACAAACCCCCTATTTCCTCTTTGAATTGACTATAACACAATGCCTTCAATAAAACTATTACGCCACTTCACTTTTAAGCTACGTACCGTTTATTTGCATTAGTCTGTTTACGAGACACGTGACAAATATAATAAATAAACAATAAATACATCTGCGCTATATTCGTACATTCAGGTGCATGGACGGCTATTTCAGTAAGCTCTGTAAACAAATAAATCAGTACAATATCTGTAATTAAAGTTGTGGGTCCTGTGGTTGTTCGGGTAAGTCTGATATACGTGTGGCTTTGTGCGCTGAGGCCGTTTCCTCCCGCACCTGGACTCTCGTGTGAGTCATGTGACGTGCAGTCATGTGGTGCTGCAGTCACTTCCTACTGATTTGCCTGAGAGCTGACAGAGGCTGCTGTATCATGTCGTCGTAGTTTTTTCTCTGAAGTCTATGTGCTCGGGGTGAAACGTGTTATTTCGGATTCAGAACAGCCCTGAGATGGAGCGTTTCCTCTGGATGCTGATGTGTTTGGGGTTTGTGTTGGTGCGGTCCAAAGCCGAGGCAGAGACCAGCCCGTGGTACCAGGATCTCTGCAGGTAAACCAGGACAACAATGCGAGCGCAGTCAACACGCACAATGTTGCTTATTTTTCGTGTGGCTAATGTTACTGAATCATGCGACCAGCAAGTCAGTGCTTAGATCATGTATTTTACAACATTTAACTTCAGATAAATGTTATAGCTCTTCTAAAGAGCTTCAAAAAGCTCAACCGTCTCTGGTAAATAAAGCATAACAGAAGATTTTTCACTTTGTAGAGATTTGTTTATGGAGATAAAAATGCACTTTGGACCTTTATTTTATAAGGTGTTTATCAAATGCAGCGTTTATCGTTAGCTAGCGTTAGCTGTTAGCTGAGGCAGCATTTATCAGCATATTATTATTGTTATTATTACATTTGTTTATGTGTTTTTACTTTTATGCACGCGTTGTAATGTGTATAATGTTTAATAAATTAATCACTGGACATGGATGTTTTTGTAAAATGATGTGGTGTTTGTGCTTCACAAACGCTTTGCATATTTCTTTTTGTTTTATTTTTCTCCTGAACTGGATGGTTTGCATTCTTTGTGAGAGTTTGTTCGTGGAAATGATGACATTTTATCCCAGCATAGAAAGTGAGCTCAGTAGTAACTGAACTGCTCCTCATCAACGTTCAGGGCAGCTTTGTGTTCAAATATTGACATTGTATTTGAGCAGTTATGTACTTGGGTCATCGGCTGCAGAGACAGTTTGTTTATTTTATATAGTACTCATTTGACATTTTCACTACATCTTAGTCTTCACCTCAAGATATTCTGAACATGTGATCAAACTAGGGCAAGTGTTTGGTATATTTTAAAATTCTATTTGGCTGTGAGATGTGTTGTCAAAACCTGATCCATTCTAGTGCATTACTTTAAATTACTCAAACCTGTTTCCACAGTGATAATACATTAAAATATATGTTTTTTGTGTTGTATATATTAATACCTGACCTGTACATGTTCTTCTATTTTATGTTTTGTTGCAGTTACAAATGGGAGGCCATAGACCAAGATAACCGTGTTGATT
Organism: Periophthalmus modestus; assembly: GCA_019594935.1. Lineage (NCBI taxonomy): Eukaryota > Metazoa > Chordata > Actinopteri > Gobiiformes > Gobiidae > Periophthalmus > Periophthalmus modestus. The sequence continues at coordinate 15,583,659 of JAIEZT010001328.1, forward strand.
ACAGTATAAAGCTCTGTGAGTCTTCACCCAGCACCAGCTGTGGACAAGGAGCAGCAGTGTGCGCTCACAACCGCACCACCAACACTGACCACACTATAGGTGAGTAATATCTGTGAGTGACACCTTTTCCAGAGTAACAGAATAAGTTTAAATCAAGACAAACCCAGGACTAAACCCAGGACTAAACCCAGGACTAAACCCAGGACTAAACCCAGGACTAAACCCAGGACTAAACCCAGGACTAAACCCAGGACTAAACCCAGGACCAAACCCAGGACCAAACCCAGGACCAAACCCAGGACCAATTAACTAATACCAAACCAACATAATTCGCTACTTTAACATTGTGGTTTAATTAAAAAAAAGTATTTCCCAACCAATCACTCTGTTTATAAGGCATTGACAGCACATGCGCTGTCTTTCTCCTTGAACCTCTTCTGTGTTGTGTATCTCATGACAAACATGCAGCAGAGGGTTTCACGGTCTTTAATGGCAGAAAAGGCTACTGGCTTGTCTGTAATGCTGTCACTGTTCTATTTCATTTATGTGATAATTACCCACACTAAGCAGTAATGGTAACAAGTCATCTGTAGCTTTTAAAATGACATATATTCTTGTTTTTCCATTCCCCACATGTTGACTGATGTTGGGCTTGTTTGTGTAGGCTTATTGTGTCTAAAATTCAAGAAGAGAATTTTATCCCTGAACTACATGTTAATAAATTAACTTTTATCCAGCAAATGGGCACTTTGTTCAAAGATAATACAAAGGCACTGGGCCAATAATGTGATAGACATTGTCCCATTCCCTTGTTCAAAGCCTAAAAGAAGAGTAGTAACAGTAACCTCTGCCTGTATTACTAAGTGAAGCCGGGGTGCACACATTTGTTTTTGCATTATCAGGCTGTCAGCGCTTGTGATCTTTGCTGAATGTGCTGCTGTCTACACTGTCGCTCTGGGACTCTCTGCCTGATGCCAACACACTGGCAGTTATCTGTGGGAAAGCTCAATATGAACTGGTCTATATGCTTTTGGGATGAGCAGCAAAGCTTTGGTTTCATGCAAAGGAGTTTTTCATTGCAGGATTTGTCTTTACTATATAACAGATGTGTATGTGTGACAAATTTTCTTATGTAGGAATTAGTGATGTTTTGAAGGAATGACATGCTCTAGTAACTTACCGTTTTGAATTTGAATCTGAAATGTCTATTATGTATCATATGATCTCCAATTTTAGGCTATTTATAGGTTTGGTCCATCTGTCAATCTTTAGAGCTATGCGGAATAATACAGCAGTTGTGGTTTCTTTTGTACTACTTCCTGATTTTTTGTTTCGATTACTCTCTGACTTAACTTCTCTAAGGCAATAACTTTAGGAGTCGTGTCCTCCCTGTTCACTCCCACATGTAAACTCTTGTCTCTCATGTGTACCACTCATTGCCCCTTTGGAACTGCTTTCTTTTCTAAACAGCAAATACTTCATTAAGTACACAAATTTTAGAAATTGTGACAAACAAGAAGCAGCAAAGTCTCTCAAGCGTTTAATCATACACCGTCTCTGACTTATCACATGACCCAGAGACGGCCTGAAATGTTCTCACACACAAATAGAACCATGTGTTACGTTTGGCTTCTCTTTGCCTGTTGATTGTTATCCACTATTCATGCTATGAAAATGTAACACTGTTTTCAATGAGGAAATCCAATGGAGATTTGTGAATTGTGTTTTTAATAGGGTGTAAATTGCCTTGTTATTCTTGGATGTATACATGAATGAAATATCCCCATTATGTGGTTCTGTCAGTCAGATAGTCGGCATTAGACCAAAAGTTGTCGAGCCATTTTTTTACACTTAGCCCTGCATTTCACATACTTCTGCACCCACTTCCTCTTGTTATAGTTAAGTAATTAGTCATTGATCTCTTGCAATAAAAATTTCATCAACGCGGTTTTACCACAGCTATTCTTAATATATAAACTATATAATCCGGTACACAGTCGGCATATGATAGTTTGTTTTGGAGATCCTTTGGGAGCAAGTTAGGCCAGTGCTTTGTGTGTTAGTAGGTCACACTCTTACTCTGTTGAATTCCTTTATGTGCTGCTGGCATTTGAAGCCCCATGCAGTCAAATAGAGCTACAAATGCATCAAAAATCTTAAAAAGCGTCTGAATTTGATCATAATTTAATTTAGTATGATGAGTCTGACATTCAAATAGAAGCTAATCTGAATAGTTCACGTTTTGTAACGGTCCATATCTTATGATATCTTTCTGACTTATTAAAGCACTGTAACCAGCTGACCTACAATGTGTTTATCTAAGGCGACGATCATGGCTGACACATTTTCCATGTTTTCTTATGAAGATTTATGAAACTTATGCCCTCTGCATGTGAAGGTATTTTACTGTTGGCAACATGTTTGGGCTAACACAGAGTTCTAAATAGTAGTTCCTACAACTATATAACTAGGCTGTTCTACAGTTTTTGAACATCTCACTGTGTTTTAAATCAGATTTATTTTTGTTGTTTTACAGGTGAACTGTCCCAAATTAAGGTCACTGGTTATGTGGTGGACTTCAGTACTACAGATAAATGTCCGGGAAGCAGCAACAACTTCCAAGCCAGTATCAGCTTCCAGTGTGGGAAAACCATGGTCAGTAATACATATCACAGTATTTAGAATATTGACGTATCGTTCAATATATCATCCAAGGAATTTTAGTTTTTAATTGTTCGTGGGCTATATTTAATGTGAGTAATTTTTACTTTGCTCTAGTTTGGAATTTTTTGTTATTTTTCTGTACTATGATACAATTTGAAGTGTAGAGGGTTTAATACATAACCTCTGTGATTATAGATACAAACTAACTACTTCTGCCTTTTTTTTTTTTTATTGTTAAAGTTCTCACAGAGGCTTTGCAATTCACAATTGTAAGAAGCACTGAATAAAAATGTGTGTATTCTGTATTATAACTTCCACTCACAACTATTCTTAATGCTGAGGAAATGACGCTCAATTGTCCCATTGTAAATGTGGTTGCACCTTTTTAGTCATGTTCAAGGGTAAAGCGTCATCTTGACTTGACAATGTGGCTCATAATCTGATGTGTGTTTGCTGCAGGGGACACCAGAGTTTGTGGCTGCGGCACAGTGTGTGCACTACTTTGAGTGGAGAACATATGTCGCCTGCAAAAAAGACACATTTAAACCACACAAAGAGGTGAGTGCGCAAAGGAAGATGTGTCTGTGGGCATATGTCAAAGACTAGGTGTTGTGGAGGTGGTGACAGGAAAACACCTGTAGGCATTTACTTTTTATTTTCATAAGTCACAAGTTTGTTTTACAAGTTTTTTTTTTTTCTATAATGTTTACAAAATGTCTAATTGAAATAATTTTAACATGTTAGCGGACTGTAGATTACATTTGCCTCTTTGTCCAGGTTCCTTGTTATGCCTTTGGCCCTAAGGGCAAACATGACCTGAACCCTCTGATCAAAGTCACCAGTGGTTACTTAGTGGATGATGGAGATGACAATATTGACTTCTACATCAACATCTGCCGCAGTCTGGGTCAGTTCAGGAGCTGGAGACCTTTCACCTTTCACATCTATCAATTACAATTGATTTCACTAGGACAGCTGTGTTATGCAATTCGTTATGGCTACCCATAATGAATTGCTAATGTTCTGTGCCCTTTGCTTCTGTAGATCTTCCAGACAAGTCCTGTCCTCAGGGCTCAGCAGCCTGTCTCATCACCAGCCAAGGAGCCTTCGACATGGGATCACCCACAACCCAGCTACAGCTCCTCTCCAATGACAGGTCAGCTGCAGCTTTTAGGTAGTTGATAAATAACAGTAATAATGTATTTAATAAAGGTTGTAGCCAAAATATCTTACAAGGCTTTAGAAATTAGAGTAGCTTTGAATGTGCTTTGTACTAGTTTGACAGTTTCATTGCTAATCTCCCACACAACTACTGCGAGTTAACACAAAACACCTACAGGTCAGTGGTGAAAATAAGTGCATAATATTTCATGTCAGAGATCACAGTAAAATGAGTGTAGTGGTTCAGTGTGCTAAGGCTAATGTGTGTAATTCCTGTTATTGTCTTGATAGATTGAGAATACAATATGTGGCTGTGGGCCCACCTCCTGAAATGTGTAACCAGCATGCTCCAACTGTCAACATCACCTTCATTTGTCCTTCAAATCGAAACTCGGTATTCTTATTATACCTCAGTCTCCATTTTGTATCAGTGTGATTTTGGGTTAACACGCTCCCTCTCCTTATCTCTGTTCTCCCAGGGCAGCCCTCCGAAAATGATTGCAGAGACTAACTGTCGGTATGAGGTGGAGTGGGTGACGGAATATGCCTGTCACCGAGACTATCTGGAGAGCCATGACTGTAAACTCACCAGTGAACGGCACGACATCTCCATCGACCTGTCGCCTCTCACCATGGGTGGTGAGAAATTCAGCACCATGACAAAAAATAGGGAAATCCTTCATTTTGGTCTAATAGATTCTCATTCACCTAGTATAAAATAAAGCTTCTAAAATGATCACAAATATAATAATGTGACCTGAGTAATCATAATTATCAATTAACCAAATAATTGTGACCTCCCTAAAGATGCAGTTAAACAGAACAAAGGCACAATGAAATGAAATTCTTGATCATATTTTAAGTTTGAATTCCCATATATAATTCATACCTATTCATATATATCTAAGTCAAATATTACTTATACCAATTAATAATTAAAATTTTGTTAATTATATGAGGGAAAACATCCATTCTAGAAAAGATAACTGACAAAAGACACAGCAGTGCCTTTTGTCATATCATTTCACTGTATTTTATGTTTTGCAACATTGACAATATTAGAGTTAAAATACATTTTGAGTCAGCACTTCATATATAGTTTTGTTAAATTTTTAAGGAAGTTGTGTCACAAGGTCATGTTCCTGGTTCAGTGTGCTTTAAAAATAGAAATGCTCAGTACTACATTTTATTTAACACACTTTATAGAATATTACATTATATTACATTAACATGAATAAGTGAAATGAAAAACAACATTATCCATGTAACGTTTGACAGGTTGTTTATTTTTTACTGTATTTTTTAGTAACTTCTCAGTAACTTTTAGTAACTTTTTATGTCTCTCAAATGTTTCAGCCACAGATACCCCATACCATGCATTTTCTGGGCAGAAAGACAGCCCTGAAAGCTACAATTTTTATCTGAATGTGTGCGGCCGCGTCCAAATTGACGAGTGTGGAACAGATGACTACATCTCATCCTGTCAAGTGAAGGAAAGCGGTGACATCCGAAAGGTGGCCGGGAGATACCAAAACCAGACTTTACGGTAATATTTGTCTCCTGACTCTTTCTGCAGACTTTATTAAAAGTAAGTAGTAATGAGTAGTGATGGGCAAATGAGACGGAGCTCCGGAGCACGTCTCGTTCTTTCTGAAACAAATTGCTCCAAAGCTCTGCCTCGGAGTTTGTCTTGCAGCAGCCGCTCACGTGACTAAAGTGTCGAAGTGTCGGTCCCTCCCCCTCCTGCTTCGCTCTGTGTGTCAGTCGCTTCAGTGAATCAAAGCGTTTCATTGGCTCAGCAAATGTTCCGCTCTGCGATTGGTTCAGGGCTTCAGAGTGTTCAGCGCACTTCCGTGGTTTGACAAGCGCTAAACTGCTACAGAATAAAAGATGCATCAATATTTCTGAAAAATGTAGTAGGTAGTGCGGAGTATAGTATGATGTTAGTGTTGATTTTGGCGACTTTTGGCATTTGTTTCATTTTCGATGGCTTCTACAAATGGAAAAAGATGCATGGTTTGGGATCACACAAAACGTCTATTTCTTAATAAAAACGTGATATATAAATTGTTATATATTTTTTTAAATTTTCAAAATAGAATATATACTATTTATGACTTCTAATAAAATAGAAAATAGAGTTTTGGGTTCCCAAATCATGGGTTATGTGCTGATTTGCAATGGTTAAATTTCTCCACTAGAGGTCAGTGTTTCTCCGAGGCCTCAGACACGGCGAACTGTTTGAGACAATATTGCGACTTAAGTGTCAATGCGTCACATCCCTAGTAATGAGTAATAGATCAGCATTTTAGTGATGTGTGTTTTTCTTTGATGCCCCCGCCTTTCTCAGTCTTGCCATCTTTTTGTTATCAGCAGCGTTCATATTATGGTGTCTAATAGCAGTGCTTTGTCTATTATGTGATATGTTTATGTGATACATATTTATGTGCCTTTTTAAAATTGTCCCTTTGGGGATAACTAATGTGTTATTGAATTGAATTGAAAATTGCGATTTCATTTTGTTGTTTTGGTTTGTATGTCTTTCAGTTACTCTGATGGAGACTTGACCTTGATCTATCCAGATGGCACAAAGTGTTCCACAGGCTTTCAGAGGATGACCATGATCAACTTTGAATGCAACAAGAATATAAGTGAGTATTTATTCAAGGCACATTACCAGTACATTAAATACTGAAGAATGCAGAGTCTGCATCCCAGTACAGTGGACTGAGTGTTTTGTATTAGACTGGAAATTCTGCTTTTTCAACAACATGACTAATTTGTGTAGCTGGGCATGGTAATCCTGTGTATGCTGGAGAGACAGACTGCACTTATTACTTTGACTGGGAGACGCCTTATGCCTGCGTCAAGGAGAAGGAGGATCTGCTGTGCAGTGTTCTGGATGGCAAAAAACATTATGACCTTTCACCTCTTACTAGGTTCCCAGGTAGGTTTTTGTACAACTATAATAATAATAATAATAATGAATTTATAATGTATGTAAACTAATTCTGTGGCTATTCAGAGTCAGATTCAGCCGATAACTGGGAGGTGGTGGATGCCAAACCAGCAGATGCAGATCCAAAACGCTTCTACCTCAATGTTTGTCACAAAATCATCCAAACAGCTGGAGCTTCTGGCTGTCCAGAGGACACTGCAATCTGTGCCAAAGGTATGAGTCCTTCTATTAATGGCCAGATCAAATAAAAAATTTGATTGATTTTTAATAAAACAAATTTTTTATTTCATTCAGACAAAAACGACAAAGCAATTAGCTTAGGAAGCTTCCTTTCTTCTCCCCAAAAAACACAAATTGGAAATGACATTAGACTTATTTACACCAACGGAGACATCTGCAGCCATAACACCAGAATCCAGACCATTTTAACTCTCAAATGCAAACCTGGTGGGTTACATTTATTTTACTGTATATGTGCTTAATATGATCATCTGAGTTTGGATTTTTGAATGGCTGATCTGCGCTGTGATTTACTGTAGGAGACTTGGAGAGCGCGCCAGTCCTTCGTAGTGTTTCTTCAGGAGGCTGTGTTTATGAAGTAGAGTGGTACACCGCCGCTGCCTGCGTCCTCTCAAAGACCCAAGGAGACAACTGTAAAGTCCAGGATCCACAAGCTGGTATGTTCAAGGTTTTACTTGTGACTATTTAAATATGTCTATTATTAATATTAAGGTTACAGTAATTCAACAACATTGTTTTTCCACCCATCGCCTATATGTGAGTGTGAAATTTGAAAATATATTAGGTGCCATTCTTTTGGCAAATGAATATGCATAGCTGATGTTTAGCAACTGTAAGTGAAAAATGGTCCCAACTTATTTCTTAACTTGATAATTTTTTTTTTCTCCTAGGTTTCTCCTTTGACCTTTCACCTCTCTCCAAGCCTAATGCTGGTTACTATAACTTAACCAGTGGAAACTATGATTACTACATCAATGTGTGCGGTCCAGTCACTGCGGCCACCTGCCCTCCAAAGGCGGGGGTATGTCAATCTGACAAGAGGTAAGCAAACCGTAATTACATCTTAAAGTCTGGATTGTAGAAGCATTATCTAATGGCATGTGTAGTGATTTTAGGGGAAGTTTGAGAAACAGTACTTATACTGCTTACAATCACTGTTTGTTCTTACAACAGTTCAAGTTGGAGTCTTGGAGAAGTAAACTCACACCTGTCCTACTATAATGGCCTGATCCAACTCACCTATAGCAATGGCTCCCAGTACAACAACAAACAACACACTCTCAGATCTACGCTCATATCATTCCTCTGTGACCCCCAGGCTGGAGTTGGAAAACCAGAATTTCAAGTAGATATGATTTATATTTGTTTTATTTTGTGTGTTTTGTGTTGTCAAATCTAAATTAGTTTTTTGGGTTTTTAGGTTGAGGATGATTACACTTATAACTTCCGCTGGTACACATCTTACGCTTGTCCTGAAAGACCACATAAGTGTTTGGTGACAGACCCCAAAACACTTCATCAGTATGACTTGTCCAGGTGAGTAATGTGAACACATTTTCTTGTAGAAAATGCATATTTGTTCAGCAATAAACAATATACAAAATTTGACATGCATTCTGATTACCTAACAACTCATTTGAGTCAAAGCCATTCAGTATTCTAATATTTAAACAAAACATTATGTATGCAAATGTAGTATAAAAATGAATTGTATATCTTTTCTCTATTTTGAAGTTTGTCTCGGCCTTCTGCAAGTGGGAACTGGCTGGAGATGGACTTGACCGATCCAGTGAGTCGTAAGAAGTACTACATCAATGTGTGCCGTCCAATTAACCCTGTTCAGGGCTGCGACCGCCATGCATCCGTGTGCCAGATGAAGTATGTCATAGAGCAGGTATGATGCATTTAATATTGATTTGATCAAAATCTCCTCTTAGAAATTGACACAACTGCATACTTTTATGTTTAACTAATGCCCCTTTCCTTCTTCTAATATTCTAGCGTCTCTTTACCTGTCCAAACCTTATCTCTTTATCACCCAAATAAAACATTCTTATTATTTTTTGAATTTCAGGGCTCTGTAAAAGAGGTTGTATCCGTCAGTAACATGGGTGTTTCCAAACGAGGGCCCATTATTGAGGGACCAGACCGCTTACGGCTAGAGTTCACTGAAGGCTCTGAGTGCATTTCTGATTCCGGCGTCAAACTGAATTACACCACACATATTCACCTGGTGTGCTCGAGAGGCACTGTGGTGAGTTGGCATACTCCATAGTCGCAGAATGCACCTTTGAGCAATAATGTCCACAAAATTAACATCTTTTTAACTGCAGGCAAAAGGACCACGCTTTATGATTTTCCAAAATTGTACTGCAAAGTTTAACTGGGAAACAAGAGCAGCATGTGCCATCAAAACTACCACTAATGCTAATGTAAGTCATCTTAATTCATTCTTTTGTTCGGATCACATACTTGATGTTATGATTTATCAACATATTAACAGTAATAATTGTACCACTGTAGAGTTGTTCCATTGTGGACCCAAACACAGGCTTTGAGTTCAACCTTCAGCCCCTTGCATCTAAGACAGGATACAAAACTAAAGCAAATGGAAAGGACTTTCTTGTAAGTACCCCTAGGCTCTCTGAAGCAATATAAGCAATATAAAATCAACATGATTTTTTTTTTCTCTGATTTGTAGCTGAATATCTGCTCCGATGTGGCTGAATGTGGTGAGGATATGGCTGGATGTGAGCTGGAGAATGGACATCCCGTGAGTCCAGTTGGAGTAGAAAAGACTCTACAATACTCCACTGATGGACTGCTGTCACTCACATACAAAGGGAAGCTCGAGGAGTTGACAGGTTAGAGCCAGTAGCTGGGCTTATAATTTATCTAGGAAAGGGAACATTGCAACTTCATATAGCAATCATATAGTAGTGTTGAATTAATCTTAATTTTGTTCACCATTAGGAGCTTTAAAAACGGGGAAAAGGGTAAACTTGGTTCATAATTTTATTCATTGTTCTTGCAGCCACCCGGGACACCTTCATCATCAACTTTGTGTGTAATCGAAGCTCACACCCTGGCACATTAAAACTGGTACAAGAGAATTTGAGCTCCATCTCGGACCACGTGGTCCATGATGCTTTGTTTGAGTTTGCCACTCCTTTGGCATGTGTCCCCGCTCCAGTTAGCTGCCGGATTAGTGGTGAGAGCAAAATGTTTATTTTATATTGTAGGTTTATTCTATTTGTATAATTAAGTGCATTTCGTTTTTTTCCTGTAGATTCTGAAGGCAATGAGTATGACCTAAGTCACCTGGCCCGGGATAATGAAGATAGCCCCTGGATTCCCATTGACACAGATGGAGGCAAATCTCGAAAGTTTTACATAAATGTCTGCAGACCTCTTCCTTCAGTTAAAGACTGTCCTGGTGAGTTATATTACAATATACAGGTGGAATTTATTATGTTACATTATGAACACAATTTGCTCCATACTCCACAACCTCGCTACTGCAGACATGGAACAAGTGCTGTAGATTAGATCCTCTAATCCAGTGGCTTTCATCAAATTCCATCCACTAACAGTTGACAAAATGTAACATAATGGGATATGTTCATTATATTGCTAATGGTTATAATAATAAGCCTAACGTTTGCCACATCTGCTCTCACTTTTATAGTGGGTCCTCTGGGAGCCTGTGGTGTGCTTGATGGGACCGGTCACAACCTGGGCTACATCCAGTCCAGTCCACAGGTGGCAGAGGACGGTTCCATCAGCATTGTGTATCACAATGGAGACAAGTGTGGGGAGTCCTCACAGTATTCAACACGTATCATCTTCCAGTGTGATGACAGGCCTGTGAGTGATTATGGATCATTATAAAACAGAAAAGGTCTATTAAAATGCACCACCAGAGATACTAAGTCTATCCACTGGGAGGCAGTATAGTAAAGGAAATCACCATATGCATAGGGTACTCTTTTTCAATGACTCTGAGAGTAACTAGGTACATCATCTCTCTTTTCTTGTATTTAGGGTTCACCCATGTTTGATCGCACTGACGGTTGTGAATATGTCTTTGTATGGAGAACCTCAGAGGCCTGCCCAATCAAGAAGTCTCAGGGTAAATCCTCAGAAATAAAATGTTAACTCAGATTTATGTTAGCTAGCTCTACTAACAAAATAATGCAGGTAATAATTGACTTCTGTTTTTATGTAAAAATGGTAATTTGAGAACCAAACATTTGTTCTCAGGTGTAGACTGCCATGTTCAGGACCCCCAAAGTGGTTATGAATTCAACCTTAACTCGCTAAAAGGCACCGATTACTCTATAGTGAATGGCAAATACACCTACTACTTGTCTATCTGTGGAGGCATTCGAAAAGAAGTTTGTGCCAACCAAAATGGTGCTCCAGTTTCCTCGTGCCAGGTTGATGGATCCAGCCATAAGATTGCAGGTTTAAAGGAGGAATTTGTAATAATAAAAGTTTAAAACATCCCTTGAAAAATGTAATGATTATAATGGAAATGATCTGTGCACCTATGCAGGATTGGAAAGCCACAATCTAACCTATGTTGACGGGCAAATAATTTTGAAATACACCAATGGAGAGACATGCCACAACATTTTCCAAAGAACCACAGAGATATATTTCACCTGTGACCCCAGCAAACATCAGGTAAGTTAACATTACTGCAAAATGTGTTGGGCCTTACTAAGCATTTCTTAAGTAAAGTGTAATGATGTTATTTAAATTTTGTCTTTTTAGGGACAGCCACAGTTTGTAAATGAGACTCCAGACTGTACCTACATGTTCACCTGGCCCACTGCCCTGGCCTGTATCCCTGTCAAGACCACCAGTTGCTCTTACAAGTAACTCCTACAAGAATTTCTATGACACATTCTCTTTCCCTTCATTTCTTAATTAACATATTTTTAAAAATAATATTCCATACCTGTGTGTCGTATTTTCAGTGATGGTCAGGGCCATTCTTATGACCTCTCCTCTCTGGCGATGGACACTCAGAACTGGGAAGCAGAGCACCGCACAGGAGGCAGTGAAAGATTTTACATCAATGTCTGCAGGTCTCTGGTGCAGCAGGGAGGTCAGTATAGCTCACATACACGTAACTGTATTGTTTTGTTTTTTATTGATGTCTTTTTATTTCTGTATTTCTTTCCCTTCCTCTTGTATTTGACTTTGAGAGGTTTAACCCTGGTCTCATCTACACCAGGTTTGTGGAAGTGCCCCTCCTCTGCTGCCTCCTGTATGAAGAGTGGAGACCAGTATGTGAGTTTGGGGCAGGTGGTGTCTGCTCCCACAATGGATAGAAATATTCTAAAGCTGCACTATGCTAACGGCCAGCCCTGTCACGATGGAAAACGCCAAAGCTCCACCACAATCAACCTGCAGTGTGACAAGGACAGAGTGGTGAGTGTTGTCAAGTGCTCAACCTAAAGTCACTGTTCTTTACAGCTTTCATGAAGCAAACCATTGTCTGCCATTATGTTAAGCACTAGCCCAATCACAAACCTAAACCTTTGTAGCAAATTTTACAAATAAAAACATGCAGTGAATGTTCTATATGAGCGAGTTTTGTAGTGAACTATGAAACTACAATGTTTACTGTACACTAACTGCTGTGCTTTTTGTTTCAGGACTCCCGGCCTTCTCTCATCTCTGTCATTGAGGACTGTGAATACACTTTCCATTGGTTAACTGCTGCTGCCTGCCCATTGAACACTACACAGCAGGAGGGCTGCAAGGTCACCAACCCCTCCACAGGTCAGACATTCCATTCAAATTAAACTTAATTCAAATATACTTTACAAGGTTTGATAACTTATAATAATTATTATTACATTGTTGTGATAATACCATTAATTTTCCTTTTAAGGTTACCAGTTTGACCTGAACTCATTGACAAAAGCTGGAGGATACACTGTGCGAGACTCAAAGGATCCCAACAAATCATTTGAAGTGAACGTGTGTGCAGACATTGGCAGTGCTGGGTGTAAACAGGGATCAGGTATGTTACTATCAAGACCATTCTGTGTAACAGAATGTGTCAACATCAAAATGGAAATTGCGGCACATTTTGTATATATATATATATATATATATATATTTTTATTTATGAGAAGAAAAAAAGACAAACAGTTCAGTACAAAACATAATGGGACTTGACAAAAGTAAATAATAGACAAACATAGTACAAATCATAGGGCAGAAAAAAACAAACAAACAAAAAAAAAACAATGAGCTAGTGTATTATTATTGAGCAGATGACGTACGTGAATGAGTGAGTAAAGTTATTAATTATGAAGTCAAAACTGGTTTTGACATTTAGTTTCAGGGTTGAGTCTCCAATGTATTTTATTCATTTATTTTTCTTCTTTTTTCCTCCCTCTCTTTTTCTTTCCTCTTTCTCTCTTCCTTTTCCTTTTCCCCTCCCCCTTCCTCCTCCTCTTCCAATCTTCCTTTTTCCCTTTTTCTTTGAATGGGTAATTGGATAACCTTCCCCACATCATTTCTGCCCTATACTCAAACTACTACTCTTTGTGAGCGTCTGTGAAGGGGACAAGTAGTGTCTAAAGTGCATTAAAAGAGAGGCCTTTTGCGAGTATTTCTATTTGAGACAGGGTTATTGTCCCAAGGAAACCATCTCTCATCTGGCCTGCCTATGTTTGAGTCTATAATGATGATTCCCTACTCTATTATGGTGCATTAAAACCACAGAGAATGATGGGGGGCAGAGTTAATGTTTGAGCAGCATCCGCTTTTGTAGTATCAATACCATCAATAGCATCATCAACAACTACAATTAAAATTGGAATTATAATCGAGGGGGAAGAGAGAGGGAAACTGCTGTGGATAATAATAAAATATGCTATTACAGAAGAAAAGACATATTTTGTATTTAATTGTTAAGCTATTCGTAAGTTTCAAGCAAATGATTCCCACATGATTTGGAGGATTTTGTGAGGACTTTTTCGTATTGAAAAGACAGTTTTATTTGATTTGCAGTATTACTGCATGTCAAATTTTTCACATCAAGCAAGAATCCCTAGAGACTCTTGAAAACTGATTTGAAGAATCATTATTGAATGTCATAGTAATACCATCACAAAAGTTAAATTTTAGTTACTGATCGTTACCCTCACATTTCCATGCTTTATGTAATCAGAGGTTTTGCGTCACATGGGTTAATTAACTGCAGCTTTGCTAATAAATATATGAGGTACCAGCTCTTTGAATGATTGACTGCCTCTCTACTAGAGTGGACTTGTACACATTACTCTGAGTAACAGCTGTAAAGCCATGGTGGAGGAAAACATCTTGAAAAAGACTCATTTTAATTTCTTAACTGCTTGTCTTTCAGCTGTATGTATAAAAGATGGCGGTGGGAGTGTGAGTGGAGGTCAGGTCAGCAAGAAACTCTGGTATAAAAATGGTATTCTGGAGCTGAAATACGAAGGAGGAGATGCCTGTCCTGCCAACAGTGCTCTCAAACACAGCACAGTCATCCAGTTCATCTGCAGGTCTGTGTCCTCAAAAACATTAGAATTTTCTATTTGTATAGTTGGTTCAACTAATGCCTATTCTCTTCACTTGTGTTAGGCCCTCGCTCATGAGCTCGGCACCTCCAGAGCCAGCTTTGATCGAGTCCCACGCTGACACCTGCACACACTACTTCTCCTTCCACACTTCACTCGTCTGTGACCACCTGGTGAGGCCTCTGTAGGAAGTTATGTCCAAGCTTTAACTAAATGTTCTCATTAAACTGGGGTATCTGACCTAATCAAGAAAGAATGAAGTATTCTCATTCTGCAGAATAGAGTGTATTGTAGAAGTAGCACTGTGACAAACAAACATGCAGTCTAATTTAGTGGGATTTTATCTTTAATAAACCTGGAAGTAAGAGCTATAAGCAGCACTAGCATTGACCCCATTTCTCTTTGTCATGTGAAAAGGTTTTTTAAAGCAATGCATGTGCATTGTGCATTACCAATGTGCTAAAGGGTTTGTGAGAACTTGGGACATAAATTTTAATTCATACTTTGGCTTTTTGTTGTTTGAGTCATTACTTTCATCAAGCCGGCGTACCCAATTTTCAGTCAGCTAAACCATATACTATGTGTCTATAGGTGTCGTGCTCTGTACAGAACGGCTCTTCTCTTATTGACCTCACACCTCTGATTCATTGGAATGGCTACTACACTGCAACAGGTCTGCTGTTATATGTTGTGAACTTACATTATTTATAGTCATGAAAAACATGAACAATAAAAAGTAGTACTTCAAAACCATTAGCTTGTCCTCTAAAAAGGCATGATTTTTACTCTTAAACTATTTTATTCTTGTTTTGTTCAGATGATGCAGTTGATCAAAGTGACACATCCCCAGATTTTTACATTAATATCTGTCGACCTCTGAACCCCATCCCTGGCGTCTCCTGTCCCACTGGAGCTGCTGTTTGTATGGACCCTGACAATGGGCCACCAATAGTAAGTTTCTAAAATCTCTTCTTACACATGTACCACATGTGTAACTACCTTAACTTAGCTCTCCCCACTCGCTCTCTTTTACAGGACATTGGCCAGGAGACAGTTGGCCCTCAGATTAACAGTGCTACAGATGAGGTCTTCATCACCTACAGCAGTGGGACAGTGTGCGCGTCTGACCCTTCAAAGAACTACACCTCCAAAATCATCTTTACCTGCCAGAGTGGCCTGGAGCTGGTCTGTCTTCACTTATGCCATTTATTCTTATCTATTGATTGATGGCTACATGTATTTAGCCGATTTATCTTTCTTAATCCAGGGCTCTCCCCAAATGCTGAGGCTACAGGACTGCGTCTACCTGTTTGAATGGACAACGCCCCTAGTTTGTCCTGACAGCACAAACACCAGCGGCTGCCGACTGACAGACTCTCAGCTCCAGTTCACCTTCGACCTGTCTGCGCTCTCAGATGAGGTTCAGGTAGGTGTACTGATGTGTCATTAGATCTAGACATTTGTGATGTGTAGTTTTTTTGAAATGGTGACATGTATGGAAAGAGGGATAGAAAGAGAAGGGTAGAATGAATTTAAGGAAGTAAGACAAACAAGGAAACAACACAAGAATAATGAGTGAAGATGAAGAAAATGGGAATGCTCCAATTGAGTTTAATCCCTATCCCTTTAACACTGCAGGTGTCCTCTGGCCCCAGCACGTACTACATCAGCGCCTGTGGCTCTGTGAAGGACGAGGCCTGTAAGAAGAGTTCAGTGTGTGAGGTGTCTGGTTCTGGCCTCACCAAAACCACCACATCATTTGGCATCAGCAAAGTCATGACTATGGACTTCAAACATGAGGAGCAAGCTATACTCACACAGTACGGAGGAGGAGACATCTGTCCACAAGGTGAGAATTTTTTTTCTTTTTATCAACTTTAAGTCAGCTGATGGATAAATGTAGAAAGGTTTCAGTGGCCATTTGGACACTGTTTTTGCAATCAAGACACTTTGGCTTCCATCCAGAAGCCATTTTAGGAGCCAAAATGTCTTGATTGCAAAAATTGTGCCCAGATGACAACTGTTGAAACCTCTTCTACACTGAGCCACTGTTACAGATGATGGATAAGTTGTAAAGCTGTGGGTTTTATGTTATTATTATGTCTCCTCTAGGGGCGACCAAATACCAGTCATCTATCCTGTTCATTTGTGATCTGTCTGCGGGCCGGGGCTCCCCTCAGCTGCTCCCTAAAGCAGACGACTGCGCTGTTACATTTGAGTGGCGCAGCAGTCTGGTGTGTCCCCCAAAGAAAATGGAGTGTAAACTGGTGAGCAGTCACCAGACCTTTGACCTTCGGGGTCTGTCCTCTCTCACAGAGCCCTGGAAATTCCGCTACAAGGGAGATTCGTACGTATTCATCGTTATATTATCATTACCACATTTTTGAAAAATCTATTATTATTGATCATTGTATCATTATTTTATTTTCTTATTCTAGGTATTACATCAACCTCTGCCAGGGGATCCATGGGGGGTTACAGGGTTGTCCAAAGGGAGCCACTGTCTGTCGGCGCTTGAGCTCAGGCACTACACAAACTTTGGGACGAGTATACACCCAAAAAATTAACTACACAGGTACTATACTACACACACTGTGTATCGTGAATATTAACTATACGAGGAATATATTATTGTCATTTAAAATTCTGTATACAGAGAAGCAGAAGAAGATATTTGTCAGCTATGGAGCAGGAGATGAAATCTGTGGAAATGGTTTGAAGGCCAAGACTGTAATCGAGATGAGCTGTGGTTCCACTGTGGGGCACCCCACTTTTACTCGGTATGAAGATTTCTAAACATAATGTACTGGATTTACTTCTCTGAAGGACACACAAAGATTGTCTTAGTAATTGTTCAAACAGAGGTATTACCCTAAAGGTAAAGTGTATCTGAGACTGAAGTTGGTGTCTCTTGAGCCTTTCATTTGAGTTAGTTATTCAGTCGGTAATAACTGAGTCTCTGATCCAATATGCAAAGATATCAATGCCTTTGACATCTACAAAGTAAAACAAAAATATGTGAAGGTGTTTTTATAGTATTAAACAGTTAGTGAATGTGTCTTTGTGCAGGTTTGATCAGGCAAAGTGTGAGTTTGTGATTGGTTGGGAAACGCGCTCAGCATGTGCAGTGAAGCAGCAGGAGGTGAAGATGGAGAATGGGACCATTCATGTTCCTGAGACTGGAGTGAGACTCAGTCTGGGAGCGCTGTACTTCAGGTAACATCACTATCTCAAATGTAACTTTTAAGGTTTAGTTTAATGTTTTAACAATGCATTTGACCTTTCCCAGCCATCACCAAGCTTCAGGAGACATCCGGTCCAATGGTGACCGCTACATTTACCACATCCAGCTGTCCGGCATCACCAACAGTTCACTGCAGAACTGCCTTGGAGCCAACATCTGTCAGGTCAAACTCAATGCAGCTTACAGGCGCAAGATTGGTTCATCCAGCAAAGCCAAATACTATGTCAAAGGTACTTGTGGGCTCACATTACACTTACTACAGGGCTGAGGCAGAAGACTCACGACATTGTCTCTTATCAGGAGGAAACCTGGACGTGATGGTGCCCTCAGAGTCTCAGTGTGGACGAGAGAAAACTAAAATGGTTTCCTCCACCATCATGTTCCACTGCACTCCCAGTGCAGGAATGGGCATCCCCGAGTTCATGCTGGAGACAGACGAGTGCCAGTATCTTTTTGTGTGGCACACGGACGCCATCTGTGGCCTCACGTGAGTGCTGATAATATATTATCATTTACATTTTTTATTTTTTATTTTTTTAATGTTATGAGCATATACTCTGAACTTTTCTAAATCCCAGTCACTTTTTGTTTCAGATGTAATGCTAGTCAAATCTATGCTTTTTCTGCAGTTTTCTAAATATTGCTAAATCTCTGTAGGACTGTGGATGCCCAAACATTTGATGGGGGCACCACAGAGGCTCCGTCCCTATCTGGGCGTAGTCGGGCTGTTGCCGTGGTGCTGAGCCTGATGCTGATTGGCCTGATTGTGTGCCTGCTGGGACTTGTCCTTTACAAAAGAGAGAGAAGGTGAGAGACGGTAAATATAATTGTGCTTGTGCTGTTCATTTCAAGCATTCATATTTTATCTCCCCACAGAGAGCTGGTGATTCAGAAGGTGGCCAGCTGCTGCAGAAGAGGAAACCAAGTATCCTATAAATACTCAAAAGTAGGTCTTTGTTTAAGCTCTTCATTGACAACAAATTATTAAATTATGTTATTACACAATGTAATCTGCTTCCAGCACCAGTCCAAATATTTCTTACTAGTACGTAATACCACATGCTACATACATCTTTATGTATGTAGCATGTGTGGCATAAAAGATAAAATATAAAATACAGTAGAAGTTCAGATTGTTTTAAACTTTACACTCTTCACTACAGTCTGGTTTATCTAATTTCTCCTTCTACACCTCTCAGGTGAATATGGACGATGACGGTGGAGAGGAGGAGATGGAGTGGCTGATGGAGGACCTCGAAGCTCCGCTCACCTTCTCTTCACACCGGGGAAGAGGTCATCACCACGGTAATGGCCACATCACGACGAAGCACGTGAACACGGACGGGCTGCGCTCCTTCTCCTTGGACGAGCAGGATGACGACAGCGAAGACGAGGTGCTGAATGTCCCCGGAGTCAGGGTGGTCAAATCAAACACCCCCGCCAAAAACTCCTCAGCCAATCACAGTGCATTCCTTCAGGTGAGTCCGGAAAATTATACTTGGTAGTTAATCACGACAGATAATTACTAATATTTATCTTATTAGGAGGAGAGTGACGAAGACCTGGTTGGTCTCTTGGATGACTCAGACAGAAGGAGAAAGTCAGGCAGAACACATCCCTCCAGCCACGGTAACGGCACGACGACAGCCAATCAGAAACGGGAAGAGGAGGACAGTGACGAGGACCTGCTGCGGGTGTGATGTCACTTCCTCTTCCTGTTTCGCCCAGTCTGAACTCTTTCTCAGTGAATGTTTCCAGGGCGACAACAGTGGACTTCTTTCTTCTCTCTCTGGACTTTTTGGTTGGACTGCACCTTTTACAGCGCAGATGATGACGGACAGACTGCTGGTGTTTGCACATATGGTTTCTTATTTATTAATGGCTGATCATTCAAACTGAGCTCCGTCCCCTTTAACCTGGAAAATGAAGTAACTGACGAAGTAAAAATCAACCCCACAAGTGGACATACCTTCTTTGAGTCAATTTTGTAGCGCTTTGTTATTGCTCTAGTTTGACGGGTAATTTGAGCCTTCATTCGCCAGTTAGTAGACCAGTAGAATGAAGTTGGTATTAGCGCAAAATATATAATGAATAACACTTAAATTAGCGCATTATCATAAAATATAATATATATATATATATATATATATATATATATATATATATATATATATATATATATATATATATATATATATATATATATATATATATATATATATATATATATATATATATATATATATATATATATATATTATATATATTATATATATATATATATATATATAAATATATATATATATATATATATAATACAATACATAAATTAGATAATTATTAAAATACAATAAAAAGATAATCAAATTTTGATACTTTTTCCTGTTTTTCAGACAATTTTGATAAATTTCAACAAAAATGTATGTAAACAAGTGTCATCTTTTGGGGTTGCCATATCTTTCTGTCATTTTTAACTGATTATGGGAGAAGAAACCTGTTGATTTTGCTGGACATAGTTGTTGAATGTGTTTCTAAAGGGAATATAATATGAATCTTACAGAGAAAAATGCAGAACTTTCTCTTCTTGCACCCTTAAAGCAAGCACGATGCCTTCCTACAGATGAATCTACTTAGCATTTCCATTGTCTAATCATGGGCCCTGTCTGATCTTGATTTGGTCCAAGACATTGCACATAAATATGTTCTGAATGGACATTTTTGTTTGTTGTCACTGGTGATGAGTCCATGTTTTAGTTTTTATGATTATTTAAATGTTTGTTTGAGCTTAAGTTATAGGCCTTATGAGTGAGAGAAGGAATCATGAGGTGGCAAACAGGTGTTAGTCTGCAGGCCCCTCTCAAAGCCATATTGTAAAAGGTAACTGACATTAGTGCAATGAGGCTATTGCATGGAGCTTATGGTACTTTCTGAAGCCTAGCATTCGCTATGCTTACTCCTGTTTGCCAAATAACATTTCCTCCAGTATTCAGAAAAGCGGTACAGGCCCACGCATATCATATTTAGTTACTTTTCAAGGCCACATTTGGTCATGCCTAAGCTCCCCAGTCCTGTAAACTGTTCTCTGGATGTTTAGTTTGGCTCCAAGTTACATAATAAGGTTAAAAAGTAATACATTTGCCTATTAAATGACCTCAACTAGTCACATGTCATGAAGAGCAGACGCCATAGAGTGTGTTTAAAAACTTCTTAAGAAAATAATGGTTTATCCATGAAAGAATTCAGTCTCTGTAATGTCTGTATTGTCTGCAGTCATTCGAGCCTTATCTGCAGCCTTCACACATTTTACTGTTAAATGAAGTGTGGTTTGGTATGGATTTAAATAGGGGAATATCTTCTCATTTTGTTTGTTCACACTAGGATGTTCAAGCTCTGTGCACTTAAAGTGCTATAAATGAAGATATATGGAGAAAAGAGGGACATTATAATGCCAACAATTATTATGTTTTATGTAGGTTCTTTAGTTGTGCCAATTACCAGGATATTAGACCTTACTGATAGTGTTCACACAGTGTAATGCCTGTGCTATCTAAGACTTCCATAAGTATTAATGCTACCACCTGCAAGTTATTATTTTTTTCACCAGAAGATAGCGGATGTGAAACCTGTACCTCTCCTCACCTGGCCTTTGTTCAGGCTCACCTGTGCTCTATGGTCTTCTATCAGGCCAAAGATGGTACACATGTTTAGTTTATCCCACCTGACAGTTCACAAATGCCCATCGTCTGTCCTCTTTGTGTTGGATGTGTCGCTCATGGTAGATATGGTAGTTTGAATCTATGGTACGCTGATGTGAAGTCTGGCTCTGCTGTAGCACCAGTTGCATGGTACTAACCCAAACTGGAAACAAGTGGCTTTTGTTCTGTTTTTATTTTGTCTTTGTTAAAAATAATAATCAAGTTTCATTTATGTATGTCAGCTTTAAAAACCCAAAGTGTAACTGCACTCCAAATCACTACCAATGAGTTTAAATCACACAGTTCAATGCAAGGACATGGGCAGTGGTCTTGTATGTTTCATGTGTGACATGTTTTCCACTCTGCCTGTTTCTCTATTTAGGACGGTGATGTAAATTATTGCATTATTTGAATAAATAAGAGATCTGCTGTTCATTGTGGCGGGATTTTGTTTTAATAGTTAATTGTGCAGTACTTAAAGGGCAGTGACTGACTTGGATAAATGTTATTTAAGTTCTAGGTCAACAGTTGTCTAAGGACATTGCCAATGGTACCTTTAGTCCAAACAATGGGCTTATTGTGATTCTATATTACACAAAATTGACTCTTGTGAGCTTTAAGCCTTGTTATAATATTGTTAACCACATCAAAAAGATATCCACAGTTGCATATTGTTTCATTTACATGTTTCAGCAACCCTTTATTATTAGTCTGTCTATACATCCAAAGCTCAAAATACTCTGTTCCACCTTGTGATGTCATTTAGTGGTAGTTCAAGCTTACAGCTCCCTTTTACCTTTAGTTCAGTAAAGATTGCATAATTTCAGTCCTGGAATTGCCAAATAATTCCAGTGAAGGTGTATGGAGTTCAAAAACACAGTGGAGCACTGTATTACCACATGGCATCACAAGGTTGAACAGAGTGTTTTCTGTTTGAGAGAAGACCTCAGCCTAAATATGCAGGATTAGCATGTTAAATGTGTGTGAAATGAAACAAAACATAAGTCTGGGTATGTTTTTGAAAAGGAAACATTATAACAGATCAGAAAATAATGTAATACGGGCCCTATAAGAATGTGTTAAAACGTGGAATACTTTTTCAAATCATGATGCTTTAAATTGTTCTATAGACCAGCTGGGTTTAAATTCTTCACATTTCTATGATAAATAAAAAAATACCTTTTTTATTCATTTGGATTATTTTGGATGGAGTTAAGAGTTTGACAGACATATAGGTGCATTGTTGTTACTGATTATATGGGGATGTCCACATGTTTTGTCTTTGCTGTCGTTGTCGGACACTGCACGTGTTACTGCCTAAATGTTTTACAGCCCCTCTGCTCTGCTTTGTTTGGACCTTTGCCCTCCTCTGGCCTGTTAAAACGGGGGACAGGGGCTGGAGACGCAGAGGCTCAGTTCGCAACGCTCCCACTCAGCCACAGCATCTCCTCCTCTGCCCTGAACCATGACAAGTTTTGACGATATCCTGGAGGAAGTGGGCAAGTTTGGCCCATGTCAGAAGCGCATCTTCGGCCTGCTGTGTTTGGTTTCCATGCCATGGGCTGGGATCTAT
Source organism: Periophthalmus modestus (assembly GCA_019594935.1). NCBI lineage: Eukaryota > Metazoa > Chordata > Actinopteri > Gobiiformes > Gobiidae > Periophthalmus > Periophthalmus modestus. The sequence continues at coordinate 15,606,544 of JAIEZT010001328.1, forward strand.
GTAGGAATAGTGTTCCAGGGCTTCACTCCTCCTCACTGGTGCCGGCAGCCCGCGGTGCAGGAGCAGAGGCAGGCCTGTGGATGGACTCTTCAGGACAGTGTCAGGAGGAGCGTGCCTCTGGTGAATGTATCGGGGGAGCTCCAGCCCAGCTCCTGTCTGCAGTACGACGTGGAGCTGAACCAGAGTGCTCTGAGCTGTGAGCAGAGCCAGGACCTGGATCTGAGTCACAGCCCCACGAGCAGCTGCAGACACGGCTGGGAGTATGACTACGAGGGCCGCCGGTCCTTTGTCACTGAAGTAAGTTACAGCATTATTATATTTGCTCTAATGCACAAATATAGAAGAACATGCAATTAAATTACTTCGATTTTCCCTTCACTCCCTTAGCTTGAGCCAGTCCTAAGCCTGGATAAAAGTCACTCCATATCATACTGAAAGTAGTACTAGTATATATTTGTATGTAAAACAATGGCAGTTGTTGTAACTTGTATTCACTTTTTTTGTTCCAGTTTGATCTGGTGTGTTCAGATGCATGGCTGGTGGACATGTATCAGGCCACTCTCAATGTGGGCTTCCTCATTGGGAGCATTGCTATAGGATATCTGGCTGACAGGTAAACTTGTATTGTATTTGAAATAATAGAAATCTTATCACTTCATATTGTGGCCAGTGTATTTTTACAGTGTATTACTATAAGGATAAATAAATCACTGTAATTTGTGATTATGTTAAAAAAGCGCTTCCTAGAGACAAGCAGGTGAGTTACAGGTCAGATTAATCACTCTGCTTACAGTCAGAGTGCATGTTTTTCCATTTAACAAAAACATTTGTAGTTAAAGAACTACTGTGGAACATTCCTGGCAAAGCAAAAACCTTTCGAATGCTCCGTGAGAAAGTCGCTTAGTGCCCCTTTAAATTGCACCAAAACTACTCTTTGACCCTTTGATGCCAGATTGTGCATTGTGTTGAACTACTTTTTCCTCACTGGATCTAATTTTCTAACTTTAGAACTAAATCCACAACACATAGGAGTAGTAGTATTTCCTTTGACTCCTTCTTGTGCGCAGGTTTGGCCGTAAACTTTCCTTCCTGATGTCCAACCTGCTAAATGGGATTACTGGGATCCTGGTTGCCGTGGCGCCCAACTACGTGTCTTTACTGGTGTTCAGGACGCTGTATGGCTTTGGGGTGAAAGGAGGCTGGGTGGCAGGATACGTGCTCAGTAAGAGAATGACTACTTCTTATTAGCAACTTTTCAGCCAATCACAGTGAGCAGTCCTCTGACCAGTCACAGGGCAAACCAGGAGACACTTTGGAGAGGCTTTATTACTATTCAAAAGATATAATGTTTTGTTTTAAATTGTTAAACGCTATGGCAACAGTCCTAACTATTCATCATTCCATGGATAGTTGTTACACTTGGATTGTAGAAGTTAAGAGTACAATTTCAACACATGTTGTCGCTAAATTTCTATTAATTTTAAATGTTACCCCTTCTTCTTATATTATATCACTATTTTAGACACTTTTTTGCATTCCTGCTTTACTAATAGTATTGAACTTCTATTAACACTATAGTATAGTATTATTACCCAAATCACTGAAGTATTTTGACAGATAACATTTTATAGCAACACTTCATATTCATAATGAGCAAATAGTTTATAAAAAATTATTCAGGCTTTTACCGGGGATCCAGAAAACCTGCTTCTCCAATACTATTTTATTTTTATTATTCTTGATTTGCCTGGCAATTCAGGCTTATTAAATACGTAACTAACTCTTAACCCTAAGCCCTTAACCCCTGAATCATTCTTTGTTCGTTCGCTTTACTTACATACATTGACATTACAATACATTTAATTACCCAATAACTGTAGTTTTTTGTTTGGCTTTACTTTAATATATTATCATTACAATACTTTAATGTATACATAACATATTTAAAGTGCTTTTTAAAGTACTACTCTTTCTTGATACATATATTTATTTACTTTTGCTCACGTGCACGACTGAAGCTAAGAGCCCGTTGTGTGTTCAGTCACAGAGCTGGTGGGCGTAGAGTTCAGGCGCACAGTTGGGATCCTGTACCAGATGTTCTTCAGTGTGGGGATCCTCATCTTACCTCTGCTGGCCTACTACATCACAGACTGGCGCTGGCTACAAGTGGTCATCACTGTCCCATACATCCTCTTTCTCTCATACTACTGGTGAGACTAAATGACAACAATACGCACACAAAGCACTGGAAAATACAGTTATTTATATGTAAAACGATGAAATAAATTAGTTATAATGCTGATAATGATAATAATAAATAAAATAGTACAATTAGTAGTAGTAATAGTAATTATAAATTCTACAAACCAAAATTGTACCAAAATTTTCAATAAAAACAAACGCATAACACAGTGCCCACCATAACTGAAAAAAACTTTACAACTGAAAAGCATTTACAAAAAATAGATAGTAATCAGGAAATCACATTGTAGAATTTTTAATGAATTAATTGGTAAATTCCACAACCTCAAATGACACCAGAAACAAAATTGTAGACCTGCACCAGGCTGGGGAAACTGAATCTGCAATAGGTAAGCGGCTTGGTGTGAAGAAATCATCTGTGGGAGCTATTATTAGAAAATGGAAGACATACTACTATACTATTCTTCTTTTATTCGTTCTTTTAATTATCTATAGATATTTGCCTGTGTGGGTTTCACAACTTTCACAACCCCTTCTTGAGTTCCCCGAGTAATCCTCCTCCTTCTGTCTTTCTTTCTCTTTACCTCTATCTCTCTCATTATCTACTTTTATAAACCTAAACTAACCTCTAATTGCCAAAAAGTAAAAAAAAAAAATCAGATACTAAAACTAGATACTCATTTGACAAAGTATTGATATTAAAAAAGTCACATTCACTCGCAGAACAGAAATGAACCTTTCCTGAACTGCTTTAGAATGATCTTGAGCTGTATCAGAAGAATTGTCAGACCACCTAGACTAGTATACACCGAAGAACCACTATGGAACCTACCAGGACGACTGAGGGATTACACAGATAAGACTGTTGGGGAAAAAAGTGTTTTTAGCTATAATTGTGGTATCAGAATTCGTATCGAGTCTATTCCCTAGTATCGAAACCCAGCCTGTTGCATTGTACTTTATCACATCTTTTGCTGCAGGTTCATCCCAGAATCCCCACGATGGCTCCTCTCTCAGAACAAAAAGGACAAAGCTGTGGAGATCACCGAAGCCATGGCCAAAGAGAACAAGATGACTCTGTCCAAAAAGATTGAGGTACAGACGGCTGGACCCACAGCTGCATTCACAGCCAGGTCAAAGGTCATGACGGGGGAGCAAAGCCAGCACTACAGAAAGCACACTGGAATTTGGCTCACATCCCTGAAACAATAATCACAAGATGAGATTTTATTTTACTTATTAGGGATGAAATTTGGATTGTAATGGTCGCAATTGGTAAATCTCCAGTTATTTGGGTAATAGTATACTGCAGAGAACTATGGAGTGTTGTAAAACCTGCTAACCCTATGATTTAGGTCCCTACAAACATGTTCTGAAATGCATAGATATGGGATGGGAAGTGTATATTGGAAATCTAACCACAATATTTAAACTACTCTTTGGTGCAATAAATGAAATGAATGTAAATAAAATGTAAAAAAAAAAGAAAATAATAGAATACAAAAAACGTAAAGAGCATATTAAGAATCATTCAAGTTTAACAAATGAATTCATAATCTAATCCTAATCACCCCTTCTTAATAAACTAGATGTTTATTATGTATAAATCTGTATAACAGTATAAAATGTCTACAAAATACTTTCAAAATCAGCTCTAATTTTGAGTATTTGTGCAGACTTTGGCAGATGATAACGCAGCAGATTCCACCACTGCCTCCTTCATGGACCTGATCCGCACTCCCAAAATGAGGAAACATACTTTTATTCTCAGCTACAACTGGTATGTTCCTCCCTCATTACAACATAAACATGTGGTCAGAGGGTCTGATCCCATAAACATATAATGAACAATGACACCTAGTGGTAATATTGTGAAATGCAATATATTGTTTATTGCACTTATACTGTATCATAGCATTTGTAATAATTCTTAATACGCCTTAATAGACCCTACCTAGGCATAATTTATTTTATATAACGTTTCAACCATCACCTCGCATTGCCTGTACATTGCAAATAAAGTATGTCAAACTTTTCACACCAAGTACAAATACTAGAAAAATACTTGGCCCTCTGAGTACCACCCCATTCTAACCCAGGTCTATAACAGTCCCAAGTTTAATTTAGGACTAAACCAGATCTTAACTAGGGCAATACCATGAGGACCGAAACCAGTACTAACCCAAAGAAGGCCACAGTTGTAGATAAAGTCAGTTACTTATTTACACTTGAACCATTACAGTATGCCGCTATAACCCATTGTATTCTCATGCAGGTTTACCAGTGCAGTGGTGTACCAGGGCCTGATCATGAGGCTGGGTATTTTAGGGGGAAATGTCTACATAGACTTCCTGATATCAGGTCTGGTGGAATTCCCTGCGGCCTTCCTCATCCTCTTCACCATCGAGAGGATCGGCCGACGACTCCCATTCGCTACAGCTAACTTTGTGGCAGGAGCATCTTGTTTTATCACTGCCTGTATACCTGACAGTAAGTTCTGGACACAGTATCAAGTACATGTACACAATATTTTTAAATGCATGTTAACTGTAAAGAATATGTTTATTACAAAAAAAAGTACTACTTCATGATAACTGCACCTTAATTAACCTTAATGCATGAACAAAGACTTAATTCATAATAAACACATTGTTTATTAAGAATCATGCAGGCCTATTCAACTTGTGACCAATGGGCCACATCAGAAATGAATTAATGTGTATATATGTATATATCTCATCTTCACCCTCCGCGGGTGGTCTCATCCCCTTTTTTCCACGCTCGGTTCCTCTACCAGAGGCCTGTGAGCTTGAGGGTTCTGTGCAGTATCTTTGAGCATGTTTTTGAGCAGCATCTTTTCAGGCCTTGTCCTTGATGTACTTATAGATCTTGGATGTGTCATCATGAACAACTCTATTTGTTTAATTAAATAGGGAAAAAAATGGACAGGTAGAAGAAAACTTACTTTTGTGAATATAAAATTTGCCAACTAGAATAATTCAATTAATTGTTTTTTTTTTTGAGTCCAAATTCATATGTATACCAAAAATGTTATGTTCAAATTGTCATAAAAAATGTGCGTCAATAGGACATTTTATGAAATGTTTTCTAATAGTGCATTTACAAAAGTTCTGTACAGAAAGTGTAGTTAGGGTCAGTTGTTTTAATATGATTTACCTTAAATTGATTAGTAGAGTAAATTCCATAAATATAGTCAGGGATGATATTTCTGTAGTAATAAATAGCAGAGGACACACACATAACATCTTGTTATGTGTGTCCAACAAAGTCGCACCCATTACTCTTTTCTTTCTGCATTTCTCATATCAGCAGTAGGTCGAAGTTGCTATTGGAGTACATGTATCTATTCAGAGTTGACCTAGTACTTGAACCAGTGCCTCGAGAGTGCTTTTGTTCCTGTGGCATTGCCATTTCTAGACTGTTATACCTGAGTTATAAACTTGTTGTGCATCATTTGCTTTTTTGTGTCACCATTTTGTGACTATTTAGCCATGTTAGGGGCTAGGTTGTGACTCGGTGCCTTGTGAGTGCTTTCGCTCCAGCACTAGACTCACAACAGTTGAGCGTGCTATGCCTAAACTGATCCTAGCGTTCAATCATGGAGACCCCTGCAGCCAAGAGAAATCATCACAATTAGCCATTATCAACTAAGGTGGATACTTTGGCCTTGGAATTCACTTGGATTAAGTCCTTACTCCTTAATCTGCAACCTGACTCCTCACCCCTGTGCCTGGCCCCACCCCTCACGATGATGGTGATGAGACTGATTATAGTGCCGATCACCTTCAGGAAAATGCTTTGTCCATTACTGCATCAGATTCCTTGTTTTTCCAGAGCAGGTGGTGCAGATTACCTGGATGGTCAGGATGAAGGCTGCCACTCTTATCCATCTGCCATTGGCTCCCACACCTTAGGCCTGGAGCCCACAGGCACAGAACCTGAGCTATCTGCTGTTCACCAGGCTATTCAGCTGGCCTTATGAAAACTTGAGATTGACACACTTGAGGAGGCTGCTCCTACAAGTACTTTTTCAGAGTCCCCCAGAAGCCTGTGAGAAGCCAGGAGAGCCTTCAACACATAAACATGCAGGAGTTGTAAGATGTTCGGCTAGCACACGACTGGTGGCTGAAGTCGTCTTGTCTGCTTTTACCATCTGCAATTGATCTTTGTATGTGTGGACTCTTGTGACTTTGTTGGTATTAAATCATCCAGGCGCAAAGCACCACCCTTTGGCGGTCAGAAATGAAATGAAACAAGAATTATGCATGTAACTAAGGTTCTATGAGTTCCAGATGACCGCTAGAGTTTCTGGTTACTCTGAGTTATTGTGAGTAGATTTAGAAAGAAAAGTGTAACAGGTGTGTCAGGTGTATATGGGTTTTCTGACATCACCCAGGTCATGTCCACGACGTGACTGTCGGTATTTATTTGTGTTTATATGTGTTGTGCGCACATGTAGATATCCAGGCGCATCCTGAATTCATAGAACCTCAGTTACATACATAACTCTCTTTTTCTCCTTTGACATGAGCTCCAGTTACAAAGTTTGAATTTCTTCATGTATATTGTAATATAACATATGGGGTCTTCTTGCAGTACCTTGGTAATTGCATGGGGCCCCAGAGTGCATTACTTTGCAGTACCTGTTAAGCAAACAATACATGAACTAGTAATACTGCAACAATTACAATTGTGTATAACTTGTATTTATTTAAAAGTAAGCTACTCTGTGTACTACATTCAATGGATGTTCAATGTTGAATAATTACAGAATTCAGTGTTCTGAGAATCCAAAGAATGATTTCTGTAAATTTTAATGTTTTTTCAGCATTCACATTTACGCATGTTGAACATTTCTTTTAGGTATGTTCTGGTTCAAGACAGCGGTGGCTTGCATCGGGCGCCTCTGCATTACTATAACCTTTGAGATGGTCGTTTTTGTGAACACAGAGCTCTACCCCACATTTGTCAGGTAAAACAGTAATTTTTGTAGAATAATTATTTACATTTAAAGTGACTGATTCATTTTTCTGTGCAGGAACTTTGGTGTGTCTGTGTGCTCCACCCTCTGTGACGTTGGGGGCATCGTGGCGCCGTTCCTACTCTACAGACTAGCTGTGATCTGGCTTGAGTTGCCCCTCATCATTTTTGGTATTTTCTTCTAATAATATGAAATGCTATGTCATTTAAAGTTGCTTTTGTCCTAGCATTCACTGGTTGTTGTCCGTAGGCTCCCTGGCGATCCTGGCTGGTGCTCTGGTTTTGCTCCTTCCTGAGACTAGAGGGCTCCCACTGCCAGACACCATAGAGGATATTGAATTCCCAGAGAGGTAACAACTTCCTGCTCATTACCAAAATTATAATCGTATACCTGAACCTATACACATTTGCTACTATGTCTACTACTAACAGTAACAAGTTGGTTTGCAGTAATTGTGAATTTTACTAGTGTCCTGTTTTGAAAACTCAGTACAACAACAATAATAATAAACAGTTTTTCAGATATCACATATTTATCTACAGTGTATCTTTAAGCAAAATCTTATTTCTGCTATCACAAAACACAAAGCAGAATTGCACAGACAAAATTAGCCAATGCAGAAAATAAATAGTATTTAGTAGCATCCTGGTGCTAAAGGTCATTCTTATTCCTCATTTCTACTCTGTCAACACCAAAATAAAAGTTCTAATTGTTCCTAATTCTATATCATATATCTAAAAGCATCTCCAGATTCAGATTTTATAAGCATAGGCATTGATGGGCATGAAGACATCGGTTTTAAAAACATCTGCCAAATCAACATACAAACCACAGCATTCCCTGACACTACTAGAGTTAACTTAGACTCTAATATTTACTTATGTATCAACAGTATTTTTTGTCCTTTATTCAGGATGAAGGAGAAAGAGACAAATGGACATCTGTTCAACCTGCTGCCCACCAATGACGTCACAAACAACAAGAACCCGGCAGCAGTTTAATCTCCAAACGAGTGGTGCGAGTGAAATTATGTACAGATATAGCAACAAGTCCTTTAAATGAGTGTAGGCCTGTATCAGAGTTTTGTGAATAATTGTTATGCAATTGTTTTATTTTGTGTGATTATACTAGGTTCTGGTTTCTAGGTTTCTGTTTTGTTGTTTAAACCCCATGTAACTTTGGAGTTTAATGAGAAAACTTAATGGAAGTGATAGAAAAGGTACATGTACACACACAAGATGTAAAGGACTGTATTATTTATTGTTACTTAAATAAAGTAATTGTTTATTCATAACTTGTCTTTTGTTTTTTTTTTAAATGTTGTGCTGCCATTGCGCATAACACACAGGTAAACTGGACTTAAATGCAACACAAAGAATACAGTCAAACGTAAGTCTAATAAGTTCAACAGAGAGAGTCCTGCAAAACATGACAAATCAGGCAACAAACAACTGAGGAATGAATGTCTTATTTAATTACTAAACTAAAATCCCTTCCACTTTGGGGCATCAATATGAGAAACAGGCGGGGAAAATAAATTCAGGAATAGGCCCCTCGAACAGGGATTAATACAGGTTCAGAATGCAGAATTGCAGAAATGCAAACGACAGACTTGCTCAGCTTGAGTGTCTCTCTTGACTGATCAACAATCTAGCAGGGACTGAAAGAACAGAGGGAGTATATATAGCCTACCCTGGGCTGATTAGGAAATGAAAAGCAGCTGAGGAAAAAACAGGGAGGTAACAGAAAAAGGACTGGAACAGGCTTGGAAATGGAGCTGGACTGGGGATTATAAAAGAAATTAAAATATTGTGAGATTATTTTACCTTTTAGAAATAACTGGGTCTTGTAACTAACACTCATTTGGTTTGGTAGTCAACGACAGAGTTAGAAAACTTTTTATGTAAACCCTTTTGATTGCTAACCTTGTCAAACTGCTAATCTTGTCAAGATATCAGCGAACATATTACTATTGATAATGTATGTGCTGATAGATGCAATCGCTCTCCTTTGAAATGTATCACACCTTGACCTTTGACTCCACATGTTACATCCTGAGGTGATCAAACTCATGAATGCCTCCAGGAGCTTGTCTGACCACACCTCAGCAGGGGGAGATGCTGTCCGACCTATTTCTTGCAAGAAATAAACTCTTTGTCTTTGCTTCAACATTCATCAGAGCCTGCAAAAGGAGTCTTATTTCCACAGCAGGGATAGACATGAAAACAGGCACAACTGTGACAGAGCACGCATTAAATTATAGTAACTTTATCTTAATTCTCTAAGTGAATTTGGCAGTCTATTTTTTTTTTTTTTTTTTTTTTACTTTACTTTTTATCAGTGCTATTGCATTGTGTTCTGTAAAAATATTTTCTCAACACAGCTATATTACAGTAGGTATTAGGTCCTTCTTTGAGATCTTATTTGCAGTTCTCAAGGGACATTATTTGGATGCATTGAGTACCAGATAGACATTTTACCAAGTTGTTGAATAACCATGTTCTTGTTGTTGAACTTTATCAAACAGTAACATGCGCCTCTTTGCTCTAGAGCTGAAGCACCGGGAGTTACACTTTGTTCAGTTAGTTTGAGCTTGGAAATGGTGTGCTTTGACGACATCCTGGTGGAGGTAGGACCCTTCGGAAGGGCCCAAAAGCGGATCTTCTTGCTGCTGTGCCTGGTGTCTCTGTCCATGGCCTGGATCTATGTAGGAATAGTGTTCCAGGGCTTCACTCCTCCTCACTGGTGCCGGCAGCCCGCGGTGCAGGAGCAGAGGCAGGCCTGTGGATGGACTCTTCAGGACAGTGTCAGGAGGAGCGTGCCTCTGGTGAATGTATCGGGGGAACTCCAGCCCAGCTCCTGTCTGCAGTACGACGTGGAGCTGAACCAGAGTGCTCTGAGCTGTGAGCAGAGCCAGGACCAGGACCTGAGGGGAGCCTCTCTCACCCACTGCAAGGTCAGTAGTGCATGTTTGGGCTGGGGATTGTGTAAGTGTGTGTACAGTGGCATGATTCACCATTTTGCCTGATTAAGCATGAACTGTCTGAGGGCAGTTTCAGACAGTTGTTTATCAGCATTCTCATTAGAAAGAGAATGGGTTTGTGGAGGTATCTTAAACATCCAAACTGGGTACAGGGCTTTAAAAAATTGGCAACAGTGTCTCAGTGGCAATCACAGACTGTATATATAAATGAACATAGCTAACCTGGTAGCCACCGCATTCCAAGTAGCAAGTGAGCATGGTTGCACTTCCGACTTCACTTCACTTGACCTTGAAAAAGTGTCACCCCTCTCTCTGTAACTGCTGCAGTGAGCCTCGTCATTTTGGTCTGAGCATGAAATGTAATGATCAAAGAAGGAGCTGACTCCACAAATGGGTTAAATATTTTGTGTTCTAAGATATGTCAATCTTGTATCCTGAAAGTCAACTCACAGCATAACCAGTGTGTCTGCGCGCCCTGAATGCACTGAATGTATTTGTTTGTTCTTTCTTCAGAATGGCTGGGATTACAATTATGAAGGCAGGAAGTCTTTTGTCACAGAGGTCAGACCATATTACATCTATTCAAAGTATTATTAGACAATTTGATGTAATATAATGTCACCATGGGCCTGTGTTGAATCTTTGTGTGTTGCTGTAGTTTGATCTGGTGTGTTCAGACGGATGGATGGTGGACATGTACCAGTCCACACTCAATGGGGGCTTCCTCATCGGCAGCTTTGTTTTTGGATACATTGCTGACAGGTGGGACAACACCAGTAAGGTCAAGTAAAAAAACACAAGTAAAAATCTCTGCTAGCAGTGTTGTCCTTTATTATAGTTTAAAATGACGAACAAGCAGATTTAAAATGATGGCATTATCATTGTAACATTTTACACATTTCATTCTCTCTATATGTTGTCATGGTTACAGGTTTGGGCGGAGCCTTTGTTTCTTCTTATGCAATATTGTCAGCATGATTTGTGGCCTAGCTATTGCTCTGGCTCCTGACTTCCTGACTGTCCTCGTGCTCCGGACTGTCCTTGGACTGGGGGTCAAAGGCAGCTGGATGACCTGCTACGTCCTATGTAAGGGAAACATTTATACATTATTCATTGCACTTCTTTAGACTTTATTAAGAATTATATTTTTATTACACTCATGAGTGCTACTGTCACTTGTTTATATTTTAATGTATGTTATATTTTAAACACTACTACAACCTACCCTATGATGCTACTACCAGTTGTGTTTCCTGGTAACTTTCTTAGTATCAGATGATACTAAGCAGGTGATGCCACCCAGCCAAGTTACAGGTCAGATCTGTGGAGAGGTGGTCCAGGTCACAAGAAGAATGCATGTTTTTAAAGATATTTTTAGAGTAATAAAAAATTTAATTGAATAAATGCAGAATATATAAGAAACAGGTTTAATGCTATACTGTGGAACATCCCTGACGACGCAATAACATCTCTATTGAGTTGGTGAAAAGTTTCCTGATATGCCCTGAGCTTGTTGCAGTGACAGAGATGGTGGGTTTGAAGTATAGACGTCTGGTCGGAATCCTGTACCAGATGGTGATCAGCGTGGGCATCGTCGCCATGGTGCCGCTGGCCTATTACATCCCGGACTGGCGCTGGGTTCAGGTGGTGTGCTCGGCCCCGTACCTCCTCTTCCTCTCCTACTACTGGTAAGACTAGAATCCATCTCTACGTGAACCTCAACATTGTGAAATACATCTAATAATATCATTCATATCTATATTGTTATGCAAGTTTTATTACACTTGTTTATTTCCCAGGTTCATCCCTGAATCTCCACGCTGGCTTCTTTCTCAGAACAAAACATTGAAAGCTCTGAAGATCACCAAAAAAATTGCGGAAGAAAATAAGCAAAATCTTTCAGTGAAGAACATAGAGGTATCGGCACCAGCAGTGTACCATTATTTCACTGTAAGATTGTAATGATTTCATGTTGTCATCAGTCCTTCGAGGCACTGACAGATGAACCTGGAGACTCTCCCTCTGCGTCTCTCCTGGACCTGTTCAGAACTCCCAATATGAGGAAGCACACTTTTATTCTTATGTTCAATTGGTAAGAATTATTGACCGATTGAGGCCTGAACAATAGTGTGACAGGGATATTGCAGGTCATCATCACCGTTTACAGCTTTAAATACTATTGTTTTGTAAATCTTGATCATACTTATACTATAAACTTTGCCCTAGGTTCTGTAGTGCTTTGGTGTACCAGGGCCTGATCATGAGGGTGGGCATCACAGATGGAAACGTGTACATAGACTTCCTGATCTCAGGTCTGGTGGAATTCCCCGCGGCCTTCCTCATCCTCTTCACCATTGAGAGGATCGGCCGACGACTCCCATTCGCTACAGCTAACTTTGTGGCAGGAGCATCTTGTTTTATCACAGCCTGTATACCTGACAGTAAGTCCTTTGAGAGAACAGTTTATATCTTAGACTTGTGACAAAATCGGCCTGTTAGCAGCCATGTTTTAAAATTAAAGGTGCAGTATGCTTTCCAGTGGGGGGGTTCTGCTTGTCTACATGGAGATGTTTTTACTTTGCCTGGAATGTTTCACAGTATTAGGATTGAACTTCTCCATGAGGACAAGCAGGTGACACCACCAGGCCAAGTGGCAGGTCAGATCTGTGGGAAGGCGAGCCCAATCACAGTAGGCATGCATGTTTTAGGCATGTTCATAGCTATAAGACAGGTTTAATGCTATGTTTTGGGGAATTTTATAGGCAAAAAGGGGTATAAAATGATAATGTTTGATTAAAATGACTTCATCGCATCTACAGAATCTCTTCAGCCTCTTAACCACTACTTGTGCCTAGTCCTGCAACTTACACACAAACACAGATACAGCATATACCTGCTGTATACTGCATGTCCTATGACTATGTACACGTTAAATGGTCATTGTCTGCTTACAGGTGTGTCCTGGCTCAAAGCAACAGTGGCCTGCATTGGTCGCCTTGGTATCACCATGGCTTTCGAAATGGTGGTCTTTGTCAACTCTGAGCTCTACCCCACATATGTGAGGTGAGGTTCCACTAATGTATTTACTCCTGTTTGATGCCATTTGGCATCAGTTAAACTGTGTGGCAATTAAGCTTCACCCAAATGTCCCTTAGTGAGGTGTTTAGTGTAAAACTAATAGTGTAAAATGTGATAACAGAGATCAAGCTATTTTAAAGTGGCGACAATGGCTCAGTGGTTGGAGTGTTGGTCTCCCAACCCAAAGGTCGAAGGATCGAGCTTGGACCAAGTTCTGTCGTTGTGTCCTTAGGCAAGACACTTCTCCCACATTGCCTAGTATGAAAGTGGTGTGTGCGTGAATGATTGGTGGTGATCAGAGGGGCTGATGGTGCAGATAGGCAGCCTCGCTTCCGTCAGTCTGCCCCAGGGCAGCTGTGGCTTCAATAGTAGCTTACCATCACCAAGTGTGGAGTGAATGAATAATGACTATAGTGTAGCGCTTTGAGAGCCTTGACAAGCCTGTAAAGTGCATTACAACTGTAAGGCATTATTTAAATTTGGCCAAATTACCAGTCATATTAAAGTCAAATGTTTACACATTTAATTAAAAGCAACAGTTTATGAATTATTATAATTCCTCAGAAACTTTGGCGTGTCCGTCTGCTCCGCTTTATGTGATGTGGGGGGCATTCTATCTCCGTTCATACTGTATAGACTCGCTGCTGTGTGGCTTGAGCTGCCTCTCATCATCTTTGGTAAGTCTTTGAGTAAACACAGTAAAGATGGGGTGGGTTCAAAGGTTTTTTTCTATGATACAGGAGCCATAGCGGTCATTGCTGGAGTTCTGGTTTTGTTTCTGCCTGAGACTAAAGGCATTCCTTTGCCGGAAACTATTGACGACATAGAATTCCCAAACAAGTAAGCATCATTTTTGAAGTTTGAATATTAGCAATTTGATTTTTCATAACTGAGCACTTTTTGGTTTAAGGGAAAAAGCTTTTATCTACTTTTCTTACTTGCTTCCTTTTGATCCATTCAGAAAAAACAATCCTCAAAGGGAAACGCTGAAACATCCTGTAGCAGACACAAATGGGGGCGTGTGAGTGAGGAGTCTCTTTTCTAACTCTGTGTTTAATAAATGATGCTTTTATTGGAAATCTTTAACTGTATACTGTGCTGAATCTAAAATTTCAACTCTGTAAAGATAAGTCTATACATGTACTATTACGTTCAAATAGTATTACTTACAGTGAAGCAGCAGTTCTTAATCTACTAAAGTAAAAAATTGTGTTTCTGTTTTTTCTAATACCACCACAGTTTATTTGGCTGAGTAACATAAACAAATACTTTTATATAACCGCAATCTGTGTTAAAATCCCATTTATTCTAAAAGTAACGTGCCGGCTGTTTTAATTAGTCTTGATGGTTTTCTCTATCCAGTCGATAAACTTGGACACTCGCGCGTAGACTCCAGGTTTCATTGGGTTTGCACAGCCCAGGCCCCACGAGGTCACACCCTGCACCACATACTTGTTCTGAGCGTAACAGACCAGCGGACCTCCACTGTCACCCTGGACAAAACAAACAGCCACAAGCTCATATTAGAACACGTAAAGGTAGATCATGTTACCTTTAAAAGAACCGTATGCAGCCTGTGCTCTTACAGAAAACATCACAGCTGAACCTGGGTTGCAAGTATCTTAACCTGAGGCTGCGCTAGCACTGATTCAAAGGTCAGAGAAAGGCATTTTAGGTTTTAACCAACTGTATTTCAGCATTGAAACTGGCAACCCAAATGACTCATCTGAGGCTCATTCTGCTTTCTGATTGGATAATAATCTTGAGAACCAAAACACCAATTTACAACATAAACATTTTGGCTAATGTGAAAAGTTTTTATAATTAAGAATAAATCAGCATTGCAATTGTGATTTGAACATGTCTGCCGTGTACCTGGTGGACAGTCATGTTTATGGAATTCAAAGTCAAAATCTAACATATGGTTCCTTTAACCTTAACCTTACCTGGCAGCTGTCTGTGCCTCCCTCTATATTTCCCGCACACATCTCATGGTCTTTGACGCGCCCGTTCAGGTACGATGGACGGTTACAGATTTTATTCTCAATCACAGGGAAGCCAGCCTCCTTCAGCACACCCTCGGCTCCAGTGTCTAAACATGAGCACTGCAATAAGTCATCCATCTTTTTTTTTTTTAAATGAGGCACAAAGACAAATAATTGACCTTGAGTCTCGCCCCATCCAGTTACGTAACACTCTGTTCGACTCGGGACGATGTAGTCCTTGTCAGGCAGGCAGGCAGGAATGACTTTGTCATTTATTATTGCGGGACTAAAAAACATTGGTTAACATGAATTCACCATCTTCAGACAAGATCATCTCAGTACAGACATTCAAAACACAAATGTAAACAAATCAATGTGAATGCAACTATGAACCTTCAGTCTGTGCTCTGTGTTGGTCTGAAATAGATTCTTATAAGGCCTTTACTGTCCACAATATGTAATCTCATATGGGAAATATTTATTATTTTATAGTTATTAATAAACTAATTAATAAAATTCAGCTGTCACATTGTGTATATTAAAAAAATGCATTTTAAAGTTTTCATATTTGGTAATTGGAGTAGTAATAGCAAAAAAAAAAAAGGTTGAATTTTGTTTACTGAATGAAAGTATTTACAGTGAATAAGTTTCACCGTTCATCCAAGTAGCTTCTTCAGAGTTGTGCCAGAAATAAAGAAACTACTTGGATGAATCTGTTACGTCCACTGTGACCCGGGTAATACTGTATAGTCTAGCTCCTATTAGCACACTGTTAATCCCTTCAAACAGCTCCTAATTCGACTGATAAAAGTTTTCCCTCTGTGTTACCCATAAACTCCTCTGTTCTACACAAAGCTCAAACCACAACAGTTCATCGGGGCTATCGCTCCTGTACCTCTCCAGTTTGAGCAGGGCGATGTCTGCACCTCCAGGCTCCAGGATCAGCTTTTCCAGCCTGCGCTCCTGTTTGGATAGCTCTGCAGCGCGCTCCGTGTGGATTCCCATCAGCACCTTATAATCTGAAGGACGCTTTGATCTAAGAACCATACACACACAATACACTTAGTAAAGGTTTATGAAGACTTAAAATAAATAATCATAAAAATGCGTAATTAAAGTAGGACTGACCTCTCCAGGCAGTGAGTAGCCGTGAGCACCCACTGAGGATGAATCAGAGTCCCGCCACAGAAATGGATCCCAGTCCTTTGAGAACCACAACACAAATTTGGATTGAAAGATAATTTTTACATATCTCTTACTTACCATATGTGGCTCTTTAAATTTATTACATGAACTGAGAGAACAGAAAGTCAGAACATGGCACTACATGTTTAATCTTCACTATTACAACTAAAAGATTTTGCTGATGCCATATTAACACTTTCAAATGGGTTGCATTCACATTCGAGAATTTAATGATATTGTAGTTTCACATGGAGGACAAGTTCCTATTTAACCCTATAGAATATGTATCATTATTTGTTAGGGACCGGCTCCACAAATCTGAAAATCTGGTTTAAAGTCCTTTGAACTGACAACAATCATGACTTGATGTTGAATAATGGTACCACTTTCTGAAGCTAAAAAATAATTTTGCTGTTTGTTTAGGCTGACAGAAAAGACATTGGACTTTGTGGCAGTTTTTGTTTCATGTGGACAGGCCCAATAACTGCAGAAACATTAAACATAAACCAAATCAAGTGTCTGCAGTCAGACAGTTAAACAATACATTCTGCCACAGAATTCTGACTTGTCCTTCGGCTCAATTTGAAACAATAGAAAAGACAAATCCTGTGCTCCAGACACTCACCTGGTGCGGAGGCTGATCTGCCAGGGCCAGGAGTGAGGTTTAGAGGCACAGCCGCCCACAATACGGCCAAAACACCTCTTTGGTTTGACCACTGGGGTCCCACAGTTCATACCAGCTGAAAAACATTCAGGAAATGGTGGTGTATCATTTTGTCCTACTGCCAAAATTGATGAATAAATGGTTTAACATTGGCAGTTTACTCACCACAGTCTGGGATCTGGCAGTAATCCCATTTCTTTGTGCGGTCTGTTGTGTAACACCATGGACCGTTCACATCATTGTCTGGGTTTCTGCAGCTCTGAGGGGAGAAAAAGTTCATTTCAAAACCAAATCTGCTTCTAATCATAATTTTACACTTTGGTCATTGTAAACTAGAATGATCTAAAGCGGCTTAATAATAGAAATAGTACAAAGAGTGGATTATAAATTATGTGTAATTTATTTCTGAGGCCTCAATACTCAAATGCAAAACAATACAGGATTAGTCAACCCTGCATGAATCAGTCAAACTAAATCTCTGAGTAAGTAAGTAAGGTGAGGGAACACATTACAACAACGTTAAACTGAGCCAATCTTATAGCTCCAAAAGTAGCACTGACATTTTCCAGTTATGCTCACTGTATGCTCTCCGAACACTGGCTGTCCCATAACACTGAAATTAAGATACCAAATGTAGATGCATGTGGCCTTACGTTGCCGTCCAGCCCTTTGGTGGGGTGTGTCTCTGGGGTGAAGCTGTTGTGTGGATGAGGGCTCTGAGCGCTCCAGGCCTGACAGGTCACTCCAGCCGCAGTCATCGATGTGGGACCCCGATATGTGTCTCCATTTCCAATCTTACAGTCTAAGAGACGCACAGGGATAGAATAACTAGTCTAGTACAGGCTCCTGTTGTGATAATGGTACATACAGTTGAAAACATTTTATTTTTTTTAGTTTTTTTTTTCACATACACTCTATAAAAAGACACATATACTCTTTTTCCTCACTGTCTGACATGAAATCAGACTAAACTTTTCTTGTTTTAAGTCAATTATGATCACCAAAATTATTTATATTTGATAAATGTCCGAATAATGAGAGATGGATTTTTTTAGACAATTTTTCATTATTTTCTTCAAAGTCAGAAGTTTACATACAGTAAGATCACTGAGACTTTAAACAATTTGTGAAAACCCAGATGATGATGCCATGTCTTTCAAAGCTTCTGATTGGTTTATTGACAACATCTGAGTTAATTAGAGACACACCTGTGGATGTATCTGAAGGCACTCCTGAAACACACTGCGTCTTTGTGTCACATCATGGGAAAGTCAAAAGAAATCAGCCAAGACATCAGGAAGAGAACTGTGGACTTGCACGTGTCTGGTTCATCCTTGGGTGCAATTTCCAGATGCCTGGAGGTGCTACGTTCATGTGTTCGAACAATTATACACAAGTATACACACCATGGGAATGTCCAGCCATCATACCTCTCAGGAAGGAGACGGGTTCTGTGTCCCAGAGATGAACGTGCTCTGGTCTGAAATGTGCAGCTCAACCCAAGAACAAAAGCTAAAGACCTTGTGAAGATGCTGAAGCTGGTAAGAGTGTGTCATTATCCACAGTGAAACGAGCACTGTACCGACATGGGCTGAAAGGCCACTCTGCCAGGGAGGAGTCATTACTCCAAAAGAAAGACTTCACAAAATAGATGGCATCATGAGGAAAGAACATTATGTGGAAATACTGAAGCATCATCTCAAGACATCAGCCAGGAAGTTACAGCTTAGGTGAAAATGGGTCTTCCAAATGGACAATGACCGGAAGCATACTGGTTACAAAGAGGCTTAAAGATAATAAAGTCAATGCTTTGGAGTGGCCATCACAAAGCCCTGATCTCAATCCTACTGAAAATGTATGGGCAGACCTGAAAAGGCATGTGAGAGCAAGGTGGCCTACAAACTTGGCTCAGTTACACCAGTTCTGTCAGGAATGATGGGCCACAATTCCTGCTAACTATTGTGAGAAGCATGTGGAAGGATATCCAAAATGTTTGACCCAAGTCATACAGTTTAAAAGGTCAAATGAAATGTGTGTAGACTTCTGATTTTCAAGAAAGTAATGAAAAATTGTCTAAAAAAAATCTCCTCTCATTATTCTGGCATTTAGCAAATAGAAATCATTTTGGTAGTCCTAATTGACCTAAAACAAAAAGTTCAGTGTGATTTCATGTCAGACAGTGAGGGGAAAAACGTGTATGTGTCTTTTTATATGGTGCATGTAAACTTCTGGTTTCAACGGTATAATGTGTATTAAGTGTTAGCATTAGCCACATATTGTCCTACAATTATGAATAGTCAAGTTTGTTTTGCAACTGAGAAGAAGGTGACATCAGCAAGTGCAGGTTTTTGTAAAGACACATTATGTGCCACACATTAACATTAAATTAAAGAATTAGTAAAATTAAGTACCAATTACATGCTACTTTTTTCTGAAGTCTTGGAATAAGCAGGTCTATTAACAGTCTGAATATGTTCAGATTTAATCACTCAATAAGCCACAGATTCTACATAAAGTAGAACAAGTAAAAAAAATATTTCTTTTAATTTCTGTGGTTAAAAATGTCAACAGTAGTGATTCTCCTACATGAATGTGAGGAGGGTTTGGAGACTCGTACCTTTTTCGGGGCCAGTAGGCGTCTGTGGGGTGACGGTGGGTGTGGGTGGTTTGGACGGACCGGTGCTGGAGCATTTGTCCAGGTTGCAGTACTCCCAGCGGACAGTAGGTTCCATGGTGTAACACCAGGGAGCCCGGTCTCCATCTGGGTTCCTGCACAGGTTCTTTTTCAAATCCCTGAAATCCACAAAAGTGTTTTTATATTTATTTACTTACTTGTATATATACATATATTTATATGCTTATAATGCACTCACGCGTTGGGGAATGCCTGAGGGGTCTTTTGGTGGGCGTGTGGACTCATGGAGCTCCAGGCCTGACACTTCTTTCCACTGATGGTCTCAGAGGTTACACCTCGATATGAGCTTCCGTCACCCTCGTAACAGTCCTCCTCGTCAGGGGGGATCACCGGCTCATCTAATGGGCACATACATTTAGTATCATGAGGACTGTAAACATTTACCATCTGCAGCTCTTTACCTGGAGGCCCAGGGGCATTACTGCAGCTGGGCACCGTGCAGTACTCCCAGCGAGTGTTGGGGTCCGATGTGTAGCACCAGGGCTGTCTCTCGTTGTCCGGGTTACGACAGTAGTTGTTGTCAAGGCCTCTATGGAAAAAAGGGAAAAGACGTGTATTGGATATTCAAATAAGAAGTCATTGGGCCAGTATAATAATTATTTATAACAGTTTCAAAGTCATATGGTCAAATTATACACGCTTCATCTGTTCCTCTAGATTTGCACCATCTTGAAGAGGTTGAGCTGATGTTGCACACATACTTGCAGGGATAGTTGTCAGGGGTACGGTTGTGCTTATGAGGTGTTTGGGAGGACCATCTCTGGCAGGTTTTTCCAGACTCTGTGACTGCAATGGTTCCTCTGTAGGCAGTGCCCTCACCTGAAGCACATGTGAGCTCCGGCACGATGGTCGGGGGCTCCGAGGCTGCACACAACCACAGCATTAAGCACAGTAGACTCCTTTAATACTATTGCAGTCAGTCCTGCATTTAGGTCATTCTAAGTGTGATATTGCAGAGTGCTGCTCACCACAGCGTGGGATGGAGCAGAAGTCCCAGCGTTTAGTGGAGCTAGTGGTGAAGCACCAGGGTCGAGGGTCTCCGTCTGGGTTCCTGCAGTAGTTCTCCTCCAGATACTTATCTGGGAGACTACATAGGAAAGAAGAGTGCACTTAAATTACAGGTGACCCATTATTACATAGTTAAAGTACTGCAGACTGACGCGCTGGGGATGTAGCCATGGTTGTGTGGTTTCTGGGTGTCCCAGCGCTGACAGCTGAAGCCGTTCTCTGTGGTGGAGATCTTCCCTCTGTAGTTCTCACCACTGCAGTGGATGCACTCCTCTGTTAGACCACATGTATTTATCAATATGTTTATGCCTACTTAATTTGATCCAGAATAATTTTGGTATAAGTATCATTTAAATATAATACACAAATCAAGTTGCTGAAAAGTAACACCACCCACAATCTCTAGTCTGTGTTAAATGAATAGCCTACCTTCTATTAATATTCCTCTTATTAGTAGTGCTGCTGAGCTTAGAGACTCCTCAGCAGGCCTGTGTGTTACCTGTGCAGCTGGGCACGTTGCAGTGCTCCCATCGTATGGTGCGTACTGTGGTGTAGCACCAGGGCCCCCCGTTGTCTGCGTCTGGGTTCCTGCAGTGGTTTGAGATCAGGTCGGCCCGAGGGTGGCTCTGGGGTGTGATACTACACAACATAAGGATTTTAGAACAGACAGGACATGCATTTCACAATAATATAGACATGAACACTGTGACGTTACTTTGGGACATGAGGCGACTTGGCCTCCCATCGCTGGCAGATTTGTCCTGATTTTGTAGTGGCCTTAGTCCCTCTGTAGTCTGTCCCTATTCCATTCACACACTCAAGAAGGTATTCTATAGAAAACACACAAAATGAGTTTATAATAGATGTATGCTTGTACTGATCTGTGATGGGGATACTAGCTACTTCATGCAATGGATATAATGGGTAAATGAAGCACTTGAAACTTGCCCTTTTTCTCATAATATGCAGTACTGCTTCTTCTCAAGACCATTTCTGTTTTGGAGTTAGCTGCAGCGGTCCAACATTCCTGGTCCTTCTCCACGTATATAAAAGACCTGTTCAATCACATATATGGAAGGACACGAATACATACCATACAGTAATAGCACATTATAGGATTATCATTGCGAGTAGGAGCTTACTTGCATGTGAAGGAAGTCTCAGCATCACATTTAGCAGCACATTCGGCCACTGTGTTTACAGAGTACAGCCTTTTATGCAGTGACAGGATCCAAGCTCCTTCAGTTCTGCTGTAACCCTCTACATCTGAAGCGCTCACTGGGATAAACAACAGAAACACAGCAAATTACTGCAGGTCTGTGAGCATGAAGCTAACAACATTGCAACTAATTGCAATTAATAAAATGGAGACAAAAATGAGGGTACTTCTGAAAACTTTAAAGGCCCAAAACGATTCTGAACATGGAGGACCACTTAGTCTGCTTAGTGCACTGTCTGCTGCTGTTCCTTTACTTTTTTGGGTAAATGAAAGTGGTCCTGTTCTGTGCTGCTGTTGGCTGAGTCAAACCCTGGGTAGATCTGCTACAGGGAGCTGGTTTACTTCTTGGTTGTCGTTAAAGGATGGCTAAACCTGCTACTGTTTTGCTTTAGTTGTTTTGTTTTGGTTTTGTTATTTAGTTTTCCTTCTGCTGTTTTGTTTTCCTGTTTTGTTTGGCCGTTTTGTTGTTGTTTTTGTTTTGCGCTTTTTGTTGTTTATTTACAAGCAGGTTTGAACCAAACTGCGTCATACACTTAACCTTTTTGGGCACACCTCCGATAGTCTGCTCACCACAGGTGGCCCCAGCGCTTTTATTTTGTTTTTGGAAATTTTTATTCTTAGGCCTATTTTAGCTAGTAATTCAACTTTTTGCAAATTCAAATTTTATACCTTTTTTTACTTTTACTTAAATTTTGTTATAATAAATATACAGTTTTTAAATTTAGTCATCTTGTCTAACTTTTATTGTCTAAATTTTATTTCAGCCGCATACAAGGATCTCCATTTCAACGTTAAAAAGTTTTTAAATAAAATCAATTTAATTCTATTGTTTTTCATGTCTCAGGTCATCTTTTAAATTCAGAACCTAACCTGCATGTCTTTAATTTGTAAATTTTGATTGTAACCCATTGGTCTTAAACCCTCAAAATTCCCCTCTGTGAAGGCACATCTGGAATATTGAAGCGTCACATGGTCCATCTCTGATTTGATAAATTTGTCCATCATTGCACGTTGCTTCCTTAGGTTTTTTTTTTCCATCAAAATACAATGACATTTAAAATGTATGCAATTTAGTTCATAAATTTACAATATACTCTATGGAGTAAATGGCATCTTCCTGAAATAGAGGAAGTTAAACTCAGATATAGGCTCTTTAACAGCATACATTCAGTACTTAGAAAAAAAAGAACACTTCAGTCGCGGTTACCACCCCTCTGTGTTTTGTCTCTTCCTGTCTGGATCATACACCTGTACGTTCTACCTACATCAGGGGTCTCCAACCTGTAGATCGGGAGCTGCCCGTAGCTCTCCACCCCCTTCCGAGTAGCTTGAGATTTCTAAATTAAATGTATTATGGTGAATTACTCAAATGTAATTAAATGCCTATTACTACTGTAACTGTATCGTTTCAGTATCTCTCTGACATTTTTGTATAGATAGCTCAATGAAGGAAAAAGGTTGAAGACCCCGGAGCTACATAGTCCAGTCTGGCCCCCGGTTGTGTCATATTAAACCATGAAAACCCTTTTCCATTTCAGTTACAGATACACGCTAACAGTTGTAATAAAGGACTTGCTTAAGTGAACATTTTGAACTTCAGTACTGTACGCTTCTAATCCTCAGTTGTTTGTTGACCCACACTGCATTTCCAGTCACATCTATTGCTCAAGCCCCTTCTTTGGAACACACTGTTGAGTAAAGTGTAAAGTACACCAGTGGTAATTCAACTTTTCTGAACATAAAAATGATAAGACTTTCTATACCAGTTTGTAAGCGAGTGGTTTAATGATTTTCTTAAATTGGAGCAGCTTTGGCTCAAGAGGTAGAGTGGAGTTATTGCTGATGTGATTCAAAGGCCCTTTTTGTTTGTGTAACTCATATGTTATATCATGAAGTCTCACCAGTGCAGAGGATGGCCCCGAAGCACAGGGCTGCAGTGTACAGGTCCATAGCGAAGCCTCAGCAGATCATCATCCAGAGGTCCCTCCTGGCTCTGCACTAGGTCCACTTCACTTCAGGGGACACCAATACAACCGACACTGTTCAACCACGGGCTCCACAAGGACAACCAAGAAGCTAGTAACTTTTGGATGGTTCGGTTTTGTAAAGTAGTAGACGTATTTGAGTCTTACCTTGTTCTGATGATGGGCTGGCGGGGACACTGAAGTTTGAGGGTTGGCATGTAACTGTCAAATCTCTTGATTATTTGCCTGAACTTTAACCATTTAAAATCACGTGACCACTGTGTTCTTATCAAAATGTCAACATATCTCCTTGAAAACATTGGCGTAGGCTGCTCTACCTATGGACCGGACACTCTCTTCCAAAATTTAAGGATGACCAGATCTCATATAAATTGCTTTCCCTGTCTAAAATATCCTACAAAATATTGTACCAAAGATGTCACAAAACCTACCTACTTACATACAGTCATTGATTAATGTAAGTTTTAAGTAGCATTTAGCAATAATCTTATGTAATATAATATGTAATATGGGCTATTATCATGGCCTTTTTAGCCAATTAGCCTATTATTAAGTCTAGGTTAGGCCCACTGAAGGAAATTAAGAACAGTAAAAGTGAAGTGTCCTTTTGTAGGTGGGCAGTTTGCTCATTAATATTTGAACATTCTTTAAATTATAACATGAATTTTGACAGTTGACAGTTGTTGGAGATGTCTAGTTTCGCTTCAGTCTTTGTTTCAGCTCACTCAGGCTGATCTGTGCAAACCTGCTCACTTATTTGACCTAACAACACCGCCCTAAATCTGTTTGGATCAATACGTGAAGTTAATATTCAGCCAAGGAGGAACAATGTCCAAACGATACAAATTACAAAATGACAGAAGGCTAAATTAACATTAGCCTAATGGGCAATTTGTTGGCTTCTACTGCTGTTGCTTTTATAAAGAAAATTGGCTATAACTGTTTGCTGCATGCTTAGTGGTTAAATATTTGAAGAGGGCAAATAATCAAAGAAACATGTACACATATGTAGGAGTAGGCCTGTTCATTATAAAAGTAAAGTCATGTAATAACCAAAAGTGTCCAGCAGAGGGTGCTAGTGTTGATCACATGGATGGTCTTTTAATGGTGGAAAGAAAGTGCAATTATTTGAGTACATTTTCAAAACTCAATTTAACTTTAAACATTCATTCTGTTTTAAATAAAGTAGATGTTTCTGGTAATGCTTAATTGTAGCTATAGTTGTGGTTAATATGTTTAAATTGGACAGAAGAATTTACTGCATAAATTAGTCTTCAATAAACGTGTGTAGGATATGAGGTTGAATTTCTGTAACAACCTTGCAGTGATTCATATTTGAGACACTTTTGCTGTGTTCTCATATTTGGATTAAAGAAATTAGTGATAATATGAACTAATAGAACAGGAGATAGATATAAAGATTGATTCAATGGAGACATAGGGCATCTTTAAGTGAAGAATGAACGACAGAAAAGACTCGCTGACCATGATGGGACTGGTCAGAGATCTCTTAAGGGGTGAGATATGTATAGCTTTATTGTATCAAATTATCAGTTAATCTATGAAAATGCCAAATTATTATTATTTTCAAAATGAGACATTGTCCATGTTTAAACAGCAAAATGGTTTCTGTGAATATGCAGCTATCCCGACTAATAGAATCACACGAAGAATATCAGGAAAATGATACAACTCTGGGGTCAAGCTCTAAAAATACCAGAAGTAACCTACAGTAATACATCAACAGTTGAACAGTTGTGTCTATAGGTCAAAATACAGTCAACTGTGATGAACAATAGGTCAAATGCAGGTCACCTCTGTGCTTCATTCATAAAGTACTTAAAATAGATCATCTGTACTGAATGTTGTGGGTTTTGGCCCAGCCTTCAACCGTACTTTCAATAAGCTCTCCAATTAACAATAAAATGTAAAATTGCTTGCTTACTAAATGATTTACAATATAATCATTTTGAGTTTATCTATTCTCATAACGGACTGACATGCAACAAATAATTCATTTTGCATTAAACATAATACATATACGATAAAAAAAGATGGAGAGAATGGGGAGGTGGATGGATTCACTGAAAATGCTAAGTGTGTCTTAATAATCTCTTAATTAAATCTAAAAAAGAAAGAAAAATTGCAGATGTCTTTAAACTAGGCTCTGTATTTGAAATGATATGCTCAGTCCCAATTTCCCCACTGAAATCACCTTATGTTCCACTTCACTTACTGAGTGATAATCGTAGTAATAACGGTGATTGGTTTAAAGGCAATGTGGTTTCATGACAAAATAATTTCTGTTTGCCAAGGTTTAAATCAGAATAAACTTCATTGGAAAATCTTTGTGCAGAAACACTAGAGCTAATTTGAAAAAGTAAAAGCATTTAGAGGTATAATGCGCTCCTCTAACTATACAGTTTTTCATTTTATTCAAGATCATCTCACTATTTTGCTTTCAACTGTCAGATCAAGCCCTTGAGTCAGACGGCAGCCATTTTGTTTTATTAACAAGAAAAACCTAATTTATCACTCTTTCAGTGTGTCATCTATTTCAATTCCCGCGGTGCAGTAGAAGGCCCTGGTAATGAACAGAGAGGAGGTTCGATCCGACGCAGCTTTTAATTCTTTTTCAAATATTGTTTGTGGAACTGAGTGTATTTTTCCCTTTAATTAAAGCCGTAACTTTAGTGACTCGCCCTTGACAGGACCATTGTATTGCACTATGCTTCTGACGACAGTGTGATTAGACTGGAAGCTCTTATCAAAACAAGAAAAAAATGACTTATAACTGAACTTTTCACTTCTGTCTTGCAGCATATTCAAGATTTGTTCCATTCAAATGAGGTTGCCAGTTGTTTCATAATGATCATGCTATGCTTTTTGTAACAATATTTGTAATTAGCAATTGATAAAAATGCCTTGAAAAACCCTAATTTCTCTCTCCGCAGACCTGACTTATAACACAATGGCACCACCTGCTTGTCTTCATTCAAACACTGTGGAATATTACAGGCAAAGCAAAGGTTAATGCATGAAGTATGGTCAATTCTAGCTTTTTTGTGTGTGCATGTATTCAAATCAAGTATAATGTTTTTATTTATGGCTAAATCAGACACCATGGTCGTCTTTAACCACACATTTCAGTCTACTTGTTTTCCTGTAGTGTCTCCGGAGATATATAAAAACACAGCATCTCAGCAGACAGTGAACAATGGTGCACAAATCTTGCACATGCAGAGAGGGGGTTCCAGCTGTCCCCCTCTCAGCCGTCCTGTAAGAGAATACCCCGAGCCAGCACTCACGCCTCTATCAATCTCCTCCAGCAGACAGCAGCTATGCCCACCTGTTCCTCCTCTGCCCACCCTCCAGCGCCTCTATACCTTTGGACAATAGCCACACACTACACAGAAAGCTTGTGTTTGGCTGTGCAACCTTATGTTTTAATATTTAATCATTTACAAGTTTTTTTTGACTCCTTGTGTAAGTGTGCTGTTATAAATGTGTCTGTTTCACACTCCCCACACAGGCAGGATCTGTTTAATCTGCGATAAAGCTTTGATGTGTAACCTTTAGGCTCCCGCGTCTCAGGAAAGAGGCTGCAGAAAAGCTCTACCAAATCCTTTAAACCACTTTTTCAGAGCGCTCCTTTTGCCTTCGCCACAGCCATACATCACCTGTCCAGCCACATCTGTTGTCTTCACACCTGACCAATCATTCCTCATCCGCATCTCCTGAACCTACTGAGCTCCATTAGGAACACCCACTGCCCGAGGCCCAGGATGCACTCATGCTGAGGGTGAGAGGGGGGAGAGGAGGACTCAGGGGAGGACTGGGGGGGTTCTTCTCCTCTCATGTTACCTGTCCAGGTAAATCTCTGTTTGTTTAGTGCAACCTTCAGTGTCGAGGCCAGCTGTGTGTGCTTTGGGATTTGACATAAGTGAAATTAGGTGACATACGTTAACACACAAAACTATTTTTTTTTTTTTTTTTTAATAGCAATGGATAGTACTGAATCCATC
Organism: Periophthalmus modestus; assembly: GCA_019594935.1. Taxonomy (NCBI): domain Eukaryota; kingdom Metazoa; phylum Chordata; class Actinopteri; order Gobiiformes; family Gobiidae; genus Periophthalmus; species Periophthalmus modestus. The sequence continues at coordinate 15,634,575 of JAIEZT010001328.1, forward strand.
TTAATGTAACAACACCAGCTTTCTAGCATGACAGCAAACATGTAGACTGGGTGCACTCTCCAGAGCAACACCAGTCAACATTAACTCTGGGTGCACGGTGTGAACACTGGCACCTAAAGCACACTTTCCATTGCAGCACCACGTATTAATCAGAGTGCAAATTATATATAACACCAGTCAAATGTGTGGTGAAACAATGAATCACCAGTAATCATAAGTCAGATACTGCAGCACTTGTAAATCCCTCATTAAAAAAACATTTTTGCCCTAAACAGCATGGAGAAAAACATTATGCAAAACTATTTCATGATTATCTTGTCTATTGATTAGGGGAGAAGCATCCGTGTGAAAGTAAAAGTTGTTAAAATTGTTGTTTTTTATGCTGTCTCTTCTCAATCTGTGTCAAACCATTTATCTGACATCAATTGTGGTCTAAAGTGGCGTCTAAAGTGCCCCTGATGGAGTTCTGTGCTGTCTGTGGATCAGATCCCAGAGTCAGGCTGAGTGAGTGATCAGGTTTCTCGTCCTCGCTCATGGTTTACAGGAGAGATGGTGCGGAACAACACTTTAACAAAAGAACCTCAATTGTACTTAGCATTCCCCACATTTTTACCACGCTTTGTAACAAGTCTTTTGGGGAGAAGGAATACCATGCAGCGTCCAAAAGTGCGATGGTGGCCGTTAGGACATCAGAAAAGGCAAAGCTCCATTGAAAGTATTTAGCAGACTATGAGGTCAAATATTAACATAGCAACGATGCACTCCTCCAAAACAGTTATCATGGTCAACACATTCAGGTTTTTGCAATAATTATGGCAAAATGAAAGCCCAGAGAGACCAAAAAGTGAGACTACAAGTGATTCACCAACTGACATGCTGCAATGATACAACAACTTTCACTTGTTTTCCTACGTAAAGGTTTGGCTAATTAAGGCTTAAGGTAATTTACAAAGGCTCAGTGCTGCACAGTTAGATTTCTTCACATCCTAATTTAATAAAATAGAAGCAAACAGTAACACTTTTTCGAGATGCGCATCAAAAGATTAATAGTTGTGATTTTTCAAGGTTCTAATAAAAAGAACAGCTGAAATTAAAAAGAGCTGAATGAAAACCATTTTTATTTGAAAGAACAGAGCAAGTCCCCAGCCTCAGTTCTGCTAAAATAAATATGTATTTAGACTTGACAAAATACATTTGTTTAATAAGGCTATAATCTCTTTTCATATTTTTTGTATTTTTTATTATTATTATTATTATTATTATTATTATTATTATTATTATTATTATTATTATTATTATTATTATTATTATTATTATTATTATTATTATTTATTGTTGTTATTAATAAATAAATAATTAATTAATTCATTCATTCATTCATTTATTTTTTTTTTTGATAAAAAACCACCTGGTATTTCTGTCAAGCCAGTTTTTCCATAGCCTTTCTTACAGTCCAGATGAATTATTTAAAACTGAAATTGCATTTTAATTTTACATACATCTACAAAATACATAGACTCAAATGTTTTTTCCATGATAATTGCGTAACAGCATTTTTCTTGCTTATTTAAAGAGAACTCTGTAATTAATTCATATAATCGTACTTATTTTATTTATTTAGTTATTTATTTGAAATAACACATCTTAAATAAATATAAATTAATTTAGACATAATTAATGGAAAAACATGCTTTATTCATCTTGAACTTGTTTCATTAACTAAAAGTAATTTCTTGGCCGATTTGAAAAGTGCCAAAGACTTTACAGCTGACCTCGCTCCGCTAATGGTTTTTATCCAGAAATATTTTAGCTGCATAAAGACGTATCTTAACCTTGGTTCAAATAGAAACTTGTGAATAAGATGAGTGTGAACAAACAGTGGCTGCACAGTCCTTCGGGAGCTCGCATAATCTGATGTAAAATGGGACTTTAAAGATCCTTGTCTGGTTCTATCCTTTGAAGCAGGTGGAGTGAAAGTTATTAAAGCATGATCTGTGCCCACTTCACTCACTTGCATAGTTTTACATTCTTCATCAATTTGACTGAAGCTCGATGAAAACACCCATTACCCCTGAACTACAGTAGATATATTAGATAACATTGTACTGCTGCATAATGAGTCTAGTGGCCTAAGCAGCAGCCGCGTGCCTTCCTCTGAGCTGTGAAAGCAATTCCCGGCTCCGTCAATTTGATGAATGTCTCTCCCTACTCTTCACCCCCATTTCGAGCTTTATATATGTCCTGGTCACCAAAGCCTAAAAAGTTCTTATTACTGCAACATGCTGTAAATATGTAACTTTTCAGGTGTGTGGGGGGTTCCACATAGATGCAGGACAGGCACTTTTAATACCATATTGCAGGCAAAGAGGTGACACCCAGGCACCCAACCGGAAAAGCTACCTTTAAACTAAGTATCCTTTTACACTTGCAGCACTGAAGGCAAGCTGAGCGAAGTGTTTTACCGAAAGACATGACTGCAGAATGCACATATGCACAGAAAATCATCTTCAGTACCATCTCTGCCCAGGTCATAATGGCTGGACTGTTTATTGATGTGATTGTAACTGTACTGGTGGCGTGTGGCGTGGCCTTCTGCCTAACCCTGTACAAGTATGTGGATAATGAGAGGCATCTCCAGGGGCCCGTCGGTCTGTCATTGTGGATCAGTACAATAAGTGTATGGAACTTTTCCCAAGAGTCTCGTGATTAACATTTTACAGCGCAAAACTTCTAAAGAGGGACAAATAATAGATGTATTAATATGGGAAAGTGAAGTCATACTTTGGTCTGGTCTCTATCAAGGCGCCGGTCCTGCCTCACAATGATACAAATATAGTTCCCAGATCATTCTCTTTAGTTAAAGGTGCGCTATGTAACTTTTCTGGTTGGGAAAAGTTGCTGCTCGTTTCCATGGAGATGTTATCGCTTTGTCTGTAATGTTCCACATGGCATTAGACTTGTATAAAGCAGGTGACTCAACCAGGTCAAGTTACAGGTCAGCTCTGTGGAGACGCTAGAAGTACATCTTTTCAAGGGATTTCTGAGCAATAAAAAATAAAAAAAAACTCATGTAAATGCATAAATGTAAGATGGATATAAGTATAGGCAAAGCAAGAACATCTCCATGGAGACAAGCAAGCGGTGGAAACCAGAAAAGTTACAAGTTACAAAAGAAAAGACCAAATCAGTTACTGTTTATGTATCCGTCCATGAGCTATATAAGAATCATAACATAACTAGTGACGTATGGAACCACTTTCTCCTTTTTTCCATTTTCTTTATAGCAGCAAAGACATACAAAGACTTTACACCAGAACAATATTTTCGAACATATTTATATATTCACATGAGCACAAAGGTAGTGGCTGGAGATTAGATTATTTCAGTTTGTGTAGACATCATAATTTACCAAGAGGCGTGTGGCTGGTTCCCTGTACTACTGACAATGTAGAGCGAGGTCTGTGAGATTGCAAAGTCGTTAGTGTTAATATATTTGTGATTTTAAAGCCATTAGGATGTACATATTAAGACCATTATTTTAAAACATTTCTAATTGAACATGGCATACTTACTTCTTTCTACAATACAATAAAGCATTTTGGTGCTTTATTGTATTTTTATCTTGAAGCCTGTGTACTTTTAACGCAAGCCAATTGTTGAGTACTCATGCTTTTGTCTATAAGACCTCCTGACCAGTATAGAAATAGCCACACGCCTGCACTGGTACATATTATTACTATCTGACAGTTGTGCGTGTCCTCCGTAGCAGTTGTCCCGGGACAGCTCCACTATAGGGCCCTTCATTAGAGTCTGGGGGTCTGTACTGAGAGCCCTGCTGTGTCCCGGACGGGTGGGGGACAGTTGGTGCGGACAGCTGCGGTCGGCCAAAGTAGAAACACTCAAGTACATTCAGATAGTCCCGGTTGGAGTTGTATGAAGCCTATGTAACAGCTACAGCAATAAATAAAACGGTTTGCAACTTGTTTTTTTGAGAATGTTCCACGAGACATGAATTAAAACATGACGCAGTTCAGTTGTTCCACTTTTTGTTGCTCTTGTCCAAAATGGTTGAGATGGGAGTGGCTCCAATCAAATTAACAAAAACATTTATTCCTCTGGTTTTAGTGACGCTTATTTTGCAGTGTTACCGCTATATACCACTAGATGGAGTCTCGAGGTTTTGCCAGTTTAGTTTTTTTTTTTTTTTAAATTCACAGTCAACTTTAAATGTATTGTGAAAAAAGGACAAAAAAATGCAATCTCCCTGACAGTGTAAACATGCTATTCTCAACACATGCTTTCAATGCAAATGAGACTTTTGTACAATAATAATAGTAACAACTCCATGTAAAACCAAAGAGTGTGAAGTTCCTCTAGTTCAGTGTCCCCCCAGTGAGCCACGCAGTTGTCCACGGTCAGGGACTGCATGTGTCTTTGTCTGTCTTTTTCCAATTTGGGAATGTCGTCCACAAGTTTCACATTTGTGTCTTTTTGTCCCACTTTTGTTGCCGTGTGCGTCCATCCTCACGCGCACAGTCCTCCGTAGCACAGGGCTGTAAGCAGACCATTACAGAGCATTACACTTCCCTTAAAGCAGGACTCAAAACCAGTACAAATCCTTGGTCTTATCCTGTGCCTGAAGACCTGAGAGACAGGAGTGGACAGAGGACACAAAAGCAGGAAGAAGTGAGGACAAAGGAGAGAAAAGAGAGATTATAAAAGCGGTGAACACACACACACAGGCCCGAGGCGGAGGAAAGGAAACAGCGGAGGAGAGGAGGAGGTGACAGCTGGTGTCAAAGCGCTGACTGATCCACAGCATTCAGGGTAAACTGAGCTATATACTTCAGACCTGATTTACAAGCTCAAGTGGTTATCTAGCGACGCTGATGTCAGAAATGTCTTCACTTTAACAATTTACTATTATTTAAACTAAATGTCAAAACACTCCACATACCACCACATAGTATATATACATGTCCACATACATTACACTGTCCAATTTTGTGGATATAAAATTAAAAATTATTGCATTCTGAAGTATTTTCAAACACTGAAGACGACATTGATAAAATGTCTTACCCAGTGACACAAAATCAATACACTATTGAGGTAACATCAATATGTATTTTAATCCCCAATAAAAGCAAAGCAACAACTTTTTATGGTCCCACTTTTACATGGTTCACTATTCAGTTCAGTTAATTTTTTTTTTTTTACACATATATGCACATAGTACATGAGTAGTGAAATTCCCCAATAATAATACCCCAAACATGTTAGCCAAGCATGAGTGAATCACATGTACCTGTGTCCATGTTGAGTCCTATGTCCCCCGCTCCAGTGAAGGCCCCACTCCAGGCTGACCCGGCCCCAGACTCGCCCTTACCCCCCAGGTCACAGGGCGAGGCACTGGGGCCCGGCACAGAGCTGCTGGAGGCCAGGCGATGGTGTGAGCGCACAGAGGGCATGAGCAGAGAGCCGTAGCGAGGGTCAAACGCCGTCCCGTACATCTCGTGCACCCCGGGCCGAGAGTATGCCGAGCTCTGAGAGGCTATAGCGCCCCCCAGGGAGTAGGGGTGGTGGTGATGATGGTGGTGGTGGGAGGAGTGCCAGGCCTCCGGGCTGGGCTGGTGCAGGTGGGAGTGCAGGGAGGCAGAAGAGTAGTGGTCCCCAGGAAAGGACAGCTCCGTGTGGGACGCAGACAGAGCACTGCCCAGGGCTGAGGACACGGAGGGCTGGTAGGAGCTGTTCCAAAATGAGGGCGGGAAACTTCTCTGGCTCATTGGAAATGTGCCATCTGGGATACACACACAAGAGGAAAAAAGTTCATAATGTTTTGTTTTTGAAGTTAATGCAGGAAGAAAACATCCTCTTCCATGCTCTTCCTAACATCCATCTTATTGCTCTATTTTCACACACAGTAGCGGGTTGTGCAGGTCAGATGTAGATGTGTAAAATCAAAATTCCAATGTCTCAAAAAGTTTCACAGTCTTTAGAAAATGTGAACTCACACACACACACACACACACACACACACTAATTAAGTGATCACAGACATATAAGTCATGTAGAAACTTAAAATCTCATAGAAACCATTACAAGCTTATCTGTCATAAGGTACAATCTCTCTATCCCTCATAAGAAGAAAAATACTCTCAGTGCAGAATCTAATTTGCATGTATTTTGCACATTGTTGAAATATCAATTTATAATTAATATAGAAAAAGTTATATGTCAATTTTATCTGCAACACACTGTTAGGACCCAGGTTTGAGAGGGCTAAAAATCACTACTGAAGAACTACAATAGTTGAGGTCAGAAAGTCTGCAACACTGCATCACCATAGATTTTAGGTCCTCGAGCTTGAGTGGAGAGAATTGTATTTAAAATGACCGCAAATATTGATATTGAGTATTCCTCTCCTCACCTCTGCCCTTGTGAGTGGAGCTGTAGCTGGTCTGGCTCAGAGCGCGGCTGAAATGCTCATCCACCACAGCACTGATGTCTCCCTGGAAGTACGTGAACAGGACACAGCGGGCACTCAGGTACTCGGCTCCGGGGGGCAGCTCCTTGTCCTCTTCTTTGATGTTGGGGGGACCACTGGAGCCCACCACACGACCACTGCTCTCCGGGTGCACCTCTTGCATTTTGGAATACAAAGCCAGTTTCTGCAAAGTAACAGAGCATTAGTTAAGATACTGTGAAATTAACTTGTGTTTTTATTCAAGGTAGACATTGATCTTTGACCCCGACAGTGGTGGAATGTGCTTTTGGATGCAATGCAGGTGTGTAGGACAGATAAACCCACTAAGCCCTTTTTAACGCCTTCATGTTTATGTGGACGTGCCACAGAGGCTGACTGTGACCCAGAGAGTTAGCGCTGCAGTCAGACGGAATTATCTGAATTTTAGCGTGTGTTCAAGTGATAGTCACTCAGATCATTTCATTTGAATACTAAATCACAACAGGAATTTTAACACTTAGTTAATTAATTATTATTATTTATTTTTTTTCTAAGAAAATGGTCAAGAGTCAAGAGTTTGACTCTTAAACTTGGAGATCATTGGAGATGATTGGAGATCATTTGTATACTGTAGTTTCATTCACCATATCTATTGCAAGCACTTTTCATATTTCATATACAGATCAAATTTATTTTCAAAATGTAGCATTTTAAATGAATCAATGAACTTTGTTTTTTATCAAGAAAATTCCCCAAACAATGTCCTAAAATTTTAATCTGAAAACTGACTGGGATCAGTGGATTCCAAAAATCATTTGACCAAATTTAGTTTGATGTCAAACAGAGCAAATCAAAATCAACAAGAAGATAATGTAAGACTAAAACTGTATGTCACATATAAGAAAATAAATGTGCGCAGAGTGTAATAAAAATAGCGGAGGCAGCGGCTGATGCTGGGTCTATTTCAGCCTCAGACAAAGTGAGTTTTGGCACTATGTGAAATATGTCCTGCATGTTGACTGAGAGCCTTTAAAGAGAGTGGGAAAAAGGAGACGACTTTTACAGCTCTGAGAGGGCCTCCTGCCGCCAGGGCTGAAACTACAGCAAACATTAAACAGTTTGGCATAATCTGTTTACAGCACAACAAGTTCATTAAGATGAATTTAGATGAAATTCATGCTTTTAAGGGGGGTGAGTAAAAATTCTGCTACAAACATTTGTCAGCTTTTTTTTTTTTTAACTGGAAATTAATAAATAGTAATAAACTAATAAGTAAAGTTTTGTGCTCTACGCATAGACTACTGTTTTGTAATTTTGCAAAAAAAATAAAAATAAAAATAGTGTCTGATTTAGCATCAATAGAACGACTTAAACAAGTCTAACTCAAAGCATAATTAATTTCTTAATTCATTTTTTTTTTAAGTTTAGAGCGTTTAGGACGCACGTGAGCGGCGCACAGTGCGTCAGGCACCGAGCGACAAGGACTTTTACGCACCAAAAAGTTTGGTAAAGCCACTTTACAAATACAAATATTTTGAGTAGATCCAGTCTATTATCCGGTGCCGTAGATGGAGGTTCGTACCTGGTGATGGTATGGGCTGTAGGAGCTGAAATAAGGCTGAGGACCAAATACTTGGTACATCACATCCAGGCAGCTCATGGCGGAAAACTCACGAAGAAGAGGCACGCGTCATGAGGGTTAGGCTCGTGAAGTGGCAGCAGAAGCAGCGCTATAATCCCGGGACAGACGGAGAGAGCCGCGGAGGGCCTCTGATCACCGCTCTGTGCCGCTCTGCTGCGCGTTATACCCAACACTGAACACACGCGCACACAAGGAATCCCCTACAGCCCCCGCGTGGCGCAGCCTGAGCTCCACAGCCAATCACAGGCCAGTCACTGCACAGCTTTATGGGCTTTTAATTACTGGACACTAGTGCTCCATGTTACGCCTTAATATGTTTTAAGTAACTCTGAACATTTGAATAATGCCGTGTATGAGCTAATGATCCTATCCTGCATTAGGCACATTCACAGATGATGAATGATGTGCTTTGTTTACAGTCGAAACCTGAAGTTTTTCGGTCCACTATAATTGTTGAATCTCATAAATTGCATTTTGAACCTCAAATAACAGGTCTATAACCTTATTTTACATTATCTGGACTAATCTGGGACAGGGTCAGACTCCCATGAAGATGTTATTATGCTGTATATTCCACATTATGGAAATAAGCTTCAGTATCTCCAATGAGACACTGGCCAGATCTGTGGAGAGGTGAAAACATCTAATAGAAAAAAAATGCAAGATAGATTTGCTTATCACCAAACTGTGGAACATTCCAGGCAAAGCAATAACATCTCCACGGAGACAAGTAGGTGGCAGACCACATAAAAAGTTACATAGTGCACCTTTAAACTAGGACTATAGTCTTTATAGAGACAAACACACAGGTCACAGACAGCAGGCCTATTTTCTGTCAGCTCCATGGAGAATGTCAGCTTGGACCAGGCTCACAGTGTTATGCTCTTATAAGATGTTATATCATGTTATATTGGCACATTACAGTACATGCTGTACAGGCAAATGACCAGCATTTAAAAGCACAACAGACCTGCTGTGTGAACCGCACTCACTAGATTCCCAAATCATTGGGGTCAAAGGTCAAACATGACTCCTAGTTTGGTGCTTTTACTAGATGTCAGGGGTCAACAGTGGTAGTTATTTCAATGCAGGGCAAACACGGTTAATTACTGTAAAACATTTCGCACCAGGGCATTAGCTCAGAGCCAGATAAACATTACCAAATTTGTGCCTTAAACTTAACAAGGATGCTGCCTGCTCTCCATATTACCATGTTTTCCTCTGGGCTATTACAAGCTATTCATTTTTTTTATTTTTTATTTTTGCCACAAGCTATACCCAGAATTCCTTGGGCTAATTCAGGCACTGATGAGGCACCGCAGCAGGAAGTCATGATTTACCAAAAACTGTCCTGTTTTTACCAATCTTTGATCCTCTTTAATTAAGACTTGGGTTGATGGACAGTTTGTTGAAATGTCAGATGTTGTCAGAGATTATTTTTGCTAATATTTAGTGAGGTTGTACACATACAGGTATCCTTATAAAAGAAATGTGCTTTTTTCAAAGGCGTGCATATGTTGTCATAAATCTATCTTTAATTTGCTATAATGAGGTATGGCATTGCAAAACTGATCCCTGAAAACTTTTAATGATTTTAGGTTTTCAAAGGAAGAGCTGGTTCAAAATATTCAAAATTTCTGGTAGTTTCAACTTTTGCAAATTAACCTGACTTAAAAAATAAATAAAATTCAATATATTCAAAAGAACAGTCTAGAAAAAGAAAAGGAATTTTTACATTTATCTAAAATTGTTTTGTGGCTGGAGTGTCCTCTCCTGCGACCCCATTTAGCAGCTCACCTGTTCCTTCACAAGTGCAGCAGCAGCGAGGCTAATAAAACCCAAAATATCCAGTGCTCAAGTACTAAATGTGGGGGCCCAATACAAATCTGTCAGGAACGCCAGGTATCCACTCAGATAAAGGTTCCAACAAGATTGGGCAATTTTAAAAAATATTTTCTATTTCATGTTTTAATAACATTTGTAGACACTGATTTTAATATTCCTATTTTTTCTTTTTTTAATTATGAGAATTTCATTAAGAATAACCTCTGATATTGTGTGTTTGGCCATGATACACTGACCAGTCACAGGGTAAAATTAAAAAAGTATGTCTTTGGATGAAAAACATAAGAGATTTGTACCTGCAACCTTTTTTCTGACTGTGAGAGATTCTAAATATAATTATTGTCTGGATCATAGATAAATCTAGCATTCAACAAAACGCTGGCACCATTATGGCATCAAAGAACATCACACACAACTTTTGAGGAACAACTGAAAATACGGAATGTAACTATTACCGTCATAAAACCTTTGTACTAGACGTTTTACACAGAAGAAATCAATTTCAATGTCTTTTCAGAGCAGAATAAACAAACACAAGTATGTTTCAGTAGATATTTTCAACAGTGGCTCACACATTCCACAGGTAGAAGAATGCTATCAGAGTATACGCTGACAACTTTAAACTCCAAATAATAGAACAACACAGAGTCTATAACGAAGGTTGAATTCTGTCAACTGGACAAACATTTTGAAAGTGAAAACTCTTTACCACTAAGAGCTGCATCAAAACCGATTTCAAGCATCTTTTGCCATAGATACTACCTGGACAACTGAGGGACTGAGCATTTGCCTTCTGAAAACAACTCATTTGTTGTAATTCATAAATATGAATTTTGATATGAACATTTGTGATTACCGTACATTTGCTTTCATTTGCTTTATATAGACTGCATTTGGAGCTCTGAGTAATTTCATGTTTTATTAGGGAATGACCTTGTGAGAGCTTCAGGCCAAATGAACTGTACTTTGGTTCAATGTCTCCTTTTTATTCAGTTAAAGATTCCGGTCTGAGGTCATTTAACATAGTTTAAGCCATAGGCAGCATTAACCAATTTTTATACTGTTATGTGGCGTCCGTGCATTATTGATAGGTTATGTGTTACTTTGATCGTGGAGAGTCTGTGTGGCCTTCTAAGACAAATTGGGAGAGTTATGTCAGGAAGGGCATAGAAAATGGTATAGAAAAACAAAAAAATGAGGATTATGTTAATTGATATACAGTAAAGCACATGTGTCAAACTCAAGGCCCGTGGGCCAAATGCGGCCCGCCACGTCATCTTATGTGGCCCGCAACAAAGTAAATGACTGTCTTAAAATATCAGTTTATCAGGAGATACACAAATCATTTTTCATATCCATGCAAATCCATATGCAATATTTGTAACTTGAATAAGTAATAAATATAAAAATGGTTAATTAACAAGATTAAAAAGTGGTTGCATTGATTTTACATTACATTTGGTTACATTTAGTTAAATTTATCTTGCAGCTACATCTGGCCCTTTGAGAGCAACCATTTTGTTGATGTGGGCCTCTGTTAAAATGAGTTTGACACCCCTGCAGTAAAGGATGTGAGTAGTGACAAAACTCTTCATAAAAAAGAACAGAAGAAGAAGAAACATATCTACTCATAGAGAAGTTGTATTTCTGTGCTGTGCCAGTCCTACACTTCCAGCTCAGTCCTTGTTATCTTGGCCTACGTCATCAGAGGTATAATACTCCCTACAACTGAAACATAGACATAGACTGAAATGGACTCTATCACAATGTCTTTAGGGTTCATGTTTCCGGGTGCTGGGTCCTGTACTGATGGTGAATAAACTTTAAGTCTCTGGATCCTTCCAATTATTTTACAAAGATTTTAAGGACATCCAAACTTTTTTTTTTATATAAGACTTTAAAATGAATATGAAAACACTGTGGCTTTTGTACACTGTCTGTCTACACTTGTTGCTGTAATGAATCTGAGCAGAGAGTTGAGGAGTCGTGACAAATGCACTCCCTCTTTCTCTCTCTCCCTGATCCTCGTGTTGTGTCTAGGACAGGAGGGCTCTCCGAGTGGAGCTGCTGTTTTGAATGCTTACATGACATATTTCTGGATTCCACAAGTGGATTCTGACCTAACCCTCTTATTAATGACCACACGGGGCACTTTTAACATCACTAAAAGTCTGACCCCATGGACTGAGACTGGATGTGGTCAGCAAGTGCAATCATGACAGATGGGTTTCAAAATGACTGGTTTTGTATGATGTAAAAGTCCTGCTTTCATCTTCCATTCATTTGTATGTGTTTTACTCCAGATACCCTTTACACTTATTTATCCAAGGAAGTGCTTTGAGTTTGATTTCTGACTACTTATGGTTGGTTTGTATGATGAATTCAGAAGTCATCAAATGAATGTTGAAAAATTACAACAGTCGCCATAGAAATTAACTATTTAAATCCCTTGTACCTGATTATTTTTCCCATGTATATTGTGTAAGCAGCTCTTGAGGTCAAAATATGTCTGTTGCGCGCTGTCTACATAAAATTATAAAGCGTTTTATTGTTTGTTAATCAGAAAGTGCAAGTTAGCATGCTATTCATTATTAGGTTTACAGGGAGGGCAAAACTCACTTATAAAATCATTTCAGTGAATAATTATGATGTTGTAATGTATAAGGTTATGGAAAAACTTTTGCACTGTTTAAATGAACTAGTTGTGTTTTTTTTATGTTTTGAAGATGGTAAAAATGAGTTACAGTGCCTTTAAAACGAAATATAGTATCTTTTGAATTAAACTGTTAAATGCTATGGAAATGTTTCGTTATCCTGAAACCCATAAATAGGTGTGTGCAGGACTCATGTGATGATCTGAGCAGGTGTGGTTGGCGGTGCATTCTCACCGCTGGCTGCTCGATGGTGATTGGCTACCGGGATGATGGTTTTGTGTTGGGGGATGCCCTGAGTGACCCCGCTTTAGTGCCCCTCTGTCCCATCAAGGCCAACTCCCGCCTGCTCTCAGCCACATGACGAGTTCAGCTCCGAGGCCTCAGTGCATGTTCTCTGTCTGAAGATGACGCGCTTGTTTTTGTGCTTGATGAAGATAGACCAGAGGAGGGTTTGAGGATGAGGAGAGGCCAGACGGAGATGGTTTGGACATGTACAGAGGGGAGATGGTGAATAAATGAATGAAAAAGTGGGGTTTTGGGGTTTTCAGTACTGTATAACTGAAAGAAAATTGGGCTTTCTGATTATGACCAGCTCTAAACCAGGGTGTATAATGGGACTACAACAAGGGCCAAGCCAGGTTTAAGTTGAATTATACCATTGCTACAGAAATTCTAACCAAGAAGTTACTTAAAAGAGGGGGAGATGAGAAGAGAATGCAGAGGAAGTTAATTATAAAGATAAAAAAGTAAACATTTAGCACTATTTTACTAATTTAACCCAACTGCGATCTGACCAATAAACAGGCACATTGCTGCAAATAATCAGATCCGGTTTAAAGTTCAAAGCTCTGGGCCCTTCTCAGTGTCACTAAATTGCAGTTTCTCTCCATTTTGAAAAACAACAATAACCTTTTCATTCAAACATATAAAACATAAAAAAAATGGAACAGATGACTAAACCAGCAAATTTACCTCTAATAATGAAATATTTGAACATCTCACAATTAACCAACCTTTCAATTTACAAACCGCAGTTTAAAATCAATGGACCACATTCTTCCACCCCCCCATTTAGAGACATTCATTTTCATGTTCATTTGAATGTATTATTGCACCAGTATAGCAAGGGCAGCCTGGTGAAAGAGCGCTGGATCACCTATTAACATGTCTGATGGTGCTCATTATGTGTCCGTTTGGAAAGAACAACTTCTGATGGCCTTCCCTACAGGGCCGTGAGGGTTCAGGGACTAGCTGTTAGCAAGAGCACCGATGGAAGAAAAAAGGCTATCCACCTCCGCCATGCTACTTGCTAATGCTAATGACAAATTAGAGAGTGAGGGGGAGTGAGTCGTACAGTTAAAGGTCCCATATAATGCATTAGACTTTGTTATTTTTCTGTCTGTTTTATGAGGGGCGTGTCTGGGGTGGTCTAAAGGTGGCACTCGGGCCAGCCCAAGTCAAATTTTGGAAGGATTTTGATATAATATATACATATCTTTTCCTCTTTTTTGCTAGAATTTGGTGTCATATTAAAGGCCTAATTAAAACAATCCAATTCCAGTGTATACACGTGTGTAGAAAAAAGTGTTTTCTTGAAAATAATGGACAATGTGTTCTTTAATTAGCTAATGCACTATGTCATTTTTTCTGGTGTCTGCCTAGTGTCTGCTTGTCTCCATACAGGTGTAAAAAATCCACAATATGGCATTAAACTTCATGCATGTATTCATTTATTTTTTATTGCTCAAAAACACCATGAAAGACTTTTCTTCTTCCTGTGAGCGTAGTCACCTCTCCACAGATTTGACCTGTAACTTAGCCCTGCTTAACACTTATTTGACTGTAAAGGCATTATTCCTGTATTGCTGCATAGACTGAATCAGTGGTTGTAATAAGGAGCTCATTACCAGTGGTCCCATGTCAGCCTGCTTTGTACTGTGTGTTTATTGTGCGCCTGTCCCATTGGGTAAGCTGTTGTTTGGTCCTCTTGGGGTGTGGTTGCGTGTCTGTCTCTCCGCTGTATACTTGAGCACCTCTTCTCCAAGTATGGTCACTATGGGGCCAAGCTGTCGCTAGGGGCCTTTGGTGGAAATTAATGAGCGACGTCCAAGGGCAAAAAAGAGGAGACAGCTGGTCCTGTCAGCACCCACCCCGACAGCAGCACCCACAGGCCTGTGCAGGGAGAGGGGCAGGGAGAGGAACCAAACCTCAGCATAGGTGTACATGTGTGTCATTATTAAAGAAACTGTATGTAAGTGAATTCATATTCCATAAACATAACCTATCTGTGTCTCCAGATACAAAATCTTACTACAAATTTTACTTTTACATATAGCAATTGTAATACTGATTTATTCTTGATTAGAAAAATGTTGGTCATGATGGCAAAGTTGTTCATGTTATATTTGGTGTTTTGGTTCTCAAGACAATTATCCAATCAGTCAGCAAGACGAACCTCACACGAGTCTCTCATTTGGGTTGCCAACTTCAATGCTGAAATCCAGTTGGTTTAAATCTAAAAGGTTTCTCTCTGATCTGAATACACACGGCCTAAATCCCAGCACCTTAGCAATGATGAATCAGTGCCAGTGCAGCCTCTGCAGCTCAAAGAGTGACCTCTGGAGGTTCTGAGATTTTACACGAGTCAGGGTCTGTCCATATACTGAGAATGAGAAAATGTGTCCTCTGTCTGGCAACCCAGGTTCAGATGTGATTATAGTAGCTTTTTGAAAACAGTAATTGCTCAAGCTACATAACCTCCCTTTAAAGTGTCACAAATTGAACCAAACATTTTTATTAGAAGTTTAAGTTTGAGCAATAAGTTTTTGTTAGTAAGTAGTTACAGCGAAGACAGCAGCTTGGGTGGTATGCCGTTATCTGACCCCAGGTCAGACCATTGTGTCTCTGGCAAGACACTGTTTTGCCTGTGGATGAATGTGGAGAGTGAGGCTATAAGTGGTGGTGGTCCGAGTCCATTGGGGCAGAAACAAACTTTATACCATTTATTAAAATGCCAGTCTACCATGTAGGACTTCATCACAAATTTCAATGCTTTTCATTCACTGTATTTTTTTCACATAAAGTAACAGAAATACAGCATA
This sequence comes from Periophthalmus modestus, assembly GCA_019594935.1. Taxonomy (NCBI): domain Eukaryota; kingdom Metazoa; phylum Chordata; class Actinopteri; order Gobiiformes; family Gobiidae; genus Periophthalmus; species Periophthalmus modestus. The sequence goes on from JAIEZT010001328.1 coordinate 15,650,283, forward strand.
TTTATATGATTTGTGTACATATAAGTTTCCTTTTAGGCTTGTTTAAACTCCTTAAACCTGAGCCCTTACACAAATATCCTCACAGCGTCGCTAATGCTCCTTTTCTCTTTTTCTCCTGTTCAGGTTTGTTGTTTTGACTCTGAGGAGCCACCATATTTGATGGCTAATAGCTCTGAGTACACGATGAATGAATGCTTTGAACCAAGGACTGTAGTGATATGTTTAGGTCATGAAAAGTCACTAAAGGAGTAAAGAACCTGTTTGATGTGTTTGATTTTATTTTAAACAGTGAAGGTTATCCATTTTGTTCATTTTTATCCTACAGTGCCATTAATTCAAATGCATTTTCCTTGTTCATGTACCTGTTTCTTTTCACTTAATGCTTTGCTAATGTAGACAGTGAATTTCAGTTGTCACTTAAAAACTATTCGTACAAAAACTTTTAACCTTAAATGACCCTGAAATAAATATATTGTAAAATATTGTAAGTGTGACCTTTGACCGTCTTTCAGCCTCTGTGCACTGAATGTGTCCTCTACTTTCAGACACATACGTTGAATACGCTAATTGAACCAAGAGAACTAATTCATCCATTTAATGACTTGAAATGAGGATTCTCTGTGTTAGAGGATCAGCAATACAACTCAGGATTTGGACAAGGATTTTGTTGAAGGGGTTTTTTAAATGTTTCTGGTAGGTGTCGGGAGAATGGTTTTAAACATATCTTTCTTGCATTTATTCAGTGACAGGTGTGACGATTAATGCCATACTGTGGAACATTCCAAGCCAAGGAATAACATTTCCATGGAGACAAGCATGTGGTGGATCCTCTACAAGAAAAGCCACACAGTGTACCTTTAACTGGTACTGTATTTTATATAACATTCATTTTTTTGTTTGTATATATTTTGTCCAATACCTGAGGAATGTCAGAGCGAATGAAATGTAGAATAAAATTGCATCAAGAGTGAGACAGTGTGCGGGAGTTTCCTTAACTTTTCAGACATATATATTTTGTCCAGAAACAAAAAAATATAATTTAATGGTTGATTCAAATATTTTACAATTAATATTTTAACTTAACTTTAACTTTAACTTTAACTATTTCACCACAAAGACTTTTAACTGAATTTAAATTTTAAAATAATATATTTACCTAATTTTAAAGTAATTCAATTCAATGTGGAATTTATGACAACAAAAAATGATGTGAAAATATCACTGTAAATGAGTGTTTATAATTAAATTTTGTCTTGAATAATATGCAAGAAAATAAATATTCTACTAACAGAACTATTCATAAGTACAGCTTTGAGAATTACTACCAATTATAAAAGCTCTCTCTCTATAAAAATGTACATTAAGACTAGATGAGTTCAGTAAGAGACTGCTATAAACCCGTCCTAACTCTAACTGCCCCATCTCTGTGTACATGCTGCTGCAGTGTTAACCTCATCACTCCTCCTCACACCGTCTGAGCGTGCTCCGTCCGCCCTGCCGCTATGTAAATGAGATGTGCTAATGAATGTTTTCTTTCAGCACATACGAGTGTCGCACTAAGTATGCCTCCTATGCCCACCTTGGCTCTTACTATACAGCCGGAGTGTGCCAGGCATTCACAGTAAATGAAAATATACCCGAGCCAAACCACGCCAAGCATTCAGCTCTTAACAAGCTGCAGAAGCGCTCCCTGGCATGGCTGCAATGTGCAAAGATATCCCGAGAATGCTTGTCTTAGACCCAACCACCGAGGCCCGCAAGTCAATTCACATCAAATGTCCAAAATATGAAGAAACTATTACCTGCATTTTGATTTGTATGAGGAGATCAGAGCCACAGCAGACACATGCGGCAAATATTTTAGGAATTGATTTGTGAAATAAAGAAGTATGTCAGATAATGTGTCGTGGCATAGTATTATTTAAGAGGCTCTTAGCGTACGCCTGACACCAGCGAGGTACAGGAATATTTTAGCTTCATTTGATAGAGATACATTTAAAAAAAAAAATCAGTCTTTAGTATTTTGCAGAAAGAAGTCAATGGGTGGATCATTGTGACGTCTCTTATAATAAATAATTTACTAAAGGTATAAGATTTAAGTCGTACATGTCTATATACAATGAGGACATTCAAATGAAAAGTGTACATACTTATAACGCACTTTAAACCTGCATCATGGTTACACACTGGAGGCTGGATGCAGTATTCCAATGCACTTTTTCTTTAAATTGAATAAAGGAATTAGTAAACTTCCATAAAAAAAATACAATTATAAATAACACATTATTTTACCATCACTATTAATGAACTAATAAGGAATTTATAATGTATTTCAGAATCAGAATTACTTTCATTCATCCCCGAGTGGAAATTCTTTTTGTTACAGACATGCAGCCGACCAGCAGAAGAAACGAAAACTAAAATTAAACATCAGAATCAAAAATAAAATATTGTACGGTGAAAAATAATATATAAATAATCTTTAAAGTTTAGACGCTGCATGAGACATTTACATTTTATTCAAAAATATTATGAACCCAGAATATGTTTTGATACAAATACGCTGTCATTAATAATTCCCAGTAATTGATACAGTTGTGAAGTGTGTACATGTGTGATAGTGTGTGTGTGTGTGTGTGTGTGTGTGTGTGTGTGTGTGATAGTGTGTGTGTGTGTGTGTGTGTGTGTGTGTGTGTGTGTGTGTGTGTGTGTGTGTGTGTGCATATGAGACAGAAACAGCCGAGGCAGTGGATCCTGGCAGCCCTCCTCTGCAGCTCACGGTGGAGGTGGAGTGGTGTTAAAACTGGCTTGTGCCCTGTGTGATCAACATATGTCAGAGCAATGCTGCGCTGGTCTCTATAAGAGTCTGTGTTGCGGGACACACATCACACTTTACAAACTACCACAGGAAAACTAGAAGCTCACAGTTAAGCCGACAGCGCTCTGGTGGGATTAGTCAAGAATAAAAGACACTTTATTGTCTATTGTCTCTGAACGAGTGACTATCATCTGCTCATCTTTATGTTATGGTTTTACTTGGAAAGCTCCATAGTAAACTTTAAACTTATTCATTCATTAGGTTACCAGGTTAAGTTACAGATAAGATCCGTGGGGAGGCAAATTGCTAAAACTACACGTTTACCAAGGTATTTTTCAGCAATAAAAATACCTTTACATTCCAGACATGGTGACGAGCAGGTAGTGGACACTCCATCAGAAAAGTTACACAGTACACCTTTAAGTAACTAATAACCAAGTATATAGCAGTTTGATTGATAGTGAATAGATAAGATAATTTACATTTTCAAATAAGAATTCAGTTAGATATTTAAACATGTCGACATTTACAAGAAAACTACTGAAATACGAACTGCAAAACTAGCACAAAAATAACATGCACAGAACAGGTTAGCCGTTGTCCCGTGAAACCATACACATTTATGTCGTCTGAACATTCAAAACTATATTTGGCATGATAACCCATTTCTACATGTGTGCTACTGAGTCATTTAGGGTCTGTTCCCGTGAAGGACATTCGAATGCTCTGTGGTCTTCTATAATTACCGACAGCGTGTACGTTTGTGTAACCCCAGCTACAGCTCATCACCAGATACACTTTATAAATAATCTCCGCGGTGACATAAACTTTTACAGCCAACTAACACATCTCCTGTACACAAATGAAGTAGTGCAAGTGTAAAAACATGAATATCTGTAAAGGCAAAGTATATTATAGGTTATGTATTGGTGGTTGTTGTGCGTGCGATAGTGTGATGTCAGTTCAGATGTGCTAAGTTGATGGATGTTTTGGGGGATGACACTTGCGGGACACGCCAAATACTTGAACACGATACTGTGGTCTCCGGGTAGATTCAGTTTCAACACAGTGTGGCAGTGTGATATGCCATGCGTGTTAAATTAACTATGTGTAAGGCAGTAAGGCCCCGGGATATAGAAAATACATGTAATAATAGCAAAGATGGATGACCTCACAGGTAAAGTCAATGAAAACATGGCGGCATGACCCAGCTCGCAGCCAACTTCAGAATCCATGACAACACTAGGGTTAGGGTGTTTCAATGTAATACATGTGTGGTGCTATTAAAAGTACACAGCTCATATTTGACATCTTATGTTCAGACCTGCTTTACAATGCCGAGGTTTAGTCTCATTGAAGTGTACATTCATGAGGATCGTTCCAGTTGCCAAATAAATGATGCCAGAACACCTCCACTGACGTTTTCGTGGTATAAAGTAGTCTGTGCAACCCATATAGTTTTCATATTTACCTTATATCTAAAAAGCATCTTCCACAGGCGTCCCAAAACCCCATTTACGACCCTGTGCATCACCATTATCTGGGATGCCTGCATTAGCGGATCATAGCGCAGCACAGTAAGTATATTTGTGGCCACTCCTCCCTGACCTCCAGATGGCAGCGTTTGGGGATGAGGTCACTGTCCGTTTCGACTGTGGTGTGAGAGAGACACCTGCCTCAGCTTGACAACCCCGGGACGTCCTCATGAATCATGGGTCATGTGCTCCCCCCTGCCCCCCCCCCTCCCCGTCCCTCATGTCCCAACTTAGAACTAGCCCCAAAACAGAGTGCTGGTCTGCATGTGGGATGAAAATACAGAGATAAGTATAAGTCTTGGGAGACAACAGAATATAGCTTCACATTTAAACCTTTAATTAACCTAAAGATGTACTCTGTAACTTTTCTGATGGAAGGTATGGCACTTATATATCTTTCTATGGAGGAAGTTTGGATGTTTTCCCTGCACAAACCACAATCCCTGTTGAAGATAATGGTTAAAAATCTACTTTTGTGACCAGAATGAAGGTGTGAGCTTTTAATGGAATTAAATGTGGAAAAATGCATTTACTCATCGACCCTATTTTCAAACTATTCTATTGTCTCTAACATAGGATTGTATTTTTATTGGTATTTATTTGGTAAAAGGAGAAATATTATACAGAAATCAACTTTTATGAGTGTTAAACAATGCTACAATGGTTTCTTCCCTTGTATTTCAACTACTTCATACATGTTGGAGTAATCTTGTATTGTCCTGCATTCGAGGCTTGAATGCTCTTTAAATGTCTGTTTTCACCTACCCCCTTTCCCTCCCCACATCCTTGTATTTAGTTACAATTATTTGACAAATAAGGACTCCGAGAAATACTCTGTTTGCTACGTAACGCAGCAATGAAGAGGCGGGACCTATCACTTTTCAAATATATTGTCCCATTTTTTTTGTTAAGCTGTTTTTGATCAATATTGTGTTTTTTTTACAGGGAACAAAATGTAAAATGATGCTCTACTTACTGTATGTTATCCCTCAAAACTAAATACTCATGCACACAATACGTCCCCTTTAATGTAACAATAGGTACCACAACAGACCAGACCTACAAAGTCACTAAAACCAGTAATCATCAAAACATAATTATTCTCATCTCATTCTGCGCTTACTTCCTCTAACCTGTCATTAATTACGTCTGTGTAATTTCACAAAGAGCCATGCCACATTCTTGTGCCTGGCCGCTGCCTTTGATACACACTGGCCACTTTTATCGCACAAATATATTCCGTCACCCGGGAGTCAAGACGCTATCCTTCGCCTTTTCAAATCACTGCAAAAACTGTAAAGCATTTGATAAACATTTCTCACATTTTAATCTTTGGCAAATTGGGGGTTGTAAACTGAAAAATGGTCTCTTGTCCGGCAACAATGGCTGCTCTTAATTAGACCATCCTCATTAGTTATATGTTCTTTTAATGAGACGACATGCGCACCTTACACTGTCTGGTTTCTTGCGGTTTCTTTAGGGTATGGGTTTTTTTTTTACCCCATTGAATTGTAAGATAAAGACCAAAGAAGCAGCCCGGGTGATGAAAGAAGTCACCAAGGACTTAGGAGTCCGATAAATTGGCTTGTTAAGATGACATAGTCCATCCATTCACTTCCAGGTGCAAAACAAAGTCAATCAAATGGTAGCTGGTGTCGCATTGGGATGAAATACACTTTGGACGAGGAGGGTGGGGTTGTTGACCAATTCAATATTTTTTTGCGCTTGTTTGATGATTGTTACACGCAGAGGCGGATGCATTTTGAACAACCCAAGGCCAATGTGTCTGTGCGAATGAATGGCGACAATGAAAAGCATTGGATAAAAGGTGGCTGCACCCTATTACCAGATATTGTATGGGAGGGTTGGGATATGAGCACAGTGGTGGACAGGAGGAGACGGGACGAACCAATGGGGGAGGGAGGGTGCAGAGGGGGGTGGAACGGGGCAGAGGGGGTGTAAAAGGGTGGGACAGTGCCTCTTGTCTGTCTCAGTCTCCCAGCAACTCACAATAGAAGGTCATGGATAAGCAACAATACAGGAATACAGCGAGGAGTAGGATGGAGGCGCAAGGAGACATTACAGACAGAAAATGAGGCAGGGATATTGCAGTGATGATAATAATAATTTGGTATAGGGTTTTTATATCAGATGCCCTTCCAAACTCAACATTTTTATTTTACATGCTGCAAAATGTTAATTAAATTGTAACCTGAAAAACATTCCTGGAGTCCATACCTTCACCACATTTTCATTTCATGCTGTCTTTGTCCACCAGATTAACAAGTTGACCACCGGCATGCATTATTAATTCATAATGCTTTAGCCTGATGCAAAGTCCTTTCCTGTAATATAATGTAAAAATCAACCTTTTAATGATGGTCTACTCAAAGTTATATTTTGATTGATTCATGCTTGTTTGAGGAATCCTGTAATGTCCTGAATTTAAGGCCTCCGTGCTCCAAAAATCTCACCTGTCTCCACCCATTCCTCTGTACCTAACTTAACTCAACATGAAAATCTGCTGCATACAGTGAAAGTCCTTTACTTTATAGTGATTTATAATGAACAAAATGTAAAATCATGTTATAATTCAACATTAAATACCAGAAAAAACATGATTTTTAAAAAAAATAACTGATTTCCATTCTTATACAACTCGAGCTTATATAGGCACCCATATTATGATCCAGACAATGCATATTCACCATTTGTCTGCTGCTGCACCCTGCTATTGGACTATAACAAAAACATCATTATAAAGTGTACACTAAAAGCAGTGCAACTTCTCCTTACTGTTGCTGTGGTGTGAACGGGTCCAACTCAAAGACCAGTCTTCCATGAGAGGCAGTCCACAAGTGTCCTCGCCTGCCGGACGATACAAAAATGTGTCTGTTGTCTTCTCAAGGACAAACGCTTTAAACAGCCCGTGCTTTCCCCCTTTAGCGCTTGTTGGAGTTGTGCAGAATGGATGTTATTCAATGCACTATAGGTTTTATTAAAGAAGTAGCGCTTTATAACTTTGTACTACACAAGCAGCCAGTTCAATGTCTATTAGCGGTGCTGCATTAAGAGGTATTAAGAAACCGAAACAATTTGCTCAAGGTTCAAGGCAGAAGAGGAGGTTTTCGCTAAAAGGATTGTCAAAGCCTAGCAAACAATCCAACTCTCCCTGTCCTTGGACTCAATATTCACTTAAGAGATTTTCCTTTCATTTTCATTCTTGTATTCAGCCAGGCCATAATGCCCTATAGAGGGAGCCGCACATCAATCCTTCACTTAAGCTTTTGTGGCGGTCCAGTCTTGTGCTGTGTGCTCTGCATTCTGGCCTCCCTGGTCAAACTACCTGCTGTTTGCGCGAGACTCTGGGTTGGAGTATTGTGCTATGGGGGGCTGCTGCAGGTCTCCAGCACAAGAAGAACCGTTAATAGCACCATAAGAAAGGCCAAAAGTCTACTCCACAAATGAGATGGAAATAAAGAAGTGAAGAATGCGCCAAGTTTCTCAGAGGATGAGGAGGGAGAAAGTATGTGCTGGTAAATACAGTTGGAACAAAATCAAGGTTATAATGTATATTACAGTATTGTCACCATAGGCGACTTTGATAAAATAACTTTGAAATGTAATATTGCGGTTACGAACAAAAATATAAGAAGAACTTTTGTTGTGTATATGCCACTTCAGGCTTAAGTCTGACATCTTCACATCTCACAACATGGCCCACAGCAGTAATCACATCCTCAGCCTGTTTGTATTACCAACATGTACACAAATAAACTGCAGTGGCTAAAAACTGCAAACCAACATTGAATAGGGGTATTTTTTTGTTTTTAAATATGCAATTTTTTTTCATGTTTTCTAGTTCATTTTAATGCTGTCCAGTTGATTTAAGAGCAATGCAACATATTTCATCATTCATCATCAAATAGGCGCTCTTTGGAACTCTCTGTTGGCTTTGGGGCCCTAAGCAGCTCCTCAGCCTGCTTTTATTGGGTAGGGCCGGCCCTGGTCGCAAGATGATTTCAAGATATACTTTTAAAAATTGAAAACAATACATTTTAAAAGCAAGGCTCAAAAAATTAAATAACTGAAATTGTTGCCAGTGACAATTTCGTGTATTTTTGCAGTGGGGCCCCCTGTGGGTTGCATGGCTATTTTGGGGATCAGGGGTTAACCCTACCCTGTGAAACCCTACTTGGCTGGAAAAGAAGAGCCTGCATATGCACAGCCATCAAATGTAGTACAATGTCAATGTAAAAGAAATATTGTACATGATAAAACATTTGATCATTTATTTTGAATACACAACTGAAAGTATTCAGATTAGACTTGTGGCACACAGGTGAACTTAGTTAGGATTGGGTATCCTAAAAAGTGAGAGAGTTAAATTTGAAAAGATTAACATTATTCTTTTCATTAGCTGAAATGTTGAAAAAGTTGTGCTACAGAGCCGAGCCTTATTGAAGCTAAAATAAAAGGCCCATTTGAAGCATAATAATGTGTGTGTTTTACCTTGGCTGCATTAAAAGCTGAATGCGCCAGGTGTAAAAGGGGCATTGTGACTAGTAAATATTGTTTTGTTTATTTCTTTGTATACACTATTCTTTGTATTGTAGCGCTGACAATCTCGAGGTGACATTCGAGGATCCTGGCTTTGTGCAAAGTGAGAGAATGAGTGGATACATAAACAAAACTTTTAAATTCATGAGTTTGACATCTGCACTCTTTCACTTTTCAAGATCACTTATCAGGCTAAGAGAAAGGGCACTGCATTGTATCTCCACTAACATTGTGCACTTTTATTAACCGCAGCAAGGTTCGAAATATAAATATGCACTTGAGTATGTGGAGAAGTAAAAAATAAATTAAGTACAAGGTCGGGAAAAAGGCAGGAAAAACACAAACGTGGTTTGCGAAACAAGAGTAACAAATTAAAATCAGACTTGAACTATAAGCACCATTGAGCAGAGGCTGAGGATGTAAAGGGACTGTCATCATTCTTGTATGTGGCCAAGGTGATGGGGAGTCAGTCAGCCTCGTGGAGCTGCTCTATTCTAACATCTTTTATATTCAGTCAATGAGCAGCTTTTATTCTCCAAGAATGTGTTTGTGTATTTAATCAGAGAAATTCCACTTAAGGGGATCTTTTCACAAGGCTTTTCTGTGTCGGAAAAACATACCAGCTAACGCGTCTTCACCTCCTTTCAAGAAAATCTGAATATTTCTAATGTTAATCACTTCAGAGAGGTGTGACTTTAGTGATGTTAGTTTTGTAATGTTGGGATAGCCAAATGTGAGCGGCTAAGAGTGGCAAAGAGTCATTTATGATCTCGTCAGTGCCACAATGAGGCAAAAACAAGTGTGATACTAAACAGCGGTTTGTCATCTGCCGCCACTACAAATACAATACTGTCATAATAACACAGGAGATGATATCATGGTGTCAGCCTGGGACCACTGCACAAATGCCCTGAAAAGTGTTTCAGTGCTATTGATTAGAAAAAGATACTGTTTATTAACAATACCTTTTTCATGATGACTGCACTGACTCATGTCGCACAGGCCAGTAGACAATGCAAGTGCACCTATGCTTCTCAATGTTTCAAAGGAAAATGTGAAAAAAGTTTTTGTAAAATAATAAATCTGAAAATATTACCTATAATTTCTGTCCATCCGTGAAGACACAAGGAGAAAGTCATACTGCATGAGTTCTTTATCCCATAGCACAAAGGAGCGTTCTGACTATAGTGTCTATAGAAAGAGCTGCGTGGCACAGGTCAGAGCTAAATGAAAACTGTATAATGGTGAATATAAGCACCACACAAGAGCCTCTTCAATTCACTCAATTAACTCCGCAGTGACCCTTCATAAAACAATCAGCACATCGAGTAGTGCACATTCATCCACGCATGTACTGGAGAATACACAGCAGTGCTCAGTTATGGAGGACTTTTAAATGTCTTACAATATGACCAATCGTCTACAGTGTAATCCTGCAGGCGTGTTTAATAGTTTCCCTCTCCAGAGCTCAAAATGCTTGGTCGCACCTCGTGATGTCATTACAGAGGGTGTTTTTAAAATTCACCTTTATCAGTCTCATTCTGATCATGTTAATGCTGAGTGTACTTCTCACTGGATACTTCTCACTGAATAAAATATGCAACCAAAACCTGCACATAGAAAAAAAGGTATAAAGAGTTTCATTGATTTTTACCAAATGCAAGAAGAATTTGAGATATTTCCATGTCTTGATGTGATGTCATATATTTGGTACGGTTTTAGAAGTTGTATAAACTGATTATTGGTGGTAAAAATGTAAAAGCTGAAATGTCCATTTAAAGCAACACAACGTAACTTTCTGTAGGTGAGAAAAAGTTACACTACAAGTTACAAAACCATAATTCAGAACATCCTCCATAAGCTAAATGCTAAAATGTTTAACTATTTATAACAGCATTTGATATGTTTATTCTTTTATATCGTTTATTGGTTGCCATCCAGTAACTCGAAATTCTAACAAACCTACATTTTGAGTAAATTCCTATCATAGTGTGAACAGAATTGAAATCAAAGCTCTAAAATGATTATGTGGCTATAACAAACGGATTTTAAGCTGCATTTGTATTGCTTGGTGATTTTTTTTGTTGTTGTTTTTTTGTCAGAGGCCTTCACCTACAGTGTTTGTGATCATTTAAGAGTCGTTTGAAAAATGAAAAAATGAGAAAGAGGAAAAATGATTTGCTAAAAATCAATGCTGCTGTGGATTGTAGACAGTGAAGGTGAAACTCAATTAGTCACTAAGACCTTGGCTTCCCTCACAAGAGACTTCACTTTTACAGTCTGGAGGGGAGACAGGGAAGCAAAGGGGTCTCTTGTCCCAGGCACCACTGTCTTATAGGGCACAGAATGGGCCCTCTTTCTACTAAATTATATTAGAGGGGGGCCCATGAGGCTTCTTACCCTGAGCTCCCCAATTCTGTTGACAGGTCTGTATTAGTATATTAATTCATTTTAGGTTTCATTTATTTAAAGTAATTACATGGAAGGGTTTAGGTAAGGATTAGGTCAGACGGTTGGGTCTGTTGGCTCGGTGAGGTGACATTGTACTTTATAAGGTAGTGTATAGTTGGATTAAATTAAACATGAATCATGCCTACTGTGAAATTACATATTAGTTATTTATGAGTGAATTTCATATAATAACTGATGTAGCAACTCATCTTGAAGAAAACAGTTATTCTTGTGGTTTAGATTGAACCATAGATTGCTGTCATAGTGGAGGTAGAGGAGCGAGGCAAGGGTTTGCTGCTCCCTTGTGGAACTTAAGAGAAGTGTGGAAAAACTTGGCCTATTTGCCCTCATATAATACCATGTCAATCAAGGTATAACGTTGAAAAATAAATAAATTTTAAAAAATAAATAATAATAATAAAGGTATTTTATATATTTTATATATATATATATATATATATATATATATATATATATATATATATATATATATATATATATATATATATATATATATATTTATATATATATATATATATATATATATATATATATATATATATACATATATATACACACACACACACACACACACACACACACACACACACACACATATATATATATATATATATATATATATATATATATATATATATATAGGTGTATATATATATATTATATAAATTGAATATTCCATTTTAAGGGGGGGTGGGCTAAAAACTTTAAATAAATTAATAAATTAATAATAATTTATAATTATTTTATTTTATTTTTTATTTTTTTTTTATTTTCTTTAAACATTATATTTCTTTTTCTCTTTTTTTTTTCTCTCTCACAGAGGAGGAGGTGGTGTCAGCTGAGTTCTGGTTAAACATTGGCCCACAGTTTGCCTTCCGCCTTCTGTTGTTTTTACACTGACGCGCTGCAGCGATTGTTGCTGCCTTTATTGACTCAGTAATTAAAGTATTTTAACCTGTGGATTCTGTCATCATCACACACGCTCTGCCATCTGGCCCAGACTGCGGCACATGCTCAAATGGATTTTACCAGAGAACAGATATAAAATGTCATGCAGAAGGGGGAGAGGGGAAGGTGATATAGACATTTAAATATTTGTATGCATTATTCAAGGTACTTTGTTAAACTGTGGGGGAAAAGAATGGATTGCTCCTCCAGCTTTTATATATATATATATATATATATATATAGTAATAATTTGCTTGGGTTCATTGACTAACTATGTGTTTTTTTCTGGTAGGGGGTATGCACCCTCTTATCTCCATGGACATATTATTGAGGTGTCTGGAATGTTCTACGATATAGCATTTAACTTATTTTGCTTATTAGTCAATATCAGGAAGCTTTACTGCCAAATATACCTTGAAAAGTGTGAATTCTTGCAGTGAGCCGGTCTGCCTTTCCAATTTAAAAATACATATTCTTTTGACTGTGGTGGTACAAGTGTATATGTATTTATGCCTGAAATTTGCATGATCATGTTACATGTCTTAATATGATTAAGTAATTTTAGCACCAGTCTTTTGGAGTTATGTTTCATTGTCTTATTGTGGAGAATACTCATGTTTTTTAATGTAATATCCCTAAATGAAACAAGCCTATAATAAACATAAGAAACTAAATTCAGTAGATTCTTGCAGATTGCATGTTTAATTTACAATTCTTCAAAACGTTTTACAAATAAATCTCTTCATTAGTGTGTAGTCCATTATTTCAACAACAGGTCTAATTATGTAACAAATGACTTCACTGCACTCCCCCAGCCCCCATAAACACAGTGTTGATGGGGGGCAGTGAAGACACCAGCTCATGCACTTCAGAGGCTGACGGGACGCGCTGCTGCTGGGACAAGATGGCGTCCTGAGAGGGGAACGAAGAGGAGCCACTGAACATGCAGGGGGCAGTGACAGACGACAGAGAGGGACCTAAGACACATAAGTGTAAAAGAATAGGGGATGGTACATTAAAATAATCATTTGTAGTCTATACACACTGAAAGAATACGGTATATACATTTGATACAAAATGTCAGTGGAATCACACACCAGTGGTGGAGGAAGTACTGCATTTTGTTATTTAAGGCAACACTATAGCTTTCCGGAAGTGGCACTTGACCTGCATGATTCCATGGAAATAGAAAGTTAAAACCATACATTGGAACATTCTCCAAGATAAAAAAGTTACATGGTGAGGTTTTAAATTCAAGTACATATACATGCACAACTTTTCAGTATCCAGCATTCAGGCCTGCCTTTTCTTCTATATTGTTGCAAAACCTTCTTCCAGATAAATAACTATTTTTGTCAAAAATTATCTGTCCACTTTTTATTTCTTACACATGCAATATTACATTATATTAGTTATTGACAAACATTTAAATGCACTAATGCAGAGTTGAAAAGTCCAACCAGGCATGGGAATATAAAATTACCACTAGCTATACACTAACTTTAGTTCCAAACTTGTCCATCTGACTGCATTATCCCTTCCTAATAAATAAATCTCTATATTCTGCACAAGATTTACAATAAGACAAGGCTTACCATTAGGGTTCTATATTAAAAAACAAAACAAATTATATACATATGTATGTACGTATGGAACATGGAAGCTCATGTCAGGCATCATCGTGGCTAAGATAAGTGGGCACATGAGCACAGCACAGAAGGGCATCGGCAAAGATACCAGAGGAGCCAAACACCAGCTCCTGGTAGACCGAACAGTCGCCCAAGACTGCAGAAACCGTAACCTGTGCACTGCCTGGATTACAAGAAAGTCTACGACACTGGCACAAGTGACGATCAAATGTGGCATATACCAAGGAGATGTGCTGTCGCCATCGCTGTTCTGTATAGGTCTGAACCCCCTGAGCCAAATCATTAACAACACTGGCTATGGATACCGACTCAGGAATGGGGTCACCATCAGTAACCTCCTCTACATGGATGATGTCAAGCTGTACGCTAAGAATGAGCAAGACATCGACTCACTCATCCACACCACCAGGATCTACAGCACAGACATTGGAATGTCATTTGGGCTTGAGAAGTGTAGCTGGATGGTGACAAAGACAGGGAAGGTACTCCTCACTCCCAGAAGGAACAATAGCAAACATCCAGGACAGTTACATGTAACTTGGTATCCCATAAGCCACAGACAAAAACCTCAGACAAGTAAGGCAAGTCCTAAGGAGTCAGCTCAATGACAAGAACAAGACCCAGGCAATAAAGAGCTACGTCCTGCCAGTAATCAGATACCCAGCAGGAATCATTAGCTGTCCAAAGGAGGCGACACAAACCACAGACCTGAAAGCTCCTGACCATGGGGGGTTCCATCCCAAATCTGTAAGGAAGGAGGCTGAGGACTAGTGAGTGTGAGAGCCACAGTCCAGGATGAAAGATCCAAGATCCATAAGTACATAAGTACAAGGCCCCAACAGATGACATGCTCAGCGAATGTCTCAGACAGTGGAGTGCAGAGGAAGAGGTGCTGGAGGAACCATCATGGGAGGACAAGCCCGTGCATGGGATGTACCACCGGAACATAACTTAAGTGGCCGATATCAAGAAATCCTACCAATGGCTTGAGAAAGCTGGATTGAAGGACAGCACAGAGGCATTCATCCTGGCTGCACAGGAGCAGGCCTTGAGCACAAGAGCGATAGAGGCTCAGATCTACCACACCAGACAGGACCCAAGGTGTAGGCTGTGCAAAGAGGCCCCTGAGACAATCCAGCACATAACTGCAGGGTGTAAGATGCTGGCAGGGAAAGCATACATGGAACGACATAACCAAGTGGCGGGCATAGTGTACAGAAACATCTGTGCAGAGTACGGACTGGAAACCCCAAGGTCAAGGTGGATAAACAACAAAGCAAAGCCGTTGCGGTGGACATTGCAGTACCGAGTGATGGGAACATCAGGGAAAAGGAACATGAGAAACCAGAGAAATACCAGGGACTCAAAGAAGAGCTGGAGAAAGCCTGGAAGGTGAAGGCATCAGTGGTGCGCGTGGTCATCAGAGGACTCAGGACAGTGACCCCCAAACTGGAGGAGTGGCTACAGCAGATCCCAGGAAAAACAACAGACATCTCGGTCCAGAAAAGTGCAGCACTAGGAACAGCAAAGATACTGCTCAGAACCCTCAAGCTCCCAGGCCTCTGTTAGAGGACTCAAGCGTGGATAAATGGATGAGACCACCCACGGAGGGTGAGGATGAGATTTGTCTAATGCTTTTCACATACTCCAAGTCTAACCTACACTCATGTTGATGCTTGGTGTATAGGAGTGTTGACATGTTATGCCCTAGTCTCACCTGTGGAGTGCTCTGGCTCGCTGTAAAACACAGTGCTGTTGTTTTTGCGGGTGATTTCTCCGAGCAGGTTCAAAGGGTCATGTGCCTCAGAGAAAGACCCAAACGCTCTCAAACTGCTCACACTACTGATCACTGACACATGCTGATCCAGTGAGGTCATCCTCTCCAAACATGAGCCGTTTCCATAGTAACCTACAAAACATACACACACCTGCTTTTTAAGTGTTGCTTTAATGCCTGCTTGCTGTTGGATAGTAGATTTTTGCATTATTATGCAGCAATATATGAAGCAAAAAAGTTCACTAGTGTTACAGTGTCAAGGATCTGCAACAGATATATTGTAATTGTTTGTACATGTCAAACATACCACTCTGAGCAGCTGCTGCAGAGTATCCACTTTGTGCACTCTGTGCCCCAAACCCAAAGCCCTCCGAGTCCATGACATGAATCTGGTCCAGTCCTGGTTCAGACTCGGAGGTGTAGCTGGAGCGAAGGGGCCCGTATGCGGGCAGAGAGCAGGGAGCCGCCCTGGTGGAGGGTGGAGCAGAAGTGTGGCTGAAGAACACTTCTTTACTGAGGGACTGCTCGCTGAAAGAGGGGTAACGACAGAGAGAGTAACCCAGTGAGGAGCTCTGGGAGGGGACAGACGACACACACTGGCTCTGAGGTCTGCTGGAAATAAAAGATAATCAGAAATTATGTTAAGAAAAGTGTCTGTTGGGGATTCTACACATTTATTTAAAAACTGTTGTTTTCCAGTGATTTTCACATCTGTGGTTGACCTGAGAGACAGTTGGTAGTTAGAAGCCTGGCTGGTTGAAGGGAAGTACCCTGCTCCACTCTGAGGTAAGCCCTGATACAGGGTTTCTGTGTAGGAGGAGCAGGGGCTGGGCTGTGTTAGGGTGCTGAGTGACGACTGGCATGAAGATGATGAAGATGTGGAGGAAGAAAAGGTCAAGGGTCGTGCTGCCATGGGACCCTGGTTTATGACTGAGCCACGGTGCACTACCCCTACAGGAGAGATTGGGGGCGTCATGAGTGTCCCACTCACTTGTGAGAAGTCCATTTGAGAACCTGGAAACAAAAAAGCAAAATTTGCAACAAATATCAACATCAGCACAAGTTGACTGCCAGGAATAGAATATATCTTTCATTTATTATATTCTATGTACTTATAAGTGAGAAATGTAATGCCTCAGAAGTGTTGTAATAATCTACATAAAATGATGCTGTTTTTACCTGTAAACGTAAACACAGATGGTTCAGTGCCCAGGTAAATGTTTGTGTCTGCTGTAGGTTGCTGCTGACTGGTCACTGCAAACACATAGGATTGGTCCACCAAAGACTCATTCTTCACTGATTGGTCAGAGATCGGATTTGCTTTGTTGCGATTCGCCAGAAAACAGGAACTGGGTGATGCCATAAAAGCTGCTTTACTTGCATCTAAACAAATAAAATAATACAAATATAAAACATCATATATAATGTGTGCATGTCTGTCTCCTCTACATGTTAAATAGTGAGTTTTACACTTCATCTTTGGTTACCTGCATTTTTCATGTATTTGTCAAGCAGATTCCGCAGTTCCTGTTCGTGGTCATTGTTAAACTGAGTTTCCAAAGCCAAAAGGATGTACTCGTCCAGCAACATTCGGATTAGGTGAAAAGAGCCTGAATCAAAGTAACACACAAAAGGCACAATGAAAACTTTTCCTTTCCTTTCTCTGTTTGTTCTCATGTAGGCTACAGTTAGCAGCAGAAGTATTGTAACCTCAAATATTACTTGTAAAAGTAAAACCAAGGGTTCAGATAGTTTTTTCACATGTTAGCAATCACCTATTAAACCATTGTTACTCGTTGAGCTTAATTAAAATATTAGCCCAGCCTCTAGGTGACTGTCCCGGTGTGCTGTATGACTCCTGACCTTTAGGCTGCAGCTCTGTGACCTCTGCGTGGTCACGCTCAGAGGCAGAGTGCCACATGTTCATGTTTATTCACGTCCACAAAGTGTTTGAGTTTGAGCAGAGAAGCACACGCCGCACAGATAAGAGCTGTTTGATCAGGCCTACACTCCCCATTACAATTTATGGTGCTATTGTGGCAATCTGCTGCTGATACTGCAAACCTGCCATTTTATCCAGTTTATTGTGAACACAGTATAATCTTCAAATAGATAACTCAATAAAATTTGCTGAAGAAAATTTGTCATGTTTTGTTTTTTAAACAAAAAAAAAAGTGTAATGTAAAAATATTGCATTCTTTCTTACCAAAACTGGAGGCGTTGTTTAGGGTTAGATTGTGCATCACTCTTGCTCCAAAAAAACTCCACCTCAATAAAAAGTCCTGAGCTCGTTTCTTCACTGAACGGCCACTCTGCTTACCAGGCTGGGATCAAGAAAAATAACAGAATTATAATAAAAGAAACAAACACACATACTACTGATACGAATACAAACACAGTAGAGATAAGTGCCACCCTGTACCTTGATGACTTTGTGTTCCAAAACAGAGTCTAACCACTCAATGAAGGATTCTACTGTGGCGTTTTTCCTCAGCAGCTCTTTTAGCTCCTGGAAAACACTCACCGAGTCATCTGCACAGAGGAAAACAGGACTGACACTCACAATTATGGAGGATGCAATTATGACCTGTGACATTTACAGCACTGCACTGATTATTACTATCTATCTATCTATCTATCTATCTATCTATATATATATATATATATATATATGTGTATATATATATATATATATATATATATATATATATATATATATATATATATATATATATACATATATATATATACATATATATATATATATATATATATATATAACTGATCCTATTCATTCACAGGAACTATAGCCAGGAACTCCCAGTCTGGGAGCTGTTTAAATTAGGTCTCTCTCAAAAGTTATTATATTGAGTCTTTGTAATAGTGGGGAATTTTTCCATTATTATTTTATTATTTTATAAAACAAGATTTGCAATGTAGAGGATTGAATAAGTAACTATGACAAATTAAGAAAATGTATTATTTTTTTGGTATAATCAACTTTTTTGTGGTTTGGTTTGTGTTGTAGTTTTGTTTGTGGAGGGGTGCCTCACACTCAGAGTAGATCTCTTGGTCCTGGTCTCCGTGGCAGCTGACACTGAGCAGAGGCTGAGAGCTGATGTTATTTAGGTCCACACTGTCAATGTCCAACACCATCCCAGTCACCACCGCTTGGTCAAAGAGTGCCGGGCGAGCGATCTAAACCAACAACATAAGAATACTAAAGCTTGGAGGTTTTTAAAATGTATCTAGTGGAGATGGAAGTTCTTTGGATAAGATTATACCTGAGCTAAGTGTAAGAACGAGGTCTGTCTCTTCAAAGATGAGACAAAGCGGCGAGCGATGGGCAGCTTTTTAGCAGCAAGACATTCTGGTAAGTTCTCCAAAGAAGAAGCCAACCAGTGCTCCCAGTGCTTAGCAAAGTTACGGATATCAGCCAGTAAGCTGCGACATACAAAAACACATAAAGAAGTATAAACAGATTTTTTTTAACCTTCTGTTTAAAGTTGCACTATGCATGTTTTTTAGCTTGTCTCCGTGTGGTTGTTGTTTAGCTTGGAATGATCTAAAATAATACATTAAAACTGTATATTTCCAAGGAGACAACCAGGTGACACCGATCAGCCAAGTAACAGGTAAACTCTGGATGGAGGCGGGTTAAGTGAATGTTACATATCAATTTCATTGAAAAGAGAAAATAGTTTTTACCAACCTTTCTGGCATCTCTTGCATTGTGGCAGGGATAAGGACATCTGTTAAAACCTGACAAAAAATTAAATTATGATTGAATTTACATTACATACATAGTTTAGTCCTTCACTCTCCACTGGGCAACTTGTCTGTGCAACTCAACCCAAGTTGATGTTGAAATTATAGTTTGATAAATGTCAAAGGCCTAACTTGTCATGTGACTGACCTTGTACAAAATGGAGTCACATACACAAAAAATATCCACAATGACATCATTCTCCAGCAGGGGCAGCAGGTGGTCGGGCATGCCCTGCCAAAAATGCAGCAAGAAGTTCTGGATCTAAAACAAGATTTACTTTACTTTTGGTTCACAAGAATTAAAACAACAACACCCATACTAATAAAATACCTCCTCAAAGTTGACATTAATGGCATTATCCAGGATGCACTGACAGTGAGTTTTATACATCATGATCAGCGTATCAACCTGCAAAAAAGACCCTCAACAATTTCATATGTTGTTCAAATGTTGGGAATTGACATGTTTCTAACCTTTTCCCTGGAGATATTTCCCTGCAGAAGAAGGTGTTGAGCGCTGGGGAAGTCTGGGAGCAGTGTTCCTGTTTTAGAGCTGAGGGAGTATTTTCGAGTGAAACCGCCCTAAATAAAGACAGTTTAAGTTGATCATCTTAACAATAATTCTCTCAGCAGTTCCAGTGTTTTTACTACCTCATTCTTCAATTTGCTTCCTGAAAATCTGCAGATAAAAATGTGAAGATTAGTTGTTGTTTTTTTTCTTCAGAAACTGTGATACAATATTTTAAATTAGTTAATTTAGGCAACACTGCTATCAATCAATAGCAACTAGTATAATATAAATATGACCGCCTGGTCAGTAAAATATGGTATGAAACATGGACTAAAAATAGACCCACCTGGTCAAGCCTTTTCCAGAGTACACTGAGTGATAGTAAGCACTGCTCTCCTTGATACCGATGCCATAGTAGTGATACCTACATAATAATGCTATTTAATGACTTTTCTAAAAAATAATGAATAATGTAATAATTGTAATAGTTATACTTGGAGTGTCCTCTTGTGCCCAGACGTCTAGTTGTCAACAGTGGGAACTTCTGCCGAATTGTCTGTTGAGATGGAGAATATTTAAAAAGAATATTTTCTTTATACCGCAAAGTGATTTTTTTTTCCATTAATTTAAAGGTGCAATTTGCAACTTTCCAGGTGACTGGCCCACCACCTGTTTGTCTTAATGAAAATGCTATTGCATTCCATGGAATTTTCCACAGTGGCAGGTTAGATCCTTACTGATCTGACCTGTAACTTCAAATAGTAGTGTCACCCGCTTGTTACCATGGAGATAAGTTTAATGCCATACTGTGGAACATTCCAGGAAGGGCAATAACAAGCATAAAGGTGGCAGATCCTCCACCAGAAATCTGTTAACTAATAGAAAATTAAAATATTACCTTCTACTTTGTCTATACAGTGGACAGAAATAAAGATATCACACCCACTTTTCCAAAGGTGGCAGCGCAGGCCGGCTCAAGTTTCTCTTTGCGGCAGAAGTCCAGGTAGTGAGCGTAGAGGATGCAGCGAGGCAGACACACTCCTTCACACACTATGTAGTTCTCCTCCAGCCTGCACACGCACACATCTATTTAACCTCACGTACTAGTATCACAAGAGGAATGCAATGTTCTAAGGTCAATTGTCCTTAAGGCTTTCCGTAGAGCTCAAATAACGATAATACATTCAGTTATACAATAGTCATTTAGTTCAGGTTAATGTATTACTGATTCAGCAACACTATGATCTAACTAACCATAGCTATATATATATATATATATATATATATATATATATATATATATATATATATATATATATATATATATATATATATATATATATATATATATATATATATATATATATATATATATATATATATAAACACAAAAACCTTTATACCATTGCAGAGTGAGATGTGTCTGCTTCTTCTTGTCTTTGATGATTTGGCTGATGGTTTTCCTGGAGGACACACTCTGCTTTAGGCTCAGGTTGAAGTCCACAATGTCCTGGTCCTCCTCAGATGAAGGGGTCTCGTTACTGTCCTCCTCTTCTGAATAACATGTCAGAACACTATTATTAAGCCATGATAAGGCTGAATGATTAGGAAAGAACGTCTTTTCATAAACTGCTACCTCTACTACCTGGCCATGGTTGGATCAAATTGCAGTTTTTCAGACAGATTTTCCCATTGCAATATACAATACACAAATCATTTTGCTTTCCAAATCAGTTAACTTTTCAGTAATATTCAAGAACATTAACATTTGAGACAGAATAAATAACTGCTAAAGTAAAACAAAGATTTTGTGTAAGTTATAAGACCCAATAGAAACAAGATCTCCTGTTCTGTGGATACTGTTTCATATTAAATTAATTTTTTAAATACATTTTATGGAATACGCAGCAGTACAAAGACTTCATTTCTACACATATGTGGGTATTTCAGTGACTAATAGCTGAATATTAATAAATGGAAACATCACATTAAGAATCTACTAGGACAAGTTCTTGTGGCTCAAACCTCTTATTATAAATCCAGGTTTTATTTCTTTTCTCAAACGCACATAAACACCACACAAAGTAGGCCATAGATAAAGCTGAATCAGGTTAGCTGGAAATACATTTTACCAGATTTAATTTGTGAGTCATCCTCCTTATGAAAGTGCATTTCTTCTGGAGAGCTGCACAAAGGTTGAACAAGGAACAGTCCATCTTTGGTGGAACAGTCACGTTTCATTGGCATAGTGTCACAATGAAGTAAAACAAGCTACGAGAGAAGAAAAATAACTAAAAGAAAATAAAAGTGGATGCAGTCCTTCGAATAAAAAACTCATTGGTCCTTAGAAGCATAACTCTATGAAGACAAATAAAAACTGCCAACTGAATGTAACAGTTTTGGTCTGAGCCATATCCAAAAGAGAGTGTGGTCCACCTGCTGAAGGGCTGCAGTGCTGATGAAGCTGAGGCTGGCGTTTGTCATATTTACAGAGGACTGTCTGGGCTAATTCATGTTATTAATGATTAACAGACAACTCCTCATCCATCTGTCCATCCTACCTCCCCCAGTCAGATGAACCAGACAAACAGAAGAGAAGTGAGACACACCTGGGAAGTTAAACTCAGACAAATCAGCAATTTGTGTGAATTACCCACGTTTTGCAATTACCAACATATAGGCAGAGAACATAACCTTCCTGTATAAGGAAGGCAATGTTGATAAATACCTTTAACGTCGCTACAACTCGCCTAATTTGTGTCTGATGAATAAAATATTAAATAAATCTACAGTATTATTGTATTAGGCCTTGCATTAATATGTTGTTTTGTATTATTGGCAATTGTATAGATACGCCATAGAGCCTATCAAATTAAAGATTAGAATTATCTTATTCATGGCAACTGGTAATTATATAAATAAATGTAATAGGAAAAAAGAAAACTGTAGCTAAAATAGATCTAGATTGAAATGGAGAGGCCAAATGGATGAGAGGACTACGCGGCGGTAAAGACCAGGAAGTGAAACAAGCGCACGCGCTAAGGGCTGCTGCGGCACGAGGCCCACAGAGAGCACGAGCCCACAGAGAGCACGAGGCCCACACAGGCTCTCCGTAACTCGCTGTGGTAAGAAGTATTTGGGCCACGTCCTGTTACTACAATGTATATTCTGTTATTCTGATTAAACCTGGTGCATAACATGGAGAAATTCACAGTAGGATGTGTCCTAATGTTAGCTCAAGTTTAGCCGCGTGTCTTTAGCGCGTGCAGCCGTGGATCTAATGACGAAATGTTCAAATAATGACATAAATACATTGCTGGTGAAACATTAATTAATAGAATAGCGTTATAATGCAGCATGGGCGTCATAACTAATAGATCATAAATTAACTTACGTTTTTTGTGTAGGTTGTCAACTAGCCAAATATTTTCCGGTGATGTCACAAAGCTGCTGCACATGATGAGCTCAGAGCAAAAGTAAGTAGATTATGGGGATGTATTGATTGAAAATTTTTGTTTTTGTTTATAGTAGTTGTAGTTTGAGAGTAAATTACATTAAAACTAAATAATTGATATATATGGCGCAATTTAAATGGTATTTTGCTGTACACTTATGTAAACTCTTTCTACAGCTTGCTTACCACAAAAACAAACAAACCCACTGATCACAAATTAAGTGTTGTTTTAGACACTGTGTGTGTATATGCATAATCAAATCTATAACGTAATTTGTCAACCAATAAAAATATAGTTTTGACTAAGACTGACTGACTAAACGACTAAAGGACTACAGTTCTATGGGCTCGACACACGGGGAGCGACGTCGCTCGCTCTCCATTTATTCCCAATGGTACCTGTGCGACACTGCGAAAATCACTCGTCTCTGACCTCCGCGACAAGCGAAAGTAGTGCACATGAAAAACTCGTGCACGTGATGTGCACACGCGCGCCTGCGAAGCGATAAATGAAAGTTGAAAAATGTTCCACTTTTATCGCTGTCGCCTGCACAACAGCCTATCAGCGAGAGTTTGATTGACAAGCAAATGAGATACACGACTGCACTGTCCACTTCAGAGACATCATTGAGAAAATCATACTTGCCGTGTCGGATTTCTCAATTCTTTTTGACATATTTCAAACATTTTGATTTAATTTGATTAATCTTTGATAAATCTTTTTTTTTAGTTTTGTGAAGTGCAACCAATAGTAATATTTCAGTCAAATGAAGCAGAACTTTCTGAGATTTAATTTAAACGTTTTTTTCCCCATCTACTGCTATTGCAACCTAAAAATTCCCTCCAAATCCGATGTGTAGGAGGCTCACGATCCGCTCCGGAACAGAGCGCTAGTCGCTGCAGTTTGACGCTGCCCGTGTGTTCGATTTTAAAGCCCATGCGATGAGTGCCGCTGCACGCTATCCCCGTGTGTCGAGCCCATTAATCTAATCTCACAAATTCACCCTCTTTTTTCAGGTCTTATGGTAGTCCTCCAGCAGGACATTATGCCCTTTGGCCAGTGGACCTAAAGCTCACCCACCTGGACTGGAACCCAGAAGCCACGCTGATCCACTTCCAAGGCCAGTACCTCACCACCTGCGAACTGGATTACAACATCCTTCAAGGAGAGATCCAAAATGCCCCAAAAACTCCAGCTTCTGTAGATTTAGGAGAGTTTTGCCTTGTGGAAGACCTGACCTCAGCGCGTTGGTACAGAGGACGTGTCCAGAACCTAAAGAAGGACTTGTATGATGTGTTTCTCATTGATCACGGTAACGTACTGAGTGTGGCTGAGGCACATATTTCACTTTGTTCAAATGACCTCTTCATTTTACCCCCTAAAATTGTGTGTGGCTTTCTCTCAAGGGTGCTGCTGCTTTCAAGCTGCTGCCCCTCAGTTGTAGAGCAGTACTTTGCTAATCTAATTGGAAGAAATGTCACAGGTTACATCCAAGCTCTTCTTCCTCACAAAGTGCTTCTAATGGAAGCCCCAGACATCAACAGCGACCTTGTCCGCCATGGTTTTGGGAGACATGTTGACATAGATACATTTCTGCTTTTGGTTGAGATGCTGATAGAAGCTCCTTTAAAACAAAACATTGAACCAGCTCCTGATTTACTCATTGAAAAGCAAAGAAGACAAGAGTTCTTCTTAAAACCGACAAGTCTAAGAGAATATGAGGACATCCT
Source organism: Periophthalmus modestus (assembly GCA_019594935.1). NCBI lineage: Eukaryota > Metazoa > Chordata > Actinopteri > Gobiiformes > Gobiidae > Periophthalmus > Periophthalmus modestus. The sequence continues at coordinate 15,675,506 of JAIEZT010001328.1, forward strand.
GTCTTCTTGGAGACCTAAATTGAAATGTGGGTCACATGCAACAGTGCGTGTTACAGCTGCTGTCAATCCTGGATTGTTTTACTGTCAAATGACTGACAAAGAATCAGAGCTCAAGGAGTTATCAAGCAAACTCGCAGCAGCAGTCAATCGACTGAGAACCTCAGACAATCCTGGCCTGCTCTGTTCTGTCAAAGGTAAAGATGAAAAATGGCACAGAGGTCTGGTCCAGCATCTGCCTGTCAACTCCCTTGTCCTTGTGCTTTTTGTTGACTATGGCTACTTTGAAGCCGTTAGAGTTGAAAATATCTATAAGTTGCCACCAGATTTATGTTCTATTCCTATCAAGAGCTTCCCTTGTGCCCTATCCTGCATGACCAATGAGGACGAGGCTATCAAAAACGAGCAGCTTGGTTTCCTAAAGACAAGTTTACTTGGAGGAATACTGGAGATCGAGATCAACAAATACGAACCAGATCAACATCTTTATTGCGTCACGATTCTCAAAGCCAAGGAAAGGATTACTCCAACTCCCATTCAGAAATCCCACAGCACTGAGTTAACCTGCAGTGAGCAGAGCTTACCTCAAAGTGGACATTTGCATTACGAAACAATTATGAGCAAAGAACTTGACAAAACACTTGAAGATGAAGAAATCCAAGCAGGCTCCATCTTTGCTGGCTATGTGGAGCATGTTCAAAATCCCAATCACTTCTGGGTTCGGTCTGTAAAACGAAATGATGACTTTGAAGAAATGATGGAGAAATTGTCTAGACATTTCAGCAGAATAGCACTTGATGAAGATATATTGGAAAACCCAAAGCCAGGGATGCTTTGCTGTGCAGTGTATGAGGATGACCTTCATTATTACAGAGGTGTGGTGGTGGACCTTCTGGAGCATGGGGCCGAGGTGCTCTTCATCGACTTTGGTAATACTGGAAAAGTGCCACACAATTTAATCAAGAAAATACCTAAGGAGTTTGCCAATAAATCTGCTTTTGCTTTGTGCTGTAGCTTAGTCAGTGTTGTGCCCACGGATGAAATCTGGCCCAGCACCAGCATTGACTTTTTCAGACGCCTTGTGTCAAACAAAGTGCTACAAGTTTGTGTTATCCAGATGAGGAAAAACAAATTTGATGTGGACCTTCACGATGAGGAAAGTGGTAATAATGGTGGCCAAAGCCTGTCAGAGGTTCTCATCTCAGCCAACCAAGCCCACTATGGGAAAAACATCTCTGAACAGTTCACAAGGGAGAGGAAAATACACACTCATTACAAACAGAAAGTTACAAAACATAATAGACAACCTTTACTTAATCCAAAGGCATCAGAAAACTGTAATAAGAAGGAGGCTTCAAAGTATGAACCGGAGAAACCAAAAGAACCTGTTAGCCTCAAAGGTCTCAACATTAAGCCTGGCTGTGAATTTGCTGTTCGTTGCATACTTATAAACACACCGTCGGACTTTTGGTGCCAGCGCCTCGATCAAGTGCCTGCTTTAGAGGCTCTTATGGAGAGACTTCAAGAGCACTATTCAACCAAAACTGTCCCACTTGAACCAGAACTGTGTTGCGTTGTCAAGTCGCCCTTCAATGCAAAATGGTGTCGTGGGATCATCACAGAAAGACAAAATAGCCAAGCAAAAGTCATTCTTGTTGACTTTGGTTCAAGCATTCAAGTCAGCGAGGAATGTTTACAAGGATTACTCCCAGAATTCTGTGTTTTTGAAAGGCAGGCTTTTAGATGCAGCCTTTATAATGTGATTGAACCACTAGCACTGGGATGGACTGAATATGCCACAGGGTTTCTAAGAAGATTTGCTGACAATAGTGGTGTAAACCTGAAATGCAATGTAGTTTCTCAGTTAAATATTAAAAACAAAGGGTTGTGCAACGTTGTGGATCTTTGCAACACAGAATCCAGTCAAAGTGTGTCCAACTTGCTTGTGGAAAAGTGTCTGGCACGAGTAGTTACAAGGACACTGTCACCAACAGTTTTCCCTGAATCTTTTGTCTACTCTTCTTATGGTCTCACAGAGGGGAGCGAGGAGCAGGTCTTTGTCACCCATGTCCACAGCCATTTTGAGATCTTTTGCCAACTTGAAAAAAATGCAGCCATCATTGAAGAGATTCATGACAAAATTTCAGAGGTCCAAAAAGTAAAGCAAACCAATGCAGAAACTGTTGTCGAAAAACTGTGTCTTGCTAAATACCTTGATGGCACGTGGTACAGGGGGATCGCTTACTTGGCTCAGTCACCTTCTCATGTGTGCGTGACATTTGTGGATTATGGAAATACAATGATGGCAGAGAAAGATCATGTGGTTTTCATCCCTAAAGAATCAACAGAGCTGTTGAACAAACCAATGCAGGCCTTGAGATTTAGTCTGGCCGGTGTTCCTCAGAGTCTAGTTTTTGCAGACGTGAAAGAGTGGCTTGATACAACAGTTCTCAACAAGCTGGTGAGGGCGGTCATTGTTGCAAAAGAGGAAGATGGATCTTTTGTTGTGAAGTTATTTGACAAGGAAGTTAGCATCAATGACAGGTTGAAGGAGCTCATTCATACCCTCACACCAAAACCAAAACTAAACATCAGTGGTAAAAAGATGAACCAAAATGTCAGTAAGAGCCATCTCAAAGCAAAGACATCTCCGACGTCAAACAGACAAAGAAAAAAGAAAAATCAAAAATCAAACAAAAGCAGTCAGAACAATCAAACTGAACCAGTGAAATCTCAACAGTCAAAGAAAGGTGAAGTGAGACAAACAGTAGTGATAGAAGACTGGCCCAGCCCTCTAGAACCTCAAACAAATTCTGCCAGACAAGACAAGAAGAAGTCAGACCAAACAAGTAAAACAGAACACTTCGTGGTATTCCAGATCTCCCATTTACCAGTAATAAAACTCACCGAAGGCTTAAAGTTGACATGTTTTGCCACCCATATTGATTCACTCAGTAGTTTCTTCCTTCAGCGTTCTAGTGATGAAGCAAACATCTTTCAAATAGCAGAAGATATAAACTCAAGCTTCTTCAAGGAAACTTTAGAGCCATGCACAAACATTCCTCTAAAATTTGACGATCTGGTTCTCACAGAGTACAAGGATGATGGGGCACTGTACCGCGCTGTTGTCAAGGAAAATATAGACTCATGTACTTTCAAAGTGGAATTTGTGGATTTTGGAAACTCTGCCATTGTTGAAAAAGAAAAGATGTTTGTGATGTCAAAGGACAACACCTCTCACCCGCGATATAGCATACCGTGCAGCCTACTGGACTGTTCAGCTTTTGACGACACTGCTGCTTTTACAGAAGCAGTTATGGACAAGCCGCTTATGGTTGAGTTTGTTTGTTACAGAAAACCTCAATGGCAGGTCAAAGTTGAAATTCTCGATGCAAGAACTTCAGTACCAGTTGAAGCAGCTCCAAAGGAAACTGACACAGATCCTGAAGTTAAAAAAACACCACAGACAAAACCAAACATCACAAAACGTGTAATGAGAAAGAGAAACATGAAACGGTCTAAGAAAGTTAGCATAGTCAAAGTGTCGAAAGATTTATTCAGTGCCTTCTTGCCTCCAAAAATTCAAAGAGGAGACACTGAGACCGGGCTAGTGCTGTCTGTACAGAGCAATGGAGATTTTTATTTGAGACTTGACAAGGCTGAGGATTCATTAGCTGCTCTGGAAAGACTGATAGCTGCACACTTAAGGAACTGTGAGCCTATCTTGACAAACAATGTCAAAGAAGGCCTCAGTTGCTTAGTTCAAGAACAAAATGGTGGACAATATCGCAGGGCTGTTGTTAAAGATGTTTCCTATGATGCATGTTTGGTTCACCTGTTGGATCATGGGAAAATTGAGACCGCATCAAAAAACACCCTGTGGCAGACAATGAATTGCCTTGATATGATTCCACCCTTTGCTGTACGCTGCAGACTAAACATCCAAGGAGGCAGTGCGCAGGCCAAGCAAATTTGTTATGAAGCACTTAACTGCATTGAAGGGTATAACGTCAAGCTTCTGTTTGTGAAGGTTTCCGAAAAACATCTATGGTTTGTAGAAATGGTGATGGACAAACTCCTTCTCCAGCATCACATTTCAAATACAGAAACAAAAACTGACCTGGATTCCATTCGAGAAAATGAAAGTGCAACTGACCAGAATCTCCCTCAGAAACTGGCCTTTGCTCCTGTTGAACTGAATAAGGAGTACTGTGGCTTTGCGGCCGCTGTCACCACACCCTTCGAGTTCTGTGTGATCTTGGAGGACTTGTACCTCCTGAGTCAAGTCTCAGTCTTGTTAGACGACTTCCGAGACAAGCTGCAGCCCCTCCCCCTGGCCCACCTTGTCCCCAGAACGGGCTGCTTGGTTAAGTCTGAATCCAGGAACAAGTGGTGCAGGGCAGAGATCCTCCACGCAGACTCTACTCTCACCCTGAACCTTGTAGACTATGGACATGCTGAATGCTTGTCTTATGGAGATCACTCTAAGCTGAAAAAACTCCCAGATTGTATCGCAGAGCTCCCTAAAGTGACATACCCCTGCATCTTGAACACGGTGAGGCCGGCTGGGGCAGAAGAACAGTGGAGCGATGAGGCGGTCATTTTCTTCCAGCAATGTTTGGACCAGACAAATCTCCAGATATTCTTCAGGGAGAAGGTTTCAGACTGCCAGTGGAAAGTGGACATCTTGGCCAATGGGGTCCATGTCGCCAAGCAGCTGGTCGATGCAGGGTACGCCAGCTACATGGACATCATGTTGGGACTACGGTATGTCTCTCATTTAAAATTTTTAAAGTTTGCTCAATCTGGCCACATGGGGGGGTAATTCTTTCCCTGATTTAAATAGATATGAGTCAGGTGGCTAAAACATAAATTTCACTTGGGGTATTTCTTTTGTCAAAAGTTAATAATTCATTTAAGGTTCCCACAACCAACGGCTATAAGGCGCGGTTAAAAGTTGCGAACATCACGGGAGCGATGGATGACAGACGGCGAACACGCCGCGCCGGGCAAGTTACGCCACGATTTGTGAATGGATTGTGGATGCTTGGGTTAACGGTGCGATTTTGTATGTGTTAAATGCAGAAAAAGCACGAAAAAGCACCCGTAACTGAAGCTGCACCTTATAATCCGGTGCGCCTTATAGCCGTGAAATTACGGTACTTAAAATGTAATGCTATCTGCAGTTATGTAGATTCAGTATGTGTGGTCACGTTTGTGTCGGACAGGTTTCAGGAGCAGAGCTCTAGATGCAGCCCGCGGCATCTAGGTGAGGGTGAGTGTGATGAAGACCCAGAGGAAGGAAGTCGGACCTTTGAACAGATTTTCAACTCAGACTCCAGTCTGTGTATGTATTCCCAAACTTTGTTCAATGCACACAATTTTGCAATGCATATATTTTTTCATTGATGTTTTGCAGATACTGTAAGAGATTATCACAGGGTACATCGAATATCTGTCTGATCCAAACATTTCCATGGCTACATTCTCATGCACACCAACATGTAATTATCGTCCGAGTTCTGGATATTTAAGATTACTTAAATGAAATGCAAACCGCCAAATCTAATGTAATCAGAGGGTTCATGACGACAAAGAAATCGGAGGATTTTACTGTTTACATGATTTAATAATAACTAAAAAAATAATAATAATAACCTGATTTTGTGTGTGCTCAAAGTGTGCTTTTAACTTTTTTTATTTCTGTATTTTCAGGTATGATGATGTAAATGGTACTGCTTTCACCACTCAGAAAACTGCAGTAATGTGAAGGTGATTCTTCCCAACAGTATTTTAGTTTGTAGTAGTTACAAGTTTGTTGTTCAAAGTCCTGTGCATTTTAAACATCTGAAGTCTGAAACAGATGAAGCAAAGTCTGACAGTCAAAGTATAGACATTATCTTCATATTGGACATTTGATAAATGTACATTTGTTTTTGTTTTGCAACTAGTTCAGTTATTATAATTTGTTCTAAAATGCAATTACATTTTATTTTAAATGAACCAATTTCATTATTCATATTTTTTATGTAATGAGTGATTAGATAACATAATGTGAGTGGGTGTTTGTTTTTCCCCACTAGTGTAAAACACTTTCAAATTATAAAGTTCTGTAATGAGGATGAAATTCACTTTTTGTTTTTGTCTCCACTTGGGGGCACTGTTGAACTGTTGAAGGAGTGTTCATCTCAGTTGATAATTGTATCAAAGTCAGGGTATTTTATGAACCAAGACATTTTTCTTACAAAATAAACCAATAAGCGCATCAAAGAGGCATATTTGTCAACAAAGATCCACAGTCTTGTGTTGTTGAAAAATCTGTATTTATTAATGATTTACAAAAGGCTAAACATGGAAACCATTTAAATGATTCATTTCATTTGAAACCTAAAAAGGAACAGTGAGTTGGATGGTTGGTCTGTAGAGTTTGTGTGTGGCCATACAAAAACCTGCTGGAATCATTCCAAACTGCAGAAGAAATACGTCAAGTGATTTTTACTCTTTATTTATGGGAGACACTGGAATTGAGGTGTGACAAGAGCAGCAGTGGTCAATGTAAAATATATCCTATTACCTCATCTTCAGTCCATTTACAAGTCTCCCTCTATAGCTGGTGTTTCTAACTCAAAAAGTAATGTCACAGGTTGTTACCACAGTACAAGAGGTCCCAAATAATGGTTTAGAATATGATAAATCAATGGTTTTGTGGATATTTAAATTAAAATTGTGCAAGTTTGCTTTTTTTTCTCCATGTTTGTAATAAATAAAGCAAACAATAGTGTTTTCCCACCATTAATCACAATGTAAGTTAAGGGAACTCAGAGGTGAAAATTCACACAAGATTACAAATAATAAATCTTTCTCTGGTTTAAAAATCCAAAGGAGAAGACCAGGTTTGGCTTACTGTTTCAAATGTGTATTAACATCAATCGTATCAAGTGTCTAGTAGTTAAAAGTGTGTGTGGACCTTGATATTTACATGTTGTGCAGTTTTTAGACCGAAAATAAAACAAAATCCCATGCTACGGAATGAAATAGCAGTGTGTCACTCACTGAGAATTTAAAAAACAAAAAAAAATATAATAATAATAATTGGTCTGGAGCTGTCCGGTGGAATTTAAAAAGTGAGAAGCAATGATACCAGAAGAAAATTCACAAAATAAAATATCGTAAAATTGTTTCTGGAAGCTTTTAAAAAATTAAAAAGAAGAATAAACCTCTCTTTTATTCTATCCCTTGCCCAAAAACCGAACAAAAATATATCCCCTTATGTGATTTGCAGTTTATCACTAGAGATTCTTTTTTACAGTGCTTTATAATTACTGTATCTTCGACAGACCATAACAAGGGGAATCCTCTTTAAACCATTAGTCTCTTTCTATTGCAACAACAGCTACATCAAAATGTCCAGTTATTCGTTGATTAAAATAAAATAAAAAAATAAGAGCCAAAAAAAAAAAAAACAGACGCTCGCCCAGTGGAAAAAAATGCTAGCGGATTGTCCTGGGACCACCTTAAAAACCAGAGTGGCTGTAGTGGCTGGTTTAAGGTGGAACTAGGGGGCGTGTCCAAGTGCAGGTGGGCGGGGCTACTGCTTAGTGTTGAGCTCGTTCTCCAGCTCCATCAGTTTGCGGGACGCCTTGACCTTGTTGGACACCTCCTTCCCCTGAGAGAAGAGGCGCTGGCGCTCCTTAAAGGTCAGGCTCTCCGGGGCACCACTGGGGATCGAGTTCTCTTGCTCCTGACTGGAACAATTCAAATCACACAGGTAGAGTTGGGATTTCAGTTTTTTTGTATCTCAGTGTTAGTACTAGAATTAAAAAGCCGTTACCTCTTTGTCCATTTCTCCTTATAGACTTCTCCTGATCCTACAAGTCCTGCCGAGTTTCCAGTGTATGAGTTAGATCCTTCACAAAGCAGCAAACACAAGTCAGTATCATTCAAATACAGCTATTAATAAAACAACAAACAAAGCTGCTGGGGCTAAACTTCAATTATCAATTCTAACCTAAAGGTGCACCATGTAACTCTTTGGGTTGACTGTACACCACCTGCTTGTCTCCATGGAGATGTTAGTGCTTTGCTTAGAATGTATGGCCCTAGACTAAGGTTACTGTGAAACAATCCAGGCAAAGCAATAACATCTCTATGGTGACCAGCAGGTGGCAGACCTGACATAATGGCAGAAAAGTTACATAATGCAACTTTAAAATTAACGCTGAATTTGTTATTTGGATTTCGACCCAGCAGCTTGTAAGTTTAATGTTTTCCTCACAGACCAGCCTAAGCAGGAGAGAAAGGAAGAAAAGCGTTAGTGTTTCGAGAGCTAGAAAAGGGAATGCATTCAAAGCAGAGAAATGGTCTGTGGAAGTAAGAGGGTCCTGGGTCAACCTCACCATCAAACGGAGAGGGTGAGCTCGACCTTTCACCCCAGAAGTTGAGTTAGTCTATATTTTCCTTGTCACTGTGTCACTCCAATATCTAAAACTAAGGAAATGTAAGGAACTTTGTATTAAATCCCCAATCTAAACATTGCGGGATATTGTTTTGTTTTGAACTGATATTGCACCTAAATAAGTTTTGCCTTGTCTTATTTCACAATGTTCAAAATGCTGTAAAACTCAGAAGAACATTAACTTGACCTGAATACTGACCCCGGTTCAGGAATCCTTGTCCAAATTTACAGTAGATATTTATCAAAAATATGATTAAGATGAATGTCCTTCTGCATAGCTAGGATTTAACATGTCTTTGATTTCTATTCCAACATATTGTGGCCTAAACTCTCATGTTTCAAAGGCAAAGGAGAGCTTGGGTTGGCACAGTTTGGTGGGGACACAGTGACTGGATGCTACAGCAGGCAGCTCCTCTCTCCTACACCGTGAGCAAGGAGTCCATCCCCAAACCACATAAACACAAGCGGGCCAGAACAAAGCGACCGCAGCCGCTGGGCTCAAGGCAAGGCCAGTAACATTCCTGTGTGGAGCCAAAAAACACACAGAGTCAAACTTAAGTCACATTCTTTTCTATCAAAGGATCACTGCTGCGTTGAAGGTAATGGAGTTTACAGTGTATTATAATCCCTGGGGTATCATTTATCAATACACTGCTATTTGATATTTAAAGGGACAGTACTATATATTTTCTAAATAAAATGTTATAATCAAGCTTTGTGGACCAACAATGTCAATCTATGTACATTTGCCACATGTGTCATTATAATGTTACAGTGACACATATTTTGACATTTATAACTTATTTCTGGGCTAGGTGAGGTTGAGGCATGTTTAAGAACTCTTAAAATTATATCTGAAATTATACTTGTTGAATATGGCCCAGAGAACATGTGAATAAAAGCAGAATATTCTCTGTTTTAACACAGCAATGATTTTTTGTTGTGATCATTGTAGCTTTGTGGGGACTGGAGCGACTTGAGGAGCTGCCTGTTGATGACATGATGCACATTCATAACCCTTTATATCAGAAAAGCCACAGAGTCAGGCACCACTCAGGAACCTGACCCTGCCGCAAAGCCTTCTGGGAGTTGTAGTTTAGTCAGATAAGCAGCGTTAGACAGTAGCACAGCTAGAGCAAACACAGACTGACAGGCAACAGACATGAACAAGAAAACAGGCAAAAATTAACAAACAGAAGAGCAGAAATTGGGCCAAGAGAATTACAAGAGCAGCCTGGTTGGGTTAAAGCCGTTACAGTGAGCGCTGCAGCCACAGTGCAGGTTGGGTTATGTTGGACTTGTGACATGCGTCGGGTTGTGGGACGGGGTGGGTGGGGTTAGTGTGGTCCTGGTCTGAGGGACGGTGCAGGACTGTCCTATCAGGACTGGTGTGATGGTGGGGGGCGTTTGGGCAGCACTTCAGGGAATATAAAAGTTTTTGTAGTGTGCAAATATTGTACATGCTGTTTGTCTGTGGCTCTGCAAAGGTACTATCTGTAGTAGTACTGCCTTCACATAGGAATAGGTATGTGGTTCCATCTCTTTCGGTTTGTGCTTGCCATTCTATATTTATTCTACAAGCACTTGGAGCACACAAAAATAAGGGTACCTTTTTTTTTTTTTTTTTTTTTTTTTTAAGCAAATGTTTTATATTTAACAGAGCACAGATGCTCGTTTTTTTTTTTTTTTTTTTTTTTTTAATCATTTTTGTAATATTATTTATACTACTTCATATTAAGATTACTACACATTCATTCTCAATTCCTTGCTATGGAATGGCTGCTATATTTTCCATCTTCACTTGTGTGTAATGTTATGTTTTACAGTTAGTTTTATCCCCAAATTCAAAACACACATATAGTTCTTTGTTAATTAATTTGCACAGCCACAGGCAGAGAGGTGTCAAGTGCTGCTGATGTTGTGGTCTTAATGTAATGTAAAGTAATAGGTGAATGATCCTGTTGTCCATGAGTGATGGGCGTGAGGGCAAATGGTGTGTCTCTTTCCCTTTAAAGCCAACACCACTAAGCAGAGCCGCGGGGGAAGGGCATGAAGGCAGGGGGCGGGCACTATACCAGCTGGCCACGCCCACAACCCAAAGCAGCAACCAACCAGACACACAGGAGGCGGCGAGCGACAACACCAACAGTACTACGATTGGCTCAGATGGCTCTCAATCTCCGGAAGAGGGCGATTATCGATAACGATTTTCAGGCGTTTCTGATTGGGAGAGGTGATTGGTTGTTCTAGAGTGGTTCGGTATAGTAGGTGATTGAAGGCAAACGAAAAGAGATCAAATGACTAAGGGACATGGAGGATTGACATGGAAACAAACAGATACATCTTGATTTGCCTGTGAGAAAAACTAACAGAAAAATAATTTTGATTTGACAATGAAAAATATGGACAAACAAATATAAAGAAGGGAAATAGAAGGAGGCCGCTACTAGAAACACACGTCTAAATGAAGAGTGACTAGAGTGTGGGAGGCCGGAGCAGCAGGGGGCGCTGTGGCTGACACTGCTCCGCGTGTCTACCTTTGAGGCCTCCTGATTGGATGAAGCTCGGTTTGGCAGGAAGGGGGGGGCCTGTACTGTTGGAGTTGTTGACTGGCGGCTGGAACGAGCCAGACAGGAAGATGCCATCAGAAAGGGGGCGAGGCTTGCGCGCAGTGGGCGGCGGCTGAGGCTTGCTGTGATTGGGCGTGGCGGAGGCCGGGAGGTCGCCATACGACTTCCTGGTCGCCGACAGCTTGGCCTGACCTGATTGGCCGCCGCCGCTTCCTGCGTTAGGGAAGACTTCCTCGTCGTCCTCGTCGTCTGCGTTGGACACGTACTTGGCGGTGTAGAGCGTGTCAGGGGAGGCCACCTGCGTTTTGAGGTAGGAGGTGTTTCTCTGTGGGGGGGGTGGGGGCGTGTTAGTAGACGGGTTGTGCGGGGAGGTGGGGGGTTGGTAGTCCCGGGGCAGCGGGGGCCGATACAGACCGGCCGGCTCGTCCGGCGTCAGCAGCTTTCTCTGGGCTTCATCATGCTGCCGCCGGCGCTCCGCCTCCAAGCGAGCGTAGTACTCCTCCTCCTGCCTCCTCTGGGGATGTACAAGCATATGTCAGCCCTGCTCTCCTGGGACACTACTCTCTACTGCCCTCTAGAGCTATGGGTACTACATACAACCATTAATACTACCAGTAATATTACCAATAACACTACTTAATCTACATATATTTCTGCAAAACAGATAAGTCTCCCTCGGCACACACTGTACACTACAGACCGTTAGCCTTGTCTAAACATCATCTTCAACTTAATCTCTGATCCTTGTATCCTGGGTTTTATGCACATCTTTGTATTTGGTCCACAACACAACACTGAAGAGTGAGTCCAAGTTCTCCATCTCTCACCATCCAAACTATACTTTATGATACTCAAAATGAAGGACAGTTATATTAAGTACCATGTTCCTTCTACTCTTTTCCAAACAACAACAAACAACTATATACAACACATACTCAACCATCTATCAATCGACAGTGGACACCAAGACACTACATTCCATCCACCTCATTAGCACTACTGTGTGATCAAAACCTCCAGTCCCTGATCCTCACTTCTCCTGGACCCCCCGTCTCCCACTAAATGTGTGTGGTGTGTATGTTCTATGGTTTTGTGGGGTTTTTGATAGCAGCCCACCCAGAGCTCTGAGCCCAGCGTGTTTGGATACTGGGTTTGGTTCTGGACCAGTTGCTTGAGACACCAGGCATCTGAAGTCTCATCTGACTGGCTCATTTTTGAGTGTCGTTGAGGTGAAAGGTCATCGCCATGTGGAGAGCCAGCTGTAATGAGGTTTTGCTGAATCTGAAGGATCTGAAGGCGTTAGAGGTGTTCGTGGGGTTGACATGAATGGAATGAAATGTATGGATGTTGTTTTTGGTTTTGGGAGGAGTGGAAGAGGAGGGCAGCATTCCCTAAAATATTTTTCAAAATAATGTTGAATGACGTGATAACACAAACAAAACACTAAAAATATGAACTGAACAAAACCTCACCAAATAAAAATTCAAATTAATCGACAAACTGACAACAACAATATCAACACAGTGGGAGTCCCATGCTCATAGACGAGAGGGGCACAACGACACGGAACACGGGTGCACAGATGGAACATGCAACTGGACATTTCACATAAATACATCACTTAATCACAACACATTTGAATATTATATCACACAATAAATATAGTCTTATATTAAACTTTAAATAATACAGACTGCAGCAAGAGTGTCAGAGTTGTAAATAGCCATTGGTCTGATTGGTTCACAGGACAAATGTACTACAACAAAAATAACAAAGACTGAACATGTTACAGATGGATGGATGTCAAATGACCAGACCAGTAGATATTTAAACCATCTGCACTCAGATCATTTTATTTTACCATGGGAAACTATCATCATATATTAAAGGTGCACTGTAACTTTTCTGGTAGGAGGTCAGCAACTGCTTGTCTCCATGGAAATGTTATTGCTTTGCCTGGAATATTTCACAGTATAGAATAAAAATGCTAATATTTAAACAATTATGTGTATTTCATTGCTCAAAACTACCATGAAAACAAACATTATTACAGTGAGTTGCCTCTTCACAGATCTGACCTGTAATTTGACCTTATAGTGTCATCTAGTTGTCTCCATGGAGATAGGCAAGTTTAATGCTATACTGTGGAACATACCAGTTTAAACAATTGCAACTCCATGGAGACAATCTGGTAGTGAATCCTCCACCAGAAAAGTAGCATAGTGCCTCTTCTATTGCTTGTTAAAATCTTAATGTTCTTTCTGCTAACTCGATAACATTTATTATTCTAACTAACGTAAGACCAACAATCAATAGTATGTTTTTAACAGTAAAAAATAAAACGAAACTTACGAGTCACTATGTTTACTGACCTTTTCGTCTGTCTCCCTTTTGTTCCTCTCCTCCTCTCTCCACCTCCGCTCTTCCTCCTGTTTGGCCCGCTCCTCTGCCTCTCGTTTACGGATCTCCTCCAGCTGCTGCTTACGTCTCCGCTCCTCGTCCTGCAACTGTCCGCACAAGAGCCACAAAGGACAATGCAACGATGTCAGATATCAGCAACACGATCACGGTTTAACAATGAGTAATGTTAAAGTTATGAGTTTTCAATCCACATCAAGTGACTGTCAAAACTGCTCAACGTCCACTACATGTTTGCAATGTGAAATACGCTGGGTTGGCTTAAAAAATAAATAAATATCGGAGCAGTGTGCAACTCAAACATGCGACATTGACATGCAATAAATAATAAAGAAAAATACAGGTTTCAGGCACGTAAGGGTAGATCTTTGTCCATAGCCTGGTAGAAACAACAAATGTACTCAGGCAAAACATAAAAAAACTCCAAAACTATAAGAAAAACAGAGAAATTTGGTAATAGCAAACAAACGCTTTCTCTTGGTCAGTCCACCGCAGAGCAAACTACAGTATTCCACCAATAAAGACAGAACCGCACTCGCTACAGCCTTGACCGTGCAGAACTTTTGCTTTTCTTTCAAAGGCCAAACAGAGACTATATTTACTAGACTATACATTTGTTTATTTTGTGGGGGATTTGGCTGTACTATGGAAGTGTGGATTGACAAAACTAAGGCAATAGGAGACCCTGTGTACTTGTATTATTACAGCTCTTTTTTTATTAGTAACTTTACTCCACAAGGGTTAAGAATCATGTATTAGCTCAGTATTTGCTGCAGCATAGTAGTATAGTAGTAGTAGTTTTAATGTTTTTAATGTTTGCATAAATGCATTCTATATTGTTTGGGTGTAAGAGCAGTTGTAACTGATCAGACTAACTCTGGTGTGTAGGTGGAAGGTTTTAGTTTCTGGGGTGAACAGGACCTGAACAGAAGACTTATTTCACAGAGTTCAGCACAGACACACACACGGCTGATGGCATGTCATGCATGGATCTGAACATGGCCGCCCTATGATGCATTAGCCATGCAGCGTCCTCCCTGTGAGCCACTCAAAGCATTTTCAAACAGAACAAATGTTTATCTTTATTACACAGGCATTTTGAGTGGACAGAGAGAAGGACAGCATCAGCCCCACCACATCCAATCACAGCACAGCGCTCCTCTGGCCAAAGCCACGCCCCCAATGAAACAGACAATAGTTAAATGGGAGAGTGACAGATTGGTGGCAGTTCAGAAGACTGCGCGGGACAGGGAGGAAACCCATCGTCAACAGGAAGAACATACCAAGTCTAGAACAGAGATAGCTGGGACAGCAGTCTGCTGCTGAAGAACGACAAGAGAACAAGAGTGAGAGGGGAGGCCCAAGGGCAAACCAGGAAACAGAGAGTGGAGCTATTATTTACCAGAAAAATGGAGGGAGAAAGGAAAGGGGAGAGGAAACATTACTGAAATGGGTTTGAGTTTTGGTCAATAGGGATTTTTAGGGCTCTGTCTCACTATACTGCTCCACAAAACCAAAGAGTCCATTTGAATTCTGAGGAGTTTACACTTTGGAGGAGTAAACTGGACACATTTTTTGTACTGAATGGCAATTATTTTAAGTGTGTCCTTTTTATGTTAAGGAAATGCTAAGTGAAAATAAAATTTTACTGAAAAAAGAATTGTGATTTATCTGTTCATGGACATACTGATCAAGAAATTATCCTTTATCTGAATATGCAAATCCGTCCATTATTATGACCTTAATTGTTATTTTAGTCAAAAATAACTACATGCAGAAAGCCTACTAAACTTTGCTTTTGTGGAGCAGTATCTGTGAATATTAGTTATTTTGTAGTATGGAAAGTATGTCCAAATTAAACCCCCTCGCTGACAGCAGTTACGTGACAAATACCTAAAATAGGCCAATTAAATGAAGAATTGAATGTCTTAATATCATTTCAAAATATATTTACATTTAATCTCCCGGGCGCCTTTAAAATAAATATAATTACAGGGAACTATAAATAATAATAAAAATAACCAAACACTTCTAATCTTCAGGATGCTCATCATGTTGAAATGTGACCAGGAATTTAAAGGAACACCACAGTAATGCTGCATTTGCACCATAAGGGAAGGTCAACAGACAAGTTTCACTTTGACCAACTCAACATTTTTTCATCCCTCAATATCTAAAGTCACACTCAGATCCCTGTATGATGTGAATGCAGCATTAGCACATCCTGCCCTCCCATCCACCCACAGCCAATCAGATTTAAGCAGCTCGGCATGGCAAAGCAATGACAGAAGCATGTTGCAGATGCACATTGCAGGACATTCATAGTGGGAGCTCTCTCCATTTAAAAGAGGGCACTGTCTTTGCCTAAGAATCAGTGTGTGTGAAAACAGCTCCAACACATGTATAGTTCAACTACGTCCTTGTTCAGACCAGGCTGGATTAAGAGATTCTTCTGTTTTACGGGTTGTATCTTGACCAAACTTATTTCCATCAGTCTGAACTTACTGAATGCAAGTCTCACGTTGACCTGATGTTAATGCTAAGTCTGAACAAGTTTGATTTAACAGACAACCTTATTTAACCATATATTTTACCTCTGTGTTCCCTGTCCCACGTGTCCTTACCCTGGCTCTCTTCTCGGCCTCTAGTCTCTGCATTATCAGCATTGTGTCCACGTCTTCATCGTCTTCCTCCTCTCTCATCTTCATCACTCTGTTTTGACTCCTGCAGGCGCTTCTGGAACTGCCATTCCAGCATGAGTTTCCTCAGGCGGTCGCTCTCCTCGGCTGTCCGCTCGGGTTTGGACTGAAACAACAAAGTCCCTCTGTAAATAAAAGCTTAACCCATATATTATGATGTTAAATTCATTATCTATTGAATTCTATTTCATTAAATGCTAATTTCTTTCACCTATTTGGAAATTGTACAAATGTCTAAGGAATATAACATTTAAAAAAAAATAATAAAAGGCATGGTGTCTCATTTTGATCAAACCCTAAAAATGTGAGGGATAAGTATTCAATCAGGTCAGTTTTTCACTTTTCCTAATGCATTCCTGGCATAGGTTATAAGCGCTATTCAAAACTTTGCACATGCACAGGGAACATTCAGAGGTTTCAGCATGGCCCGCTGGCAGTCACCCAGGATTCTCCGTCGTCACATAGGTAACTTTTGATCTTACCACACAGCAGCAAATATAACATCAACTATATTTCCTTTCCGTTTGTCTCACCTGTAGCTCCTGGATCTCCTTGTCCAGCAAGTCGACGATGTGCAGTTGCTGTTGTTTTTCAGCCTTTTCGCGGGCGTCCCTCTTCCAGGGGTCAGGGGACAGACTGTCACTGGATAGCTCCTCTTTACTGATGGTGATGTATTGCAAGTCTCTCCGCTCGATGGTGCGAGGCTGCTGCTGCGGGAGGAGCTCTCGGATCACGGTGTCCATGCCTCAAAAAGAAAAAAACAAGGCAACAATACTGAACTCTTGGGTATTAAATCAGGGTTCATTTCCTTTAGCAATATATTTGGTCATAGTCAGAACTGAAACTACAACCATTTTTTTTCTATTTTTATTCAACAACAAAAAATTAAACTTTTATTGCATGTCTTTAAAAGTAAGTTCTCTCAGGATTTTTTTTCACTGACATGAGCAATAACACCTTTTCTGACTCTGAAATGTACATATATAGAAAAGTAATGCAATTAAAATGAAACATAAGAACTAATGGAGACAGGACCCAAACCCCCAATAAAATAGTTTGAATGTAATTTATTTAACAAAAAAAAAAAACAAAAAAAAAGAGTCCTAAACAAGATAAAAAGATGTCTTACCGTTACCAGGATTGGGACCAGAGCCAGGTGGAAGTACAGCTGACCGTGGTAGACTGGACAGTTTCTCTGGCCGGGTTGGGGGAGGTGGTTGGGGTTGTGGAGGTAAATAGGGCTGGGGCGGGGCTACAGAGGCCATGGGAGGCTGGTGGTGAGGCGGGGGCATAGAGCCGCCATTGTTGTGCGGCTGGACGGGCATCACTGGATTGGCCCGAATCTGAACCAGCTTTCGCTCTTGTTCCCGCCTCTTTCTCTCCCTGAAATGAACACCAAGCGTCAAACACGAGTTAAACGTGATAAACTACACATTAAAGGTGTACTATGCAACTTTTCTGGTCAATGCATGGCCAAAGCAATACCGATTGAGACAACATGCATTTCTTCAAAGAATGGCATTAAACTTCTCTTTCTCCAAGGAAACAAGCAGGAGACCCCACCAGGCCAATTTACAGGTCAGATCAGTGAAGAGGAGGGCGAGCTCCCAGTAAGAATACATGTTTTTGAGCAATACAAATAAATGAATAAATGGAAGATAATTCAATTAAATGCTATACTATGAAACATTTCAGGAAAAGTGGCAAGATTTCCATGGAGACAAGCAGATGGAATGACATGACATTATGACAAACGGTGAACCAAAAATATTGTCTCATAGTACTTTTTTATAGCCTACATGACTTCACTATGAGTTATATTTGGGTCTTAACGTATTGTCACTACACAAGAGGTATACAGCAGATGCAGACAATGATATACTATAACAGAACAAGTGCTCTTCTGTAGGGCACATATGAGAACATTTGAAAGGGGGCTCTGTAGATGTGATGAGCATTTCCTGAGGTTTGGCCTTTCTGCGAGCATGACCCATGAGACGATGAGACCCACTACCAGCTGCTTGAGTCACATTTGAACTTCACTCCACTTTACCATCCATTTCTGTCATTCATTAATGGCCCTAGTGACCTACATATCGTTTATATTTCTCATATCCTTCTGTCATTCAACATCACTTTAACTCCCTTCAGGCATTATCCCATTGTTTAATGATAAAAATAAGGTACAGTTCATGTGGGTCATTTTGGATAAGTTGGAGTAACACATGAAAAAGTTGGCAGTTTGATTCAACCTCCAGCGCTACATACTATAGTTGTGTTCTTGGGCAAGACAATTCTGCTGCTTTGCCTTCAATATCTGGGTACGCTGGTAAATGAATGAGTGTGGGTTTGAGAGCAAATGTGGGACAACAGACAGAAAAGATTGAGATTCAGTCATTTCTATTCATAATAATAAGCTTGTTTATGCTCATTAAGCGTCCTACATTTTTTAATGTATACACACGCATATATATATATATATATATGTATGTATGTATGTATGTATGTATGTATGTATGTGTATGTATGTATGTATGTATGTATATATATATATATATATATATACACACACATATATATATATATATATATATATATATATATATATATATAAGCATATGTAAATGAAACAAAACAAAACTTCAGGTATGTTTATGATGAGGAAACAACATCATACAATTTATATCAATAATCAAGATCAGTGAATATGAAGAAGAAGCTGTCACCATTACATCTATATAAATAAACATGAACAGAAGCAACGACCTCACCTCTCTTCTTCCAGCCTGGCCTTCTCCTTCTCGTACCACCTCTGCTGCTCCTCTCGCTTCTTCCTGTCAGCCGCCTGTTGGGCTGAACCAGCGGCGGTGGGCGGAGGGGGCAGGGGGAGCTCGTTCTGGGGCTCATAGGGGTCAAAGGGGTCAGGGTAGGCAGTGGGAGGAGGGGGAGGAGGAGGGGGCAGGTCTGAGCGGGACGGGGGCTGAGCGGGGTGTGGTTGTACGGCATGGGGTGCGTTAGGCGTTTTCCATCGGCCCGGGCCTGTTTTCTGGTTGGCGCTTTTGTTTGAAGAACTAGATGCAGCAGAGAAGTTGAGGTGCTCT
The DNA here is from genome assembly GCA_019594935.1 of Periophthalmus modestus. NCBI lineage: Eukaryota > Metazoa > Chordata > Actinopteri > Gobiiformes > Gobiidae > Periophthalmus > Periophthalmus modestus. Next base: position 15,694,746 of record JAIEZT010001328.1, read on the forward strand.
TGACTGGAAGTGGATGATTCTAACGAAGAGGGGATTTGAGGTTGGGCCGCCCACATTTCAGGACCTCCTGTTGAGAAGTAAACACAAATTAGTAAATATTTTGCTGTTAAATACATTAATTAGATTAGTTTACTTGGATCCAGTAGCCTTTTTTGGAACAAGGTGATTTTTTTTAAGTAAACAAATCACACTGCAGCATATTACAGTCAACACTGTAATCATATTATGTTCCATAATCTAAAACAGAAGTCAATTACACTTCAATTGGCCAGAGTGAAAATTGGATTGACATTAATTAAAGGGATAGTGCAATAACTGAGTCCTACCTCCAGGAGGCGGTCTCTGGTAGTCCATTTCCCGGTGCTGGTAGTCCATGTGGGGGTAGTCCTGGTGGTAGTGAGGCTGCATGTCCGGTCTCATGCCTCCTGGTGGGGGGTACAGGTCCTCTTGTGAGTGGTTCACCCTCTGGAAAAACATTAAGAGGAGGAAATTAGGACATAATGATACACTTAGCGAATATTAACAATTTTGCATTCTCATCTCAATAAAAAGGTCACTTATTTACCTGCATACTGTTGTGTATATTGTCTCCCATAGGCAGTCTTTCCCTGTCGTCCATGCTTTGCCAGTGCTGTGGAGGCCCCTGTCCTGGAGGTACAACCCGGTCCTGGCTTTTAGAGGCTGGGATGGTGAAGTACTCTCTGGGGTAGGTCTGTGTGGGGATGGGGTATGCCTCAGGGCGGGGCGGGGAGGGCTCATCCTGAACACAAGACCTCAGTGTTACTGTGTAACTTCAAATATACAAGCGACAGACACCAAACACATTGTCAAAGTTTGTTGAAAGATGAATTCTCGAGGCAGCTCTAAATATATTGTGGTATTGTCACTGTGCTGCTACTGAGGGATTGGGACATTCCTCATTAAGGTGACATTGGGTTAGAGATATCAAAACTCACATCTGCGCACAGGTTTCCAGTAGACACAGAGGTGATCTTAGTGCCAGGCCCTCCTGGGTAAACAGCTTTGCCTGCAGGACTCTGGCCCTGGTCTAGAAGGAAAATAGAAATAGTTTGATTTATGAAAAAAGTTGTAACAATAAAAAAAAAAATTAATAAAAAAAATTAGAACCCTGACTGTGCGAGTACGTACTGGCCACATTGGGGCTGGAGCGGTGGTCGGCCCGGTTCTTAAGCAGGCGTTCCTCCCCACTCATCTTCTTTGGTTCTGGGTACGAGTCCCAGGCTCCCTGGGGGCTCTCTGGAGACCCGTTCTGCACCGAGTTGTTGTACAACTCAAACCCCTCACTCTTTGGTCGCATTTTGCCGTTCTTCTCTCGCCCTCGGTCTGATGCTGGAGGAAATATTTCAATTGTTATATGGAGTCAGTATATTTTTTACTTACAAAGGAAACCTGGTGAAATGTTGAAAGTATTTTCAATTGGTTTTCTTTACATTTATATATTATAAATCACCAGCCTTTGCCCATTTGCAAAACCCAGTTATCCAAGATCAGCAATTATCTATAACTTTCAATGCATCACTAAACACCTGTCAAGCATCTAAACACACAATATATAGTTAAATAAGATTTTCCATTCCTACAAAATTTCCAACCTCCTTGATTTTAAGTTCTAAAAGACCCAGCTCTCTTTCTTCTAACCTATTCTATCCCTCTTAAGGCTGGCCATGCCATTGAGAAAATAACATTTAAACATCTGTTGTCTTTTTCCAGCTCACTCGGAGTTTCCTGACCGAGCAGCCGTCCTTTACTGCCCACAGTTAAACTTCAGTATCTGTGGTTTTACTGGCGCAGGCCTTTAGCGTCACTGTGGACTGGACTTCCTTAATGGATGCCGGGTCACATACCAGGACACAAAGCCCAGCTTAGAGCCAGACGACTGCAAACTGTAGCCAGTAAAGACACAGCTGGACCAGTGCACACAAACTCTCATTATGCACCGGTCTGCAGCAGCTTCTGTCCACTTCTCCTCTTACAGGCTGCAGGCCATTAGGGAGCTCACACTACACCATTCATCTATTCATTTGTCTAATCAGAACTGGGAAAATATGCTTCTCAAATGCTGAACCAATTCATTACTTATTGTTTTCTCACATATGGGAGTTTTTTCCTTACATTTTGGTGTTGGCAAAAAAGAAAAAAAAAATGTTGGTTTTGCCATAAAATTAACAAATGGTGCAGTGATGAAAGAGATATTTTGCCGTTTATAGGGTACTGGCTATCGGCCTTAAATCTCCAGCACAGGCCAAGATTTTGTTTGGGTCAACCAGCTACCTAAAGAGTACACACAAAGCTTTATTTGAACACTTTAGTGCGAAAAGATAATTGCAGAAAACGTGACTACTACTACTTTTCTCCTGAAGGTTTGCGGTTAAAAAAAAAAAAAAAAAAAGAGCTGCGAGTTTGTAGTAAATTTAAATTATATAATTTGGAGAAAATAATCCAAATTGCTAATATTTTTGGGCTGATATATAAGGCCAGAGTTTATCGGCCATTGGTTGCACTGTATTTGTATCGGCCATAAAAAAAAAAGATATCAGTTGATCTCTAAAAATCATTCTGGCTCCACTTAACCAATACACCTTTATCTTAGTTAGTAGTTTATTCTCTCCTCATGTTAACAGAAATCATGAATCCTATTTTGACTTTGTTGTGAGCCTAAAACTATTGCACTCTTTTTAAGTCCCAACTACTGTCTGGTAATGTTGGCTCCTGGTCTATTTAAATCCCTCAGGGTTTTGTGTTGCGCCCTCACCTCTCTGCATCATGGGGCTGGGCTGGTTGAGCAGAGTGGCCAGTCCATGATAAATGGCTCCTTGTTTGGCCACCTCCAGGGTCACCACTGAACCAGTCCTCGTCATCAGCTCTGCCGCTCTGCATCATAACACGCGCATAGTTAGTCCAGGATTTGGGCTGGGTGATATGGCAAAAATTATAAAAATAGCTTTCAATTTAATTTTCAGGTTTTAAACAATACATACTTTTAATCATTACCACAAGAAATAGATTTCTTCCTCCAAAATCTGATCTCTGCTTCAAACCACACACTTTTACTGACAAAGAATTGGCTGTAGACCTTTTGATTAGAATGATTCAAAAATACCTGAATCTCGATCTCAATTGAAATTTGATTAATTTCACAGTGCTAGTTTAGGGACATTTATATTTTTATTTATATATCTCTTTTTTATTTTGCAAAAAAAAAAAGGGAAAAAAATAAAAATATGATGAATGGTAGTTAACATGGAACAGCCTTGTAGTTTGTATTTTGTTCTACCTCAAAAATGACTTCCAACACTAATTGCCTGTGGTTTGAGTAATAGCCAAACACTAATGAGATTTCCGTGTAGTCGCATGCTAACCGTCAGAAAACTAAAGAGAAAGGCTCTAATTTGAACCAGAGGAGGTAGGATTATATTTGTCATTGCCAGAAGCTCTTTGGTCTAATTTAGGCCCAGACCTGCTGCGTCACACACACTACACATGTTCTCTAAACCACATGTGCTTCTGTGCTGGACCAGAAATAGTACAAGCAGAGACCACTCTCCTGTGTGTTTGATGGAATGTAGTGTTTGAAAGAATAGATAGAATTACACATGGAAACAAAATATGGTTTTCAGGGGTAACTTCTCAACAATTTTTTAAATGTTTTTTTTTTTTTTTTTTTTGTACTTTACCCAGTGGTAAAAAATGTAAATCATAGTTTAAACACTTTACTTATACTCATAAATGAGTAATTCTGTTTTCCCCACAGAAAATGTACTTAAGTAGAACATTGTGGCAATGCCACATTTTATCTACTACATATTTAGAAAAGAGCTGCATAAGAGAAAGACCCATGTGTGTCATTTTATGATCCTTTGGGATGACAACTGATTTGCTGTACAAGGGTGGCCCTCCCTTATTCACTTTTCCATCTGAAAAAGCTAGTCTAAAGCTGGACTAGTGACCAGAAATGCATGCATGTATATACTATAAATGCGCCAAATGGTTTGAGAGCTAGGAACCAGTTAGATAAATCAGATCACCTAGCTTTTAATATATATGCCAGAATAATAAATTAATTTAAGGCTGTTCAAAACTTTAATCCAGTGGCTTTCAACATTTTCTGAGTTGCGACACACTTGTGCTGCTAAAAAAAGATGCTGTGGCACACCATCTGCCAAAATGTGGTCATCAGAAAGAAATGTAAATAATGTCACTGTGCCTGGCACTAGGGACTTTGTCACAGTGGTCATTTTGTGTACTTTTTTGGTTCAAAAGTGTGTTCACTGTGCTCCAAAATGGCCAATTATTACATTAAATAACTTTGTGAAATAGTTAACTAAAATTGGACATTTATTCAAAGCACTGCTGCCAATTCCACAAGGTACCCTAGTGTTCTCTGGCTCTGGCTGAAAACCAATGAATTAATCAATACTCTGAAAATACCTGATTGGTGACAACATTAATCTAAAACAACACAATTACATAATATTAAATACAAAACTTGGCTTAAACTCAAGTCTTAAACAGAAGCCAGAACACTGAAGTAAAGATTACTTCTGATCTCTGTTGGCTGCAGCCTCCAAACCACTGCCCTGCTGTTCCCTAAACACACACACCCTTACTTCTTATGTTGCCTTTAAAGATTCTTTGGAAATATTTCTTTTGGGCCAAACGGGCTGCAGCTGCTCTGTTAAACCGCCCTCAAGACGTCGAAACGCTGAGGTTCCCCAAATGTCACACCAACTTCATCCCTCAAATGTGTTTTAAGTCACAAACCCACATACATCATCACAACCATAACTGCGTCAATACATCGCGGTGGGCACAGTAAGAAGTAAAATGCCATATTTGTTTCCACTGCAGGGATTAACAAGTGTATGACTTCAGTAGCTAATTATAATTTACACATTTAGCTGGGGATTTCCAACAGTAAACATCACCTAACTAAGGCTTTACATTGCCAGATTTTGTTATTTGACTGCTTTTACCTTTCCTGGGAAAGACCAACGAGACTGCGCCCATCAACGCTTAACAGTTGGTCACCTGCTGCCAACCGACCGTCCTAAACAAAAAGCAAAACGGGACACATGAGTCACAGTGATACTATTATTGTCGTTTCAAATATTTATGCAGGTTTGGCTCACCATGTCAGCCGCTCCTCCTTTCACCACAGACTTGATGTAGATGCCCAGTTTCTCCTGACCAGCACCCTGTAACACACATGGAAGATATACATTTATTTGCAGTAAGTAACAGCTTTGAGTTTTTCTTTGGAAAATTATGAACATTGCATTAAATTACTGCTATAAGTTCACTGAAAATTAAAATATCCACTTTTTCAATTTTAACTCCATTTCCTAATTTAGGATCAGGGCTAAATTTGACCCATTAGGATCACTAATGTATCCAAAAAGACTATAAAATGTACTTGACATTTTGCAAGCTATTACTAAAAAAACACAACAGGTCAGCCATCTTTTCACTACCACTCTGGCTCATTTTAGTTCAATATTCATGCATTAGGTATCTCTATGCAGGGGCCAGAGGTGGCACTCTGGGCTTTTTGAATTTCTTGAATTGAAATTTGACTTTTTGTTTTGTTTGTTCATTTTAGGTAGCAGCAATTAACTGTAGCCAAATTTGACCCCGTGGGTTCTCCAGGGTTAAATTGGTGGATCAAAATGGTGGCTCACAAGTCTGGGACAGCTTATTAAAAAAACGCGAGTTAAATGCATGCACCTTAAGAGTTATAGTAATACATAATTTTTCAAGTTTATAAGGGTTTTTCTAAGTTTGAGTCCAGTTGAATTTTATCCAGTGGACCAGTGGGATTTTCTTTTGCGATGGATCCTACCTGGACGATGGAGGGATTACACAGACACATTTTCAAAGGTTCTGCAAAGTTAGCTAAACCCATTTTTATGGACCCGCTTATCCTGTTGTGTCTATATTAAAAAGTATACCGAAATATGTGACAAATTTAAACTATATTCACAAGTAAATTATATCAATAAAATAGATAATAAAAAGCCTCCCAAAATGGTTTGTTGAAACAATCAAACCTATCTACAGTGTTTTATTTCAATATTTACATTCACCATCTTCCTTCTAGTGGTTTGGACGGTTTACAGACAGTGCCTTAAACAGTGCTGGCTCCTTATCACACGGATCAGACCCTTTCATCTCATTGCTAAAATATCTTCTGGTTTATACTGAACAAACTCGATGTAAACACATTTCTGGGTTAAAACACTATCACTATGTTTCGCACTGAGAAGAAATTTTTGTTCAGAATATAATATATGGACAACTTGTTTCAATTATTCCAATATACACATAACATTTACATTTAAAACAAAACACTGACTAGTAGTGGCATGACACAGGGTAAACTAAAATAATATTGAAATCATTTAGTCTCAAATGTATAATTTATTATGTGGTACAAACAAAACTAAAACCATATAATCTATTTCCAACAATTTTTGCATGGCTCAAAATATGGACATTAGTTGTGTCCCATCCATTTACAAATTCAAACACACCGAAACACCCCCTACACCTGAAGAATCAAAGTCTATAAAGTCACTACTGAAACCGTGGACAGGATTAAACACCACTCTAATTGCTGCTTGTTGTCAGATCTGGCAACGTGGCTCTTGGCACAAGTTTGTGAAGCAGTACGTTGTTAAAGGGAAAGCTGGGGTCACGCAGAGGCCATAGACGGGTTAATAACTTATGTGCTTGCTGTCATTTAGGGATTGTTTTATCATCTACTGTGTGGAAATAGAGTGAAGAAATAAGTATACCACTGCTACATTTGGTATGAAATTTGGGGTCAGCTACTTAATAATCAGATAAGTACTGAAAAATAGGTTCTGAAATACTTACTACTTACATACTGTGCATGTATGACAGCCAGTTTTGTAAAGACTGGAATCAGTAGAGCTAAAAGGCATCGCAACTGTAACTGTTAATACTATATTGGCTACTATGACTACTACTGCCAAGATCACTGCTACAACCAACAAACTCAAGTAAAGATATTCAGAAAGTATCATATATTGAGTTCGATATTGCGGTGCATTTTTTAATGATCTCAGTAGTGTTTTGTTGCTTGTTACAGAGGAACATTGTTTACTACATAAATTAGACTCTGCATCTTCCTGGAGCAGGAAACTTCTCTGAATGATGTGAACACAAAAACTGAGGTGAAAATCAGTTCAAAGCATTCACCAACAATGAGACTGAGGACCTCGCATAAATAAATGCTTCACATACTTTCAATAGTTTTTCAATAGTATTGTGCAGCAAGTTCAGTGTCTGGCAAGTTTTCCATGAAGTTGAGCAAGAAATCTTTTCAACGCTAACTGAAGTCCCACAAACTCTGCAAAGCAAACTAAAATTTACGATAAAGATGAAACTCACAATAATATGACTACACTACTTCCAAGACCACTCACTTGTCTTGCACTACAGCCTAGAACTCACAATTTCAGACAGCTACTTAACAAACAGCACAACTTTGCAGCCAAACCTTCATAAACTGAGCCTTGCGACAGCTACCCACAATGCCTTTCTTCTGTCAGTATTGCATGTGGATACAATAATAAGAGCAGTCTCTCAGCGTGAGTGTTGCAAAGTGACATTTAAAGGAGTAGACAGTTCTGTGAATCATGTGCAGTGTCTGTGGTACGTTACAGTGCATCTTCTGTGTGAAGTAGAGCTAAGGCCTGATCCAGAGACAGGACAGGCGCCACAAAAAAAAAAAAAAAATAAATTCAAACGTACAGGGATCCTCTCCAAGGGCTCCAGAAATACTTTGGCTAATTCATGGGAGTCACACAAGACCTACCGAACAAAATATCAAAATCTTTCAGAAAAGCATTATGTATTCTGTAAGTGTGAAAACAAATTTAGACATTGCATCATTCCCATACTTCCACATGGATCAGTCTTGTGGGGGGGGCAAGGCCCAAGGCTGAAATATTATAGAAATTGCAAGAAAATAAAATGCCTTTGATCATTGTGCGTGAAGACCAACTGTAATTTTAGAATACAAATTATATATGGTATATGGTTAGTAACATGTTGTATGAATGAAAACAATAAGTACAATAATATGCATAAAAATTGTTCTCCTAGAATTGTCTTTTTATTTATTGCAAAGATGACCATAAATAGTCACATCATTGCCCTGTGACTCTGAACCTGCCCACTTCATTTGACTTACACACGCTAAAGACACACAGGCCCCAAGTATCATCTTCAACAGGGACACACTGATCCAGCCTTTTCAGTTCTGGTACCAATATTGATACTTTGACCGATACCAGTGTAGGGACATAAATGGCACTTATTCCATTAAAAACAATTACTTACACACAAGGCATGTAACGGTCATTTATCCTTTAAATAACTACAGAACTGTTATATATATATATATATATATATATATATATATACACATATATAAAAAATAAAGTTCATACGAGATGTTCTAGGACAAAATCGGCCTGTAAATAGTCCTATTTCATCTGGTTAAAGACACAACCAGGATATCGGCTTAACTGATATTATGGAACTGATATCCAATCCAGTCAATTTTTTTAGTACTGTCACCAATATTCGAAACCAGTATCAGTATCAGTGCATCCGTAATCTTTAATTAACAGTTGTCACATTATATAAACTGCTAACATTGTTGTATTCTTAGAAAGATATTTTTAGCATCTTTCTTCCACATAAACCAAATGTTTAGCCCTTTGTAAAGCCTTCCTGTCTGCTGATACAAGCAAACATAGGACAAAGTGGATCCAGATGCCATGTTTTTCATTACTTCTCATCTTGGACAAAACTGTCCATAATGCAGCCACCTTAAGACTACATGTTCCTATATATTATAAGTGGATGTAACCATAAGCTGTGTGTATAGTGCATGCATGGACCACAGTATACAAATCAATAGTAATATCTCGAACATCTGAGGTGGCTTTCATGTGATTTAGTGCTTTTTGGAGGATTGTAGTGCAGCCTGCAGGGCTGTGTACACTCACCTATAGGGGCTTTATTATAGGCAGGGGGAGGCAGCACGAAAAGCCTCTTTTAGTTCTAGAGTAAATGCAATATCATAGAACAATCTAGTACTGCAAATACAACAGAGTATAAATCAAACATAACATTAATTTGAAGGTTTTGTTTCTTTTAGAAATATTGCTGAAACAAACTAAACATAACTATAAAGTCCTAATATAATTGCCTTACTGATAATGTGAAATGCCATAATGCTAAACTCGTGACTCATAACGGAGGAGGTACGTCTGTATAATATTCAAGACTCTTCATTCAGACACAGATGTAGAATGTAGCAGAATCAGCGCCTGGATAAAGTCTCTCTCTTTGAAGTAAATACTTTCAGAGAAGTCAGCCACAACTTCTTTGATATTTAGCACAGTGTTGACAAGACCAACCTGCATCACGCCTGACACAGAAGCTCACTGATGCCAACTCAAATGAAAAACAACATTCCTTTATTGAAAAAAAACTTCTCAAATTCTTGCAATCTCTTTGCATATTTAGAAACATTAATGCTCTTGCCAATTGTCAAAGCACTTTTTAAGTCATATCAGTCTCAAAAGCCACATCTGCAAAACATCTGCATAAATACAATAAACCTGTCAGGGAAGCAGTTGCCTCACTTAGAAACATTATAAATGATAGAAAAGGCCCTTGAACGTCACTCTTTGGACATCACACTGATTATGTTGCTGACTAAACGGCGTTTAAACTGATTGGAGACACATTGAAGTACAAATGATAGAGTGAGGGCGGTTTCTTGAAGACTTTGTCAGGTCAAAACCACTCATCCACTAAAGTCAAAGGTGTCAAAGAGGCGCCAAAGAGGAATTTTTCTATCATTTTGTCCGACTAAGCATTTCTGAGATGCTTTGGGCTTGTGCAGACTGGTGCGCGTTTATAGCTTTTGTATGTAGCACATGCTAAAACAGGGCTGTACTCTTAAAATGTTTAGCTGTAGGATATTTCCTTGATTTATTTTTTTTTTTTAAGATTATGCATATTCTCTTGGGAGTGACGTGCATTTTGCCAGTGTTCGTTTAATTTCTCTGAGGTATTGGAAGATTACAGCTGGTCTGTGGAATGTCCCATCCAACTCCCAAATGCAACAATGATAATAGAATATTCAGTAAAGTAAATTACGCACAATTCCCATGTACAAAGACAAAACCCACTAGATTTGGCTCAATCTCTTAATGGTGTTGGATTTCAAACACCTTGTTGAACACCTCCAGGTCACAGTTGGACAGGAAACACTGGTACATCCTTGAATTGTCCATGGCCTTTCGGGGGTCACTCTCTTATTCCATTGTTCAACTTGCACTCCCCAAAACTAATAAACAAATATTGAACTTCACAAAGCAAAAAGATGTGTAAGAATAAAAAAAAAAAAAAGAAAAGAAAAGAAAATCAGCATGGAAGCATATTCGTCCAACTACAAATAACGGTGGTCAGGCTTACCGTTTTTAGATCCTATATATACCACGAGGGTGATTGTCAGCTTTTAAAATAGAGCATGAACTAACTGGAGGTTCCATGCGTACAAAGGGAAACCAACTTAAGCAGGAGGAAAAGGAGGCGGCTCACTTCCTCCCCTGCAGCTGGGACTGAACAAAACAATGCAATGGGCAGCATTACACATGTGGCTCGGATGAATTCATTAAAATCTACTTAATGTGATTGATGAATGCTCATTAAGGCATTTAGGAGTAAAAAAGCTGCACAGTAAGTACGACTGTATTGAAAATCAGAAACTAATCAATACAAAAAACTATCAAAACTAGACACTCATTTGAACAAGTATCAATACTCAATACAAATACAAAAATATTCCTTAGTATCAAAATCGAGTTTGAAATTTTAGTATCGTGCCTGAAGTGCAGTGCCCTGAAATTTGTGTATTTTGGTTTAAATATTAACATATCAGCCACTAAGTAAATACGCCTGAGCAAAAGAACTTATGGACACATGACAAACTACTCTACTGGTATTCTCATATAAGCTGAAGGCCCTGCACCTGCTCCATGAAATAGTAAAATGCCAGCCAAGAACCACATACACAAACCACACACCTGAGCGGGCATGGTAAAAATACACAAATGAGGATTTAAGCTTTAAGTAAATACATGTAGAAATAAATACCATTACCTCATTCTTTCGTCCCACCACAGAAAACCACATGCTGTAGGCCAGTTCACGCCAGGACGTTCCACACTGGAATACTCGTTTCTATAACTTTAGGCACAACCTGCTATATCCGCTTACAAGCTCAAAATGACACTGGCAGAGAAGTATCCATTCAGAGTTCAAAATGACTGTTTACAGTAGAAAAAGTCTTATTCTGTAAAATGCCAGCAAGTAAAAAAAAAAAGTAAAAAATTATTGTTAAAAAGTCTGGAAAAGGTTTAGTAAATTCCTCCCAAAGTGAACCATTGAAGCTGTGGTCGCCAGCTGGTCAGACCACTGCTCCACATGGCAAACAGCGCACACACATAATTATATAACAGGACTGAGCTAGCCCCTGGAGTTGAAGCTCTACCTGCGCCTCCCTCGCTCCCGTCTGCTGCTCCGAACTCCTGGTACAGAGCATGCGGCGGAGAAAATAAACTGGCTGTGAGGGGGAGGGCTGCTCGGTACATCCTTCCTCCCCACTCCCCTCTGCAGTCTTCCTCATAAGGGGCTGAGCCATTAAGGAAAGCAACAATTTCCTTTTAAGAGACCAGACAGGTCGGGTTCGTCACAACAGATGTGATTCTTGAAACCAACATTTTACTATATATTATTTGCATTTGACCTATAGCTTTGACAAAAGTTTACAAGATATGATAACTTTCCCACAACAGGAAAATACTATAATTGCAACATAATAAGAAAACCAACAAATACATATGTTTAACACGGTATCAGTAGCAGAATAAAGTACAATGAAAGTATTATGAACTTATGTCAATATATGAGTGTGTGACAGGCACATTAAATACCTTAATGTGTAATTCACTTAATCTGGAAAAATGTAACCACAGGAGCTGTTCTATAAATATAAGAATTAAGTAGAAACTAGAGTAAAAAGCCACTGAAAAAAAAGCCGCAAGTTAACTTTACTACAACTAAAACAACAACATCTGCTCAGCGTCTCATTCACCCAAATGGAAACCATTGTAACCCATGCTGCGTGTAATCCACTGTACTATAGCAGCATTGCCTTTTTTAGCCTGATTATTGGAAGGGATTTGCAGTGAAGCCTATAGTTCATGCTTTGTGAAACAGGCCCCAGGAAAGAGATCTCTCTGAGCTGCTCAACCAGAGTTTTGTACAAATGCAGCTTTGGATGTCACATGCTCAGAATTTACCTACGGCACTGTGACGGTGTGGGCTGATACGATACAGAGAATGCTTTTAATAATTACAGATTGTAATTATAGTCAGATCTCATGATGGGTAGTTAGGGAATTGACCTTTTTTTTTTGTACAATTTTATAATATTTTTTTTCTTCTCATGACATCACAAGTCACTTAATTTATGATCAGAACACAGTTTACTACTATCTACTACTGTGAAGTGCATTTTTGTGAGTCTTCATACTACCAAAAAGTCCAATGACAAGTGTAGTGGAGTTTTTTTTTTTTTTCATTTTTTGATACTTAAGAACATTTTGACAGCCCTTTCTTTGTTCATTGCACTCTGCATATCAGAATCTTTTCACGAGTGGCTGTGACAAAGGCATTTAAAATAGGTCGTTTTACATGAAGAGTCAAAAACCCAATCTCAAATGAAAACCTGGTACAAAAAAGCTCCTTAAACAAGTGTTACATAACTGTCTGTTTTTTCCTTCAGGAAGCCTTGATAGACATGCAGCCATCATTGTGCTAAATTAAAGTGAAGTGTGTTGGGACGTCCCATAGGCTCCTGGTACCTGTACTCTTTAGGTTCACTCTGTGGCCCCTGGGGTTCACATATAGAACTTAAGTGGTCGACTAATGGTTTTTAAAAGGCTACAAAAACAAATAGTGCGCGGGCGATTTGCATTGGCTACATGAGTACTTATTATCATGTGGGAAAAGTTGTATAAAATAAAAAATGAAGGACGTGGGAACTGTAAAATGAAAAGTGGACAGTGGAGAGGTAGGACTCAGTCAAGATTAGTTGAATCAATACTTTTTCAGCTCATGAGGAACTTTTGACCATGGGATTTTGATTATTGGATACGCAAAACTAGTATTAGAACTATATACTAGTGCAAGTGATCTTGAGCTTTATAAGAATCAGTATAAGACGACACAGACTAACATACGCTCATGGAACCTACCTGGATGACTAAGGGATTACACAGACATAAGGCCACATGGTAATATAAAATAAAGTACTGCGGTTTAATGGGTTTTAAGTATGGCGTCTATTCTTTAGTTTGGGTTTGAAATTTTTGTATCACAACAACACTAGTCCAGGCGTTTTTTTCTAAATCAAATTGTAAAAATTGTCCGCCATTCAAGATCAAATGACCTGCAATGCCATCAACATTTGTAAAGTTATGTACAGTAAAGTGGTTCTAAAAAAAAAAAACTAAAAAAAAAACAACAAAAAAAAACAAGGCTGATTTTATATTTTTGAGATGCACTTTTGAAGAAATCTGTCAAGCATCAATTGTTTCAGCAGGTGTCACTGTTGCACATAAGACGACATTAGTGTAAACCTTGACATACTCTACTGACGTGAAAAAACAGACTCATAAAAAAGAAAATTCTTCAATCCCACTGGTGCTCCACTCCCCATTTTAAAAGGGGGCCACAAACATCTGCCCTGATCCCTCCTTATTGCATGCGTTCCCTAGACACACTAAAAGGCTATACCAGACAGCTATATGTTACATGTATAATAACAAAAAAGCTCCAATTTAAAAACTACTTCTATCCTCAATCCAATGTAACCAAATATGGTCGCTATAGGAGTTTAATTTTCCATTCTGCTGTTGCCAGGGACTGTACTGTACACACAATACATCTTTCACTTTAGCTCAAACATCAAAGGTGCATAGAGAAATAAACAAGAGTAAACAGTGTAATAAGTTCCTCCTGCCGGCGCACTTAGAAAAGCAAACCTGAGGGACAGTTCCCGCACAAGTGTTGCAGACATCACTGTATTCTGTCAGTGTTTAGTCTCAAATGCTAGACTTAACAGGGAAAAGGGAAGGTTTAAACAACGCTCAAATTTTCATGTCAAAGTAGTCAATGTACAGACAGAAGTGGTGGAGGAAACGCTCAAAATATGGACTGTATCTTTAAAATCTAGAAAGAACCAAGAATATGTGTATTTGTAGCTACAAAATAATTATATTAAGTCAAAGCACAGCAAACAATTGACATATTATTTTACATTCAAATTAAGTACTGAAACATGAAATCTATTGCTACAATATCATTCTTCTGGTTTAGTCAACAACACACACACTGCTTTTCCATCAAATAACTCAGAAAAGCCTCCATAATCCTGAATGACTGTTTAAATGTTTAAATGAGGCTACCAGATAAAAAAATAAATACAAATTCAGTCAAATTTTTAAAAGGGGCATTACCTTGGCAGCCACGATGCTGAGGCCCATGCCATTGTGCTTCTTCAGGGTCACCGTGACGACCTCCGGCTCCTTCCTCATTGGCTGCGAAGACAAATGAACAGGAAGAACACGTTCACTATCTACAACTGTTAGACTCTTAGGACCAGAGCATAGTAAAATGTCTGCTTGTGCCGTTTCTGAAAGAAAATGATAGTTGAAAATAAGGGAGGGAGAGCCGGGCTGAGGGAGGGGTGAAGGGGACGACCGCAGAGGAACCTGTGGTCCCTGGAGCAGAGTCAAGAATGAAAACCACATCATGGCTGCCCACACATCCAGAGCAGGGCAGGGCCTGGGTGGAGGAAAACATGCATAAAGGAACTCCAGCCAAAGACTAACACAGAGACAATGTAGTGACAGAGAGAAACGCCACCATGAAGAGAAAATACTAAGCTACGTGTGTCTGAGCTATGAGGAGTCCAGCGTGGTGAGTGAGGTGGGCAGCTGACAGGGACACCGCATATAGCACAAGTAAAACATACTGAGAACAGCAATGCAAATACATAAAAATATACATCAACTATTGTACATTGAGTCTAGAGGATAAACTGACTTAAAATGGATTGCATTGATGTTCAGTAACCCTCGAGGAGCCCCACCCACAGCTCTGCCCGACACACCCCATTAATCAGAGTGTTTGTGAGAGAGACGCCTGTGCTTTGTCCAGTCTGAGCCTGTGACAGAAGAGCTGGGGTAAACAGGCCAATTACAGAGGAAGTGGCTCTGTGGGGCAAATCCAATGGGACGTCCCGTACACAGAGGGTTTGGTGTTGATGAAGCAGTGAGTATATCTGCGAAGGTTGTTATGAAAACTAAATTGCCGCTTTTCTCAAGTCACTGTAATCATTGCTTTCTACTCACAAGACCACACACGCACTATTGGAGAAAGCCCATAGAAAGCTAAAAGTCTCCTCAAAATCTCAGTAAGGCTGGTTCGTTGTAGTTTTTTTGCCTTTTATGGCAAGATTTACCTGGGTTTAAGGGTTAGTGTTTTAGCTTAATCCCACTTAAATCAGGTAAATCTTGTAGTAGAAACAATGATTATAAACCCGTGACAGTTGGCGCAGTACAGTATGGCTTTTAAGAAGTAACAGCAAATGAAAAATTTTTTTTAAAAAAGATTACAGCTCGTAAGTTTGATTTATTTAGATTTTAACCACCTCCAGTCCTAGTTTTCCACATGCAACTAGATCCTGTGTTAAGTAGTAGTGAATAAATGTGTATTTTAGATAAAAGGAGTGAATCACATACCACCTCAGAGCTGTCTGCTGTGGAGAAGTGGCTATCGCAGTCTGCTCCTTCAAAGTGGACTGTCCAGGTGCCGGGGGAGCGGGGGTGTGGCGTCAACCGACAAAAACCTGGATGTAAAACCATGTAGTAACATGTTATTAACTGAGATTAGAAATTAGAAATCATACCTCTCAGGACTCCAGTTAAATCTCTGGTTACATAATCGAGGCAACAACCTACTTTCCTTACTACTTACTTAGTATTGGTCATAAAAAGCCACTGGTGTCAGTTTGCGTGTTTATTAGGTATATTTTTTACGATACCCTTTGTCTTATCCCTAAATCTAACCTTGATATTGAGAGTACATCAACTCGTGTCTGAGCGGGCTACAGAAAAGCATTAATTTTCATTAATTTCCAGTGTTATGCTAAACTGATTGAATTATCTCAAAGTGAATCTTACGGATAAGAAGAGATAACATATTGTAATAACAGAGTGAGTAGGAGTACCTCTCTGGAGAAGTGGCTCCAGGAAATCCTGCAGTCCATTGGGAATACTGCGCACCACGTCACAGGAGTACCCATCCTCGGGGAGCAGGAAGGGCAGCTGTAGGTCTGGGTCCTCCTCCAGCTGCACCTCTCGCCCATCACTGCGGGCCAGTTCATCGGCCGTGTTCTCTGCTACTGCCACCACATGGTCAATCAGCTCCTGCAACCACAAGAACAAAACACACTGTGAGAAAACAGTTCGGTTATATATGAGAGTTGTATGCAGTTTTGAAAGACTAAACAAAACAGTTAAAATTGTTAAAGGCAAATTATGTAACATTTCTGATGGAGGGTCCTTTCAGTCTTCTTACCAGGATGTCTTCAATTACAAGTGTTTTTACTGCTCAAAATAAAACCCAGAAAAACATGTATTCTGTTTTGTGGACCTGTAACCTGGCATTGCCTGCTTGTCTCCATGGGAATAGATATGTTAAATGCCATATAGTGGAATATTCTTGACAAAGCAATAACTTTTGGGACTTGTGACCCCCTTGTGGCTGAAAAAGGCTGAAAAATTTGTCCAATAAAAGCTGGCATATGTATGGTTGCTAACACGATATTGTCTAAGCATTTACTCAGATTAAAATTAGGGACAGTTGCAGAGTTAACTAGTATCAAAGTATCATAATTATATGGCCTTTTAAAAATGTACATCTTACAGGGGGGATATAGGGCTCGTCGGGGGCACAGTGATAGTTGCTCATGAGGGCGTGCAGCTGCAGGGAGTTGAGTTTGAAGCAGGTATTGTGGATATTCTGGACGTCCTGCATCGAGTACTTGTCCATTGTGAGAAGCGTGGTGGCCTGAAAGACAAAAACAGAAATAAAGGCAAAGAAATAAATAATTTGTATGCCCTGTGAATCAGTCAGCTGACTAAAAGGGGGTGTGGTGTGCAACTGACAAAAGCTATAAAAATTATTAAGATCTTGCCAAAAAGAATGAGTAAACAGCATCGTCAATTAAAAAGACAAGTTCAACTGTCAGTCACTTCCAAAGCTTCAACTCACTCCATTCATTTTCCTAAATCTCCTAATTGTATAATGCAAGTAAAAATAATTTACCAAATAACAAAAATAAATAACAACTAAAAGACCACAGCCGTGATTATTAGACTTTCAAAATTCATGCATTTTGTTTTTTAGTGAAAACACAATTGATACTGAAATACTGGCACCTTCACCTAAAATTAGCAAAAACAGATCATAAGAACATGTCATTATTGAATCCACAATCTTTCAAAATAGACATGTCCATTACCTGCACTATTCTGCTGAGGTGGCAGTCTGCGGCCAGTTCCAGTCCCTGCTTCTCGGCCCAGGCCTCGATGTGGCTGAGCTGCTGTCGGAGGATGGCCCCCCAGTAATGACAGCACAGCCCCGAGTCACTGTCTGTCACCAGTTTGTTAAAGAGCCACATGTTTACGAAGTGGAAGAGCTGAGAGAAGAGCTGGATGGTCAGAGCAGCGTTCACTCGACAACGCCTCAGCAAAGACATGGCCCCTGTGAGAGTGTGCAGCACATCCTCTGGAGAGACAACAGCAAAGAATTGTGGGTACTAGTATAAGTAAAGAAAATGCGACACAACCATACAGACTACTATTGTTTCATTAAAGCACATCATCTCCTGCAGCAGTGATGGTTCTTAGGCTCCAGTCTACCTTGGAATTAAGAGACAAAATGTGTCCTCCTTTGTGTTGCTGATAAAAACTACTGCAGTCATTGTTTAATTCTATTTTACTTAGAGAGACATGCGATAGGGTCCATTAGAGAAGACCAGATTTTGACATCACTTATAAAAAAACTTTGCGTGGTTCAGTTCACATTATTGGCCTAACCATTTTTTTATTTAGCTATTTAATATTTTAGCTGTTATTGTAACACTGCTTTTTGGATCTACAGTTTTTCAAAATGTGTATTGCACATCTTTTTTGTCCAACTCAAATGAAAAATGTGTGTGCAGTCATGTGTGTGCAGTCTTGTGGTGATTTTGTCTGGCATGAGCTCTTGTACCATCACTATAGTCAACACGGGGTTTAATCATAGTTTAGACTTTATTTAGTCCCATTTTAGTTCTGGTGGTACTTGGAAAGTGAAATATTTTATCAGGTGGTACTGGTAGACAGAAGAATATTTGGAGATATTAACTACTGTAATACCTCACATAGTTTTGTTACCTATTTTGGGTCTCTGTGGATTATGCTCCTCTGGGTCATCCAGGAAGGCAGGCATGTAGTTATTCAAATCAGCTTGTAGACAGTGAACCAAGTACCTGCAAAAGATATACCATTATTAATATTACCTGAACTTATATGAACTTTTGAACATAGTTTGTGTGTTAGTATTTCATAAAATAGGCATGCAATGTAGTAATAGATTTTAACACTTTATAATAGCTACACTTTAATTAGTCTTAATAAACCATTAAGAAAGACTTACTCCATAACAGACACATAGTTTATTAAGAATGATTCAGGCTTAGAAAGTACTCAATACCCTACCCCAAATGGTAGCCTCACATTTCCCTTTTAGCTCCTTATACAGTATATCCATAGTTTTCATAATGATGAAAAATTCGGGCCACTGCCATAGTGATTAACAGTTTAAAACAAAATGGTCATAAAAGTCTTCAAAATCAATCCACTGATTAACTCACTTAAAGGCCATCTGGACAAGGTGTGCGAGGATGTCCTGAGCATCCAGTGTGATCCGGCTGAGGTCGCGGTCCTGCTTGATGAAGTTGAGCAGCTCTGAGGCGTTGGCCATCCAAAACGCCAGAGCGCCCGCAATGTTCTTCTGCTTCTGTAAAAGAGAGATGAGACAACGGTCTAGAGATGTTAGTGAGTAGGGACAACGGAGAGGAGGACGTGTTAAAAAGAAGAGGGGTTTCTGTTTTGAGTGACAGCCAGAAGGAGCAGTTGTTACTTCAGGGATAGAGTTATGCCCCACCCACCCCTGTCTCTTTGTTATCAGGAGTGGTCACTAATGTTGTCATGTTTGGTGATTGCAGGTAAAGCTCAGTTTTTCTTCAAATATTATGAAGGATAAGAGGCTGCATTTCACCTGTTATGCACGATACCAGTTCAGTAAGATGCCTATAATGGAGAAAACAACAAATTGGGAGTTTTTGAAGAATTATTTACTTCAAGCAAAAGTCTGGCTATATCCTAGAAGCATCACTCTTTAAACGTGAGATCAGATATGGTGAAAATATAGTTTGTATACTACGGTGAAATAGTTACCTCTCTGCTATACTTGAACAAGCTCCTAAAGATACACAAATTACACCACAACATATTATTACATAAGATTACATTTGATTTTAAATAATAATTGGATACATCTGTTGGAACATGAATCTGTAATGTAGTATAATTCAATGCTGTATGCCAGACTGTAAATGTACTCTTACTGTTAAAAATACTGCATAATAAATGTTTATGTAAAAACATTAGTGACCTCTTCTTTTCCCTGAGAGAACGCTGGGTATATCAGGTCATCTGAAACCAGTTATTATGCATCTCCTTTAAAGATTTATGAAAACATACTAGTTTTTAAAAATGACATAAAGCCTGGTGTCAAAGAACCTGATTGGCCCATACTCCACTGCTCACACATGTGCACTCGTCTATCCCCGCCTTGGGAAAACAAAAATAAACAAAATGAAGAATGTCCCTTGATTCAGACCAGCCAGAGAACAAGAAATGGAAGCAAGAGCATCCACAAAAGGAAAAAAAAAACACATTTAGGAGACATTAAATACACAGATGGATGAACAAACACATGGGTCCAGACAGACATATAAAGCAGAGGAGGTGGAGGTCTCTCTCAAACATGACACAGAATATATGCCAAGAGTTGGATGGGAAAGGAGTGGGGGCTTTGGCTTTGCACTGTTTTTGGTTTGTATTTTTAGTAGGAGGCAGGTCCAGGAAGCTGAATGGAATTAGTTGGTTTGATGTTGCTGTTGTTGCTTAGTTTTCCAGCTGTTGGGAGGATGGATTATTATTATAAAGAGCGAGTTCATTGGAGGATTGTTAGAGTGGAGGGAAAAGAAGCAGCAGCAACACTGGGGCTGGTCACAAAGCAGACAGAGAGGAAGACAGAGGAGATGTATGAGGTCGGCGACATGAGATAACATCATGGAGTAAACTGTTTTTAGTTCATTAGAGCCTAACATAATTATTAAATGAAAACCTGTACTGGGTATGTATAAAGCATAAGCTTAATTCAGGTGCTACCACATTTTGTAGTGAAATAAGCAACACAAAATAAACATTTATTAGGAGGAAAACTGACTGGTCCATATTTCCTATGTATATAGTGCATAAGAGGAATGACTGGTGAACTTGTAATAGCAACAGTGGTCAGTGAACCATGATGGGCATCCTCAGAAGAGGACTGGGACAATTGGAGGAGGCACTACAGTGGGCTAATGTGGAATAATTACATTACAAGTAGCCTTTTGAAAAATATTATACCAAAGTAGCCAGCTAAAGCTGTCCAATCTTCTCAGCTAAAACCAGTATTTAAAGGGAAGTTACCTGTAAAGATTATATTAAAATGCAAATACCTTAACGTGTAAATATTAGTCTATAGTTGTAATATGAAGTATTTCTAATGTATATTTTGTAATGTTTCAGTCATATCGACCACCTCAGAGAAAGAACATGTCCAGAAGACAGAGGGTGAGTTGGAGTCAGACTTCTGTAGCAGCCGCATGTACAGTATACTAGGGTCTATCCTACCTGGTCCCCTTCAGGAATCTCCTGTGTGAAGAAGAGGAAGAGGAGGAGGAGGAGGAGGAGGAGGAGGAGAGGAGGAGGACGTTCACAGGACAGAGAGAGAACACGTCAACAGCTACAGTATGGACACAGCCATGTAACGGACACACTACACACATGGGCATGGTTCACTATAAGACATCCTGCATAAGGCACATGGACTATGAGGAAGTGCAACAGAAAATGAACATGTGTGTCTTTGGTTTTAAGCATCACACATAGTACTTTAGTAGCTTATATCATTTTCCCATGTTTTCACAGTCAATACTTTCTTTTCAAAATGATCAAAACCAAAAAGGTATACTAAACCTATAAGTAAGGAAGATGTAATCAAAAGACATAGCACAGACAACACAAAACTACAGCTTTGACAAAGGAAGCTGCAGACATAAGACGATTCTTACAACTACTGCGCTGTAGTGTAAGACAAAAAGCATAAGGGCAAAAACAAAACAGCAACTTTAAGGGGGAATACTCACACTAAAGACATCCGATAAAGAGATGGAGCATATTATGTCTAATCTAATTGTGTATAGACTGTGTACTGACCTGTATGACTCCCTCCATCATGCTCACCATCTTGTTGACGATGGCGATGACCTTGTGGGTGCGTTCGGAGGGAGACATGTCGGGCCGGTAGGACGGGGACAGGACGAAGCGACAGGCCATATACAGGACGTAGGTGGGGGACAGTTTGAAGTGCACCGTGGAGCTGTTGGTGTAGTTGATGATTGCAGACAGAAAAGTGTCTTCAGCTGGACAAAAGACAAAAACAGAAATTTAGGCTTGTAATAGTTTTAAATATATTGAAATGCTTGTTCTGCATGTTGTGTAACTAAATGAATCATACACACACAACAGTAAGGAAACATCCAACTGGAAGGTTTAGCAAGAATTTATCTATGCTTTTCAGAGATCAATTCCTGGCTCTGACAATTTGCTGTCCCTCCCCTCTTTCCAGTTCTATTTGTCAAAGGACAGGCCAAGAATATTAAAATAAACATATTTCTGGTAGTTATTGTAATTAATTAGCTTTGCGAGCTTTCTTCAGTAACTAACACATTTCAAATGGACATCTTAAGCCCAAGGGAAAAAATTATTGTGCACACACCAAGTTATGAAGTAAATGGACAATGTTGCTTTAAATGGACAAATTGCTTTAAGACTGTATGGAGCATTTATTACAAACAAATGATCTAAAATAGAATAGAACAAACTCCATGCAGGTAACAGTTATTGGTAAATTATTTAAAGGGATCATATTGTGCCATTTTCTGATCTTTAAACAAACAGACCTGGAGTTGTGTTTTGTTTCATTCACAGATGTTTCACACGCAAATCCTGCAAATTTAGGTTCTTCTATCAAGCAGAAAACACTCTGTTCCAACCTGTGATGTCATGTGGTAATACAGGAAGTGCTTTTGTGTGTTTTTAAACTCAATACACCTTCACTGGAATCATTTGGATAATTCCTGGAATTGCTGCTCTCTACAGAACTAAAGGTAAAAAGAAGCTGTTAAATTGAAAACTACCATTACGTCACATCACAAGGTGGAACAATGCATTTTGAGCTTTGGAGATGTAGACAGACTAATAATGCAGAACTACTCAAACATGTGCGAAAGAAACAAAACACAATGTTTTTGATGAGGTGACAGCATTATTAAACTTAAAGCTTAAAGCTCACAAGAATTAATTTTGTGTAATATAGGACGTTTAATAATAGACAGGGTTGACATATGGCCCAATGCGTAGAGGATGAGACACTTTCCACACCTCCTTTGGGCTGGAAAAACTCATGATCTCACAAAGCGCCAAATATATAGTGACTATACACACAAGGAAGGAAGGACCTAGAACTAAGTCAATAAACACAAGTGTAGGAGAAGAGAAGGCAAACAGCACACTGGGCGTAAAAGGACAGGGAGTGTGGGAAACTGAAACTCAAAAATATTTAAAGTTATCATAGCAGTATGTTATGGTATATTTTTGGGTGCATTCATATTTGTCCTGGTTAGGTCCTGTTTCAATTTGTTTTAGTCCTGACCAAGTTGTAATAGTGTTATTCCCCAGGTTTTAATTTATGTGTTAAATGAAAACCAGATAAGCAGCCTTTTCACAGTACTTCAAATATGACAAATAACATGCAGAAATAACCGTCATCTAAGAATTTCTTTTAAGTTAACTGACTAAATATCTTACCATGTTTTTAATTTCATTGTTGCAGAATGAGCCATCCGATAAATTAATAGAGAAATTGAGTTACTGTTCCTTTAAGAAACCATGAGCCTAGTGCAAAATGGCTAACTAGTCTGAACTGTAACAGTGCATTGTAAACACCATGTGGACAGTAATTCAATAGTTTCCAGGTATTGACTGGTACATTACTGTGGTGAGTGAGCAGTGCTTACAGTTGTCTCTGAACTCGATGCTGGCCGGTAGAGTCATCTCTGGTCTGTCCCCCTGAGCGTCCTGAGACCTGTGGGACAAAAGGACAGTGTAGATGACAGAGCTGTTTGTGGGTAAATAAGGACAAAAGATCAGGAAGTGGGACTAACCTGCCATCCTGCTGCTCTGCTCGAATCATCGGCTTCACCATGCCCCGCTCCATGTCCAGTTTTCCTGAGCTCTGAAAAGACAACGATACAGAGTTGAGGACTTTAAAATATACACAGCTACAAGATAATATGTTATGGTTGCAGACAGATGAAAAATTATAAACCACACACACACAAGCACGTTTTAGATGTCCTACAAGCTGATCATCTAAACCCAAAGCTCTCACGCCTGCCGCAGTTTCCTCACTGCTTTTGGGAAGACTACAATTTGTCCCTGCTCTAAATTTGATCAAAGCCCTGTTTCATGTGGGCATGGTACATAACATATTGTGAGTCACTGACACGACTTGCTACGAAGAGGAAAAAAGTTGATTTTAAAAGTCAAATGCTAAGATTTAAATTCAAATATCTTGCATATATGCAATGTATAAAATAAAAAAAAGATGATGAACAGACTCAAGGACTAACGGAAAAACATGAGCCCAATCAAGGCGTGTTTACTGCCATGCTCATACCTTGCTTGTTGGCAGTGGCACTCCGCTGTGAACGTCTCCGTGAAGGTCAAAGGTTGTTTCCGGCACACTTCTGCATTGGACACAACAGACACAGCACACATGGGGTTACAGACCAGGAAGTGTGCCTTGTCCCGATGACTGTTTAGCACTGACTACTCGCTCTGAGCTAATCCTAGCATACACACACCACAAGGCAGAGGAGGCGGGGACAGAGGCAGTAGATGACAGCGTGTTTGTCATATGCGCATATAAACACACACCACTAATAGACTTAATACAAAATGAAAGCAGGTCCTGAGAGAGCCATAGTAATTAACTTTGAAGGACAGGCTTTGACTTTCCACGCCCGTATGACATCAGGCTAATGACGGCTGATAAATGGCACTGGGCAAATACACAGAGTAAACACAGAGCGAACGGAAAGATGCTTTATGACAGAGAGAGGTGAGCCAGCCTTTTAGCATAGAGTTCTCCTTGTTTTAGTTAGTAAAGGAACAATGCTTCAAAACATACTCAAAATACTTTTGTTTTAAATAGATGGATTATGTACCCAAATACACAGCAATGAAAGGCTATTAAGACACGTGTTTGTGCTCATTAGCGGGGATGATTTTTTTTTGCCTTGCCTCATCCTGACATTCTGACATTGTTACATAGTGTGTAACCAAAAGAAACATAGTTTGATAGATACACAATTTTGGAAAAAAAGGTCTTATTTGGCATAGAATTTGTATCTAAAACATGTAGCCCACTTACGTAAAGGTATTACAAAACTACTGAGATATAATATATGGAGAGTATATCCCTTTCACTCTTTCTTGGAATAAAACTCAACGCTACATCATGGTGCCAGTCTGGAGTCTGGAGACTTAAGCTCTCAAAGACAACATGCCATGTGCCAGACCCCTCTCTCTAATCGGCTTCATTGAAAGGATGTGTCTGAGATCAGTCAGAGAAAAACATTGGAGCAAAGCCTAGAAAACCACAGGGAGAATCTACGTCCCAAACATCTCCTACTCCTTCAGACTGATATGACACTTCGCTGTGTTAAATGACAGCTGGCATTCAGTTTGTGAGGCTTTACAGGCTCAGACCAGCTCCATACATCAAGTCCAATCACAGCATCAATTACAGAGACGCTCACTAAAGAGAAACAGCCTGAAAGACCTTACCGCAAACGAGAAACAAGAGCAGTTAGAATGAATGCTAACACACAATGGCAAAAATGCCCAGACTTGAATTTCTGAGTCTTGGATTCTTCTTAATGAAGTTAAAATACCTACATTAAGAATTTATATTGTTTACAAACCTCCGGAAATCCATGCAACCAATACATAAGCTAACTTGGCAGAAGAATTTTAGTAAAGATTTGTAAAGGTAAAACAACAAACATACCTCCATTTGTTAAATATTGGCCAACTTAAAAAAGAATATTTCCAAACTCTAAATGTAGTCATTTTACTCTTTCTTTGGTCCATGTGTGAAAATGAGGCACAGTCCACGCCCCATCTCGTGCCTGCCAGATTACAGGGCCCAGGACGTGTGCTCATGTTCATATGCCTGCTCTAAAAACCCACACAGCCCCTCTCCCCTCCGCCCCTCTCCTTCATCTGGGACACAGGGTGCAGCCACAAACCTCATCAACTCTGCTTTCAGCTTCAATGACAGACTAACTATAAGGAAACATGAAAGACAAAAGAGGAATGACTTATATAAGCTGTATATGAAAAATTACAATGGATGCAATACGTTTGGAAGAGAGCTGTTGGGAGAGTAATATTCAAGAACATTAAATTTAAGCTAGCCTTTAGTGAATCATATACAGAAAAAACAATGAGATTGTCGTTCGTTTTTTACCCAGACTTGTGCCTTCCTCTCATCATGGCTGCCGTTTGACCCTTCCCCCCTTGGTCGAACATGGGGTCCACAAATTTGAAGACATGTGCAGAGCCAAACTGAATGGTGGAGCCGGAGCGCAGCACGGTTGTCTCTGTGATGCGCTGTCCATCTACAAACGTATCTGCGTCCGGACCGTGGGGCGTTACAGTGACCATGCCCTCACTGTGCATGAGGTTACAGTGGTGAGGGAGGATGCCCGGGCCCAGCAGCTGTGCACAGACAGGAATTAGACTATTGGATGGTATTGTCACGATATTAAAAGTTCAAACAGACTCGATACGCAATACGATACCATGAGGATAATAAAAACATGTGATTTTTCAACATTAAATAATAGTACTTTCTTTTATATTACCATGTTAAGTTATATCTATGTAATCTCTCGTCGTCCCGGTAGATTCCAAAGTGTACACAAAGCGTAGTCTATGTGCGTATATACTAGTCTATGTGGTCTTATATTTGTACAGATACAACTCAAGATAATTCTAAAGCTATTCAGGAAAGGTTCATTTCTATCCTGTGAATGTGACTGTTCGTATCAATACTTGCTCAAATTAGTATATAGTTTTGATACTAGTTTTAGTATTGATTAGTATCTGATTTTTTATACTTTTGACAAACCTAAACGGTGAACTATAAAACATCTCTATCTCAAATGACAGACTGTACACTTCCATAATGATTTTGCATAAAGTGATTCTCATATTGAATGAAGGCCAGTGGACAGTTCACTTTCCAACTAGACAATAGCTTGAATAAAGTTGTAGATGCACATGGAAAATAGTAGTTACCTGTATGGCCCCATCATCTGTGCAGTCAGAGCCCACTTCGGTGATACTGTGTTGGAGCCGGTAGAGCTTTGGTTTGTCCCGCGAATCAGAACCGTCTGAACAAAATGTCAACACATTTTAACAATGGAACATTTTATCAACATTTGTCAAGTTATATAGAAAACAATGTGTCATCTACTGAAATATCCATTGCTCTTAAGAGACAAAACATTCTTTTTGGGACAGATGAGGCAGAGTAAAGTTAGTGAAAAGGATGATTAGTTAAAGCTGTGCAGCAAATTAGTTTGCAATGAAAAATATCAGAAATTCTGCTGAAATAATATGTTGGTATTCATCTGTAAATAAATGTTGTATTGAAAAAAAATAGAACCAATCTGATCATCTACAGTGCAGCTTACTACACAATCAAACCCATTTATGTGTATGTGTTTTGTGCCCCAAAAGTGCAGCAGGACTTAGTGAAAGAAAACGGGTGCGCTGTAGTTGTTTTTACCTTCATGGTGCCGATATGCGTAGTAGGCATAGTGATTCCCTCGCCCTATGCAGGCAGACAGGCAGCAGGCAGGTACCAAGAGGAGGAGACATGCACAAGGCCCCACACACACACATAAACACACACACACCATGCCACGAAGAGGAAGAGAACAGACAGAGCAGAGGGTGAAATCGCAGCCAGGAGGAGAGCGCAGCATCACCTGGTTAAACCCATATACGCACTCACATTCATTCACTACAGACAATGTTAAGAAATAATTCCCAATCCTAACCCATTAGTGTTAAAGCTCAAAGAGACCATTTTGTGTAATATAGGACCCTTAAGTCATGTTAAAACGTTGCTACCTTCCCCAAACCCTACCAGGAGTTATGTTTTGTTTTATGCACACATGTTTGAGTAATCCATTATTATTAGTATGTCCACATCTCCAAAACTCTGCTCTGTTCCACATTATGATGTCACGTAGTGGTAGTTTTCAAGTTAATAGCTGAAATTATCTGTATGATTCTAGTGAAGGTGCATGGAGTTTCAAAAGACAGATGAGCACTCGCTGTATTATCACATGACATCACAACGGTGGAATGTTTGAATGAAACAAAACACAACTCCAGATATGTTTTGGATGAGGAAACATCATAACCTAGATCAGAAAACTGTAATATGTACCCATTAAAAAAGAATTAACCATTTTGTGCACTATGATGTCTTCATATATTTGCCTGGATTGTTTGGAACTTTTGGAATGCAATAAGGTTCAATTTAGAAATGTGATCCATTCTTAAAATAACAATAACAAATGAGATGTTTAAAAATTGGCATTAAATGTTGCGTGATATTCAAGTATCTATCTATTTATCTTTCTAGTCCAGATACTTTAAACTGACTGTGGTCTTAATTATACGTATAGAATACCAGACCCACACTTTCTCACACACTCTGAGCAGAATACTGTTTAGTTTCAGATCTTGGCAGTTTTCCAGAGACAGTGACCCGTCAACCTGACAGTAGATGGAGTAGATGTGTTAGTATAAGCACTCAATGGGACGTTTAACAAGAGCTGTGTCCCCGGTAGGCCCAGTCAGTTAATGGCATGAGAGGGAATGGGGTCAGTAGAGGGACACGCCAAGCTGTTAGGGCTGAAATAAGACAACGCTAAGAAAAGAAAGCTCCGAATGCTCCAAAGGGGCTCACTTTGTTCATTTTTGTATGTTTGAGCACATTTCATGATTTACTGTTGTTTTAACTTGCCCTAAAACCCCAATGCTGTCAAAGCAAAAAAAAATAGGGACTATGTGCTAAAATCTTATGCAACTAGTCTTAAGTAAAATGTTCTTTGTATATAATAACTTTAGTGTTGATACAGAGTCTAAATTGTTTACAAAATGCAAGTACGGTGACAGAGGTTAAAGGTCATAGGTCACGTACAGTGTTGGTCCCAGGCAGACCAAATATCCAGTGATCCATTATGGGTTTCCACTGTTTCTGTATAGTGCATTTCGAACTCAAAGGGAAATCCTGTGATCACAAGGCCACTAAACCGCAGCACAGTAGGAGAGGCAGAAACATCTGGATCCCATAATGCCATGTGTGATTTACTTACCTCCTCAAAGAAAGGATGTACGCTTCACCTTTTGCTCAATCTATGTTGTATAGTATTTGCTAGAACTACACTGCTGCCTACTGGTCACTAGCAGCCACTACAACTACGTGACTGCTCTCTAAATGTGGAAGTTTGAATGTAGATCTTGTGTTTTTACCTGGGCTCAGCTCTACTAGATAAGGCAGTTTCTCTGGCGGCAGAGATCCGTCCTTCCTTAAGCCCTTTTCGTCCACTTTCCTCCCCTTCCGGCCTGGATAATCGGAAGGTCTCTTCTTTAGCTGAAATACTAGTGCACCTGAAAACAAGGCACAGACATTAAAAAAAATCATCCTTATTGTAAAAATCACTCCCAACTGCTACGAAGTCAGATCTAGTGCTCACAATGAACTACTAAAACAATTTAAAACAAAACCAAAACAGGATAGATTTTGGAACACTTTGGTTACAACTATGTCAACATCCTGTCAAAGGATTTTGTATACAGTTACAGCTCATGAAACTTAATGAAATGCAGGCATTCATCTTCCATATCACTACATCTTGACACAAATACTTAAATGTTAACCTGCTTGACTGCGCAGCAATTGTGTAAATAGGGAATTTGTATACGTGACACAATTCAAACTACTCGTATCAAGTAAAGAGTAAACTTTGCCACTTTGAACAAGGGCAATCCTGGAATTTCAACAATCCACAACTTCTTGGACATAGCTACAATTTAACATTTTACATCATAACATTTTACAGCACAGACTGACTAGACACTACAGTAGAACACAAAAAATTGTAATGACTATATGTAAACAGTAGGAGGTGGTAAATACAGAAAAATGGAGGGAGAAAATGTAACTGGTTAATGTACAATTAATACTATTCACAAATAAAGTACTTTTGAGCATGTTCCATGTTACCTCTGTCTGTTGGCCAGTCCCTGAAGATCTGCAGCGGGCATTCATTATCATCAAGGATCACTTCTTTACCCGACTTGTCGTCTTGCTGCAAAACAACATAGATAGGAACTGATGGACAACATAGAAAAATACATTAAAAATATAATGCAAATCTAGTCATTACATTTTCAGCAGGTATTTTGTGACAAAATCTAGTGGCAAATCTCTCTTGACAAAAATACTGGTCAAACGCTTCTTCTCTATTGACCACTGCAGTAAAGGTTGTGGCAGGAAGAACCTCCAGCTTACATTGTTTTACTTAATTAAACCTCAATTAAAAAGGGAGGAACAAAATGAAAAAAGACAGCTAGCTTCTTATATGCTTAGAAATGTAGATGAAGATGTTGAAAATATTATGAGAAAGCTGGCCAGGACCTATTTACCTTAATACAAACCATTAATAATGATGAATACTGTCTTCCCTGTAAGTACAGTACCAATCTGAGCACGTACAGTCTCTACCAAAAACTCTGCTCTTCATGCTGCAATAATCATATAATCATATTCTCATGTCTCATAAATAGTGCAATTTTCTCCATTTCATCTCACAAATGTGTGTAGCTGCTGCTGTCCCACATCCCAGCTCAGCCGCCTCCTCCCTTAGGACATCAGCAGCACACCACATGCTACGAGCCACATACGCTGCCTGTTTCTCCAGCCCTTGCTAAGCTAATGGACTCTCCCTGTGTCTTCAGCTCATCAACAAACTGCTTGTGTGTGTGCATGTCCATGTGTGTGTCTATAAGTGTGTACAAAGTCTCCAGAGAGTCTTTGACTGCAGTGACTGTGCAAGCTGAGTTGATATCATGTGATTGGCTTCCACTGTTAAAAGGTGCAGGGAGAGCATCTGCTGCAGCCACGGTGGAAATGACAGAGTAATAACTATAATTAACCATTATATATGTCTAAGAAAAACAAGTACAGTTAGGGGAAATGTCTACTTATAACATTGGAGTTACAGAAGCTTTATAGAAAGAGAGGGACTGATTTTACCTTTAGTTCTACAGTGAGTTCACATACTACTGTACTCTATTTTATTTTGATAATGTTTGGATTAAAAATGAGGGTAGTGCAATAAAATGGTTTCAAATTGTTAATGATCGATTTGGGTCTTTTTAAATCGTCAGGGTTACCCATTAGTCAATAAAAGTTTGGATCAGAGTTTGGACATTATAAGAATAAACTGAAATTTTATTGTTGTTAAATTGCACTGGTGCAGCATTTTTTGTTGTTCAAACCAAACTTTAAAACCGCTTATTTTAAAGGTCTTATTCTCGTTCATGAAAGGTAATATTACAATTTCAATTGAATTAAAAACAGTGATTGATCAATGAGAAAAAAAATAATAATTTACTTAGAGCATATTACCCAGTCCCACCCTTGATATAAACAGGCTTCTTCTGAAAGAGAGTGGTATTGTATTTTTCAACTTGGCTTAGTTCAGGTCAAACCAAATCCAAGATTCCTCCATCATAAAGATTTTAGTTCTCTTTGAGTGTATTGATATATTTATTAGCAAAACATGCTCGAGTTATTTACATATTATTTTACATGCGTTATTTACGTAAAAGTAAATTACCCTTGCTATGCAGTACTCTCGGGGGTTCTCCTTCTCCAGGCCGTACTTCTCTAGCGCCTCCACCACAGCAAAGTCTGCTGTGTCCCTGGTGGAGAGCAAGATGGTCTTGTATGGGATGTTGGGCTTTAGGCTGTCGGCGTATATCCGCAATGTGCCTCCTAGAACATAACAGCAGACTTTTAATGAGGCAAGTCACGAGCTAACTTCACAGTGTCAAGACTATGATCCATCAACAGACAACAGACAAATGCCAATGCACACAATAGTATAGTAAGGCAGTCCACTTTGCAAAGATACTGTCAAATTAACTGGACTCAAATATTTATGTGTAAAGTCTAATTATCCATTATCTGGCATTAGGCCTGTCACGATAACATATTTTTAAGTTTGATGTTTTGGTAAAGTAAATATAGATGATAAACGATAATATTGAAACTGATTAATGCCAATGATGCGATAACCCAAGAGCAGATTTAAACCATAAAAAAACTATTCTAAATCTACAATACTGTTAAGAAAGTGCAAGCTGCAGCAGAATAAAACACTTTAGTCCTTAGTTTGCATCTGTAATGAGTTATAGAAGTTATTTATTCAACCTTTTACATCTTAAATCTTATATAGCCAAAAAATAACCAAACATTTCCCAGTACTGCAAAGAAAATGCACACACAATAAATACTGACCCAAAAAATATATTGTCCCAACTTTCATACACTGAGCGATAAGTTGATGTAGTGATTATCGTGACAGGCTTATCTGGCATGGCTAGAAAAATGTTATTTATATACGCAGATTTGTATGTGTGATGTGGCAGGTTTTTCTTCAACACGTCTATGATAGGTTTCAGCATAATTTCACAGAGAGAGTTGGGGAATATTTTTTGCAATGAAATGCTCAAAATGTGAAAAGGTGCATAGCTTTAGGCTAGTAGCAGTGTTTGGTAATGTATTATATTTAGTAAAGTATAGCCCAGTAGTGAATCAAAACCTCTTGAACCAAAAAACTAAAATGCACACAAGAACAATGCCAAAAATACATTATGTTTATGTCACCATGTACCTACTCCTGGGATTTGGGGGTGTGACAACCACAGTGTTGCTCATACCAGTTGTAAATATAAAGACGGCACCACATTTCCTTTTAGGGGAAAGTGGATCTGCACGTCAACTCAAAATTATCACCTCTAGTCCACAGGGCAGCTATCAGCAGGAGTATTTTGCGAGGCATGACACAAAATAAGCTCTTTAAATGGCACTTTTGGTTGAGAAACACGTCACTGTCTAGCCACAAGCTGTACTATCCCAGTGGGCACACGTGGATGGAGGTGTTTTTAGCTTCTGTGCACTGCTCCGTCCGTCTGTTGGTCTGAGAGTGTGAGTCAAGGATTACCTAATCCCTCCAACTGTGAGTTTGCATCATTCATTCAGCCACTGCAGCAGTGTCTATGTGTAAACAAGCCCAGGCAGGTCTTCCCCGCTGAGTGTCACAGCAAAATGTTCAATTAAGATACATGTGCTATTATTATGCATGTGATGCAAATCAGTGTATAAATGACACTTCACAAGCTTCACAGACGATATTTAGAAACTCACAAAAAAAAAAAAAATGTATTTCACTTTAAATGGTATGGTTTTTACTTGTCATACAGTATAAAGTAATTTTTTTTATTTTTTTAGGGAAAACAGAAAAATAAACTTCAGGTGGTTTGCAAATATTTAGCCATAAAATCTTTCCAATTGTTTCAAAATAAACAAAAAAAAGACATGGTAGTAATGCTCTGAGGCTGGTGAAATAGATCTTTTCAGCACCTTGAGCCATGCTAAATTACAGTTAAATTATTAGTTAAAAAATACAAAATATTAACAGATAAATATTTTTATTCAATTTTAGCTTTTTATCTAAATTTACCTGTGTATATAAGTGGATATTGTCATGATATTACAGTCAAGATGAAAACTGTTTAATTGTGTTTCTTGAAGCTGATGCCAAAATGCCCGATAAGAAAGGTACATTGCCGTTACTAAGATTTAAGCTTTGACTAAGTTTTCAGGTGAACCTACCAGAGTCTGGTCGACCATCACTGCTCATAAACTCCTGCATGCGCTTCTCCAGTTTCTGCTGCCTCCTCCTCTTCATCACCACCTCAGGGTTTGAGATGGTCCTGGTGAAGCTGGTCTCTGGCATGTCTTTATACACCTCTGCTGCCAGACGACTGTTCTCTCTACATCCCAAAACACCCCAAGACACCAGCAATAAATAAACGCAAACTTCAATAAGAGAAGCCCGCAGTAATAAATAAGCACTAGACAAACGCAAGAACAAGGGGTGAAAAGGGCATCTTGCCATTCTTTCAGCTTTTTGGAGGATTATGTTTTTCTTGGCATTAAAAGCGACATATTCTCCAAGGACTAGGAGAAGTGCAGGCTGGACAATGAGATAAATGTGTCCTACCCGTCCTCTCGGCACAGACTCTGGTCATCTCCATCTGGGATCCGGGCAAACTCCTTCTCCCTCTTTTTCTCCTTCTTCTTCTCCTTCTTGGATAAAGTCCTCTTGAAGTTCTGGATCACGCCGTCCTTCTCCTTATCAGGCCCATTACTCTGGCTCTTCTGTAAGGAACAAAAAGACAAGTTTATATAAATATATAAAGACAAGTTTATATATTTGAAGATGTGTTTACAATTTTAACATTTTTCTTGCAATTAAATTGAGCATGTGGGTGTTTATAACAACAACAAAAAAATACATGTTTAAGGAGATTTGCCAAATCAAACAAATCAACATGCAGTAGAAATATGAATGTAAATACACTTCATGCAAATGGTTAATATTTGGAATATCCCTTTTTCCTTACATAAATATTTCAATTGCTGGAGCTTATTACAACAACTATGGGCCTGAAGCAGATGTACACTTTCTAGTAATGAACTAGTGTCAAAGGAGTAAATAGTGAAAACTATACACATTCCACATCAAGACACATTTATTGGCAGTTGCTGACCTTGGGTAAAATATCGTTTTCATTTTTCAGCACAAAGCGTCCTTCTCTGTCGTCTTTGTTCCAGTTAAGTTGAACTACTAAAGGCTTCTCGTCCAAGTCCAGCTGCCGCTCTTCTGAGAAACACAAAAACTTAAATATTCAAAAATACCTCATCAGGGAAATGGCCAGCTTAATCAAATCTCTCCTCACCTCCGCTGACATGGACCTCATACAAGGAGTATTTGGGTGAAGACAGCATCCTCATGTCTGGTCTGAACTTCTCGGCTAACGTCTCGATGACGTCTTGTGTCGTGGCTGTGCTGGACACTCGAATGCATTTTGTGGCAAAGTTACCAGCCACACGGTCCTGGAAGTAAAACCGCATCACACCATGGAACTCCAAGTCCTGAAAAACACAGAAATATATTTTAGGACTATATGGTAAATGATCAAATGTTTTATATAATCACTTTTGCACCTTCAAAGCACTCAAAGCACTTTACATCATGGAACCACTGACCCATTCACACACACACCGGTGTATGCAGACATTGGGGGCAAGGAGACTTAGGTGTCTTGCCCAAGGACTGCAATCATCTCAGGGAGCTGGAATCACACCGCCAACCTGTGGGTTAGTGGATCTGTCCGCTCAACCAATGACGTTTTAGTTTTTTCTTTATGTTGAGAGCAGGATTCGAACTGCCAACCTTCGTATCAGAGGACAAACACACTACCAACTGAGCAACTACCGCACCCTTATACAAAAACACATGCAAAATTGATGGTTTTGTTTTAACATATGTTCTGTGTACAATATAAAAAGGGCCGACTCAATAAGGCGGAAGGGGGAGGCTTATCTCTGCATGTATAAAATAACTGGTCATTAGAGGACATCTTTTGCCCGCAGCTTGACTTCGACATTTCTGTCACACTTGTGAAATTGCATCATTGCGTCTTGAAGGCACATGACATCATTTTGAGTGCATGGTGTGAGGAGACTGTGTGAGCAGCTCCACTGTTACAGCAGGAGAGAAGAGCAGAGGAGAGGGCTCAGAGCCAGAGAGAGAAGAGAGGGAAAGAGAGGTGAGAGAGAACAGAAGGAGATAGAAAGAGAGAATCAGCACATGGTGACACTGATGACAGCAGAGGGTTGTTCTGTCACTGTTCATACGTCCTCAGGACTGAGCACTGGCCAACTGATTAAATCATGAACTCAACATTATAGTCATACAATCAAATATATCAGATTTTTGATTCTACCAATTTGCAAAGTACGAAATGATGCATGCATTAGAACCCTGCATACAGCTCTGCTCAAACTGTATCTGTGAATTCCCTCATTGTCATTTAAGCAGATCTCTTATCTCAAATGGGACTTGATAAATCTTTTAATCACAGTGTGAACTCCTCGGAATATTTACACAACACATTTAGTATCAGGTAATGCCTAATCTGATTTCTCCAATGATGGTGTGGGAACTTTTTCTACTATAAGAACAAGCTTAAAATGCAACCGCATATTTAAAGGCCACGCACTGTGTTGTCTCTTGTTTCAAGTGAACAAACTGTGCATAAATACATACATTATGAAGCTACGTGGCCACAGACATAAGAACCCAGAGGTGCTGACAGAGGTGAAGTATGCAGCCTTTCTGAACTTAACTGAGTGGGTAAGACGGATATTTAAGAGGTTGCAAGTTCCACTGTAACCACAAATAGGGTGTAGTGTAGGTATGATTGGATAATATAATCGGGTTCACATCAGGTTTTAGGCTGTGCAAATGTAAGGGAAAAATATGTAATCAGGCAAACTAGATTGTTGCCTATGAATAAACTTAAAGATGAAAGTGTTTTTAACGTCTCCATGGTGACAGGCCACTTTAACAGCGAGTTGAAAATGCTATCCACTTTTTAAGGTTGCAGAGTCCTATCACTGCAGCTTGAGTACTAACACTGTACTCACTATGTTACAATACCTTTACTGGACTCCATATTATTATTATTATTACTAGGCTAAACAGCTTTAGAAGGCTCACACAACTTGAAAGTACAGTCTAGTTCCTTTAATTTAGAAATGTTTCCTCCACACTCAAACTCAACTCAAAACAGGATGCCGGCTACTACCTGAGCTAACCCTATCACAGTCACTTTCGATAGCTGCGTTTACATTTCTCGGCTTTCAAAGTTAAGTCCTTCAGATGTCAGCCTCCCCTGCCTCTGTGTGATAACAAACAAAGACAGTGGAAATAGTGAGTGTAGTTTCGATAGGGTGAAGGGCGGGGTCCGGGAATGTGTGTGCGAGTTGTGATTTACAGCAGGAATGTGGGTCAGGCTTGTGTAACCGTTGGTAACAGTTACTGTGGAGACATCGGCTCACTCGGGTTCAAAAACACAAAGCACTGTGTTTTTTTTTAAAAAGCCAAAAGAGAGTAATTAACGCGCTGCCAAACATTTAGTTAAACTCCCCCCATAGATTCAAGAAGATGGTACGGGCCGGGCCGGGTCAACGCCTGTTCCCACACCTTTAACATTACAGCGGCACAGAATACTTTTGCAGTCCATACCTTAATGCCTACACATGCATTGTTTAGGGTCAGAGCTACTCCTCCTTACCAACAATATGCACTGTATAGTACATTTGAGGTACCATTGCTGCTAAATATATTGCTATGCCAGCATAATAAGGCATGTCTAAAATACATCAGATACTACAAAAAACAAACAAACATGTAATGCAATAACATTAAATACAAAGAAAAAATGAAAGAACAAATATAAAATTGTAATACTGCGCAACATTTCAGCGTAAGAACTGCCTCCCAAAATGTCAATTATGATAATGCAACAGGCAGCAGTCATTCAGCTATGAAAGGAAAACGAACTAAAAATAAATTAGATCTAAATGCCAGTCTATCTTATATTGTTATTACCAATTGAAATAAACCAAAAACATTCAAGTACCTCACTATCTAAATAGGGCCACTGATCAGAGGCACATCCCCACATCATGAGCAGAAAAAGATTTGAAGATAGTCTGTTTCTGTCAAAAGAGAAATTTGTTTATGTGGGAGTCGGCTATGTTTGATCCAGTTTCAATCACTGCTCTGCTAATTAGTCAATGAGTAGTAATTACAGTCTATTAGGCCTGCATCGGGGATAGCTCCTGTAGAGAAGGGTTTACACGAGGGACCAGAGCGAAGGAGTGATACCTGTAACCAAAGTGAAGACAGGACTATTTATGGCACACAGGCAAAGTAGGCCACACAATAGATAGCTGTTATCAGGCAGATAAAAGCTCAGGGAGGAGGAGAAGCACATTTGAGAATAGAATGTTCTGACTGAGACTTGAAGAAATGGCAAAAAAAGGTTTTCTAGTTAGATTTCATTATCTTGAAATGTAAATGTTGTAAATAATGCTGCAGTTTTTTGTAGCTCAACAGAAAGTTTACTCCTTGTTTAGGGGAAAATACACTTTGGGGTATTATATTTTTCCTATAAACCAACAGATTAGAACTAATGTAGTAGAGGGCAAACAAGGGTAAAGTCAAATATCTCATAAGCAGCACAATATCAGATGTAATTTACCAGACAAATGAAGCGTAAAAGTCAACGTTTGCCAATGAAATGTCATCATCAATATATGAAGTTCAGAGTACTCAGTACAATTTTATTTATATAGAACATTTAAAACACAACATAAGCTGCCCAAAGTGCTTCACACAAAGTCAACAAAAACATATATATATATATATATATATATATATATATATATATATAAAAAATACAACACATAAGCAAAGGACAATAAAACATTACAACACCAAGACATCCTGCCAAGCAAGAACCAAATGCCAGAGAGAAGAAGTGGGTATTTAGTCTGGTCTCAAACTGCGCTACAGACTCAGAAACTACAAAAAGTCTTAGGATTAGCCATTCAATGAGTTAAATGAAATGTGCTCTCTTGACAATATAATAAAGTATACAATTGTTGCAGTATTAGGATCATAAAATAGAATTAGCTTGTGACTTCATGTTATTTGAGAGGGACTTGTTCAATGGCACAAATCAGCTCATGGCACAAATGAGGGCTCATAATTCCAAGTAACCATCCAACGTAATAAGTTCCAACTAAATTTTCACTCTGAGGAAGGAATGTTGTTGACATACTGGCACAACGCCCTTTGAAAACTGTCACTTAACTCATTTCAGTGTCTCCAATTCTCATACAAGAGAAGCATCACTGCCTCAAGCTCCAGCCCTGAACTAAAAAAGGCACAAAGTCATTTTCCACATGAAGGGGTCAAACCTGCTCTGCTCCTATAGCTTTTAATCCATGGCTGAACCTCCACCTCTTCCTTTTATGGCAACAGTGAGTGGACAGTAAACGGCGTCGCATGGGTGTCAGAGATAACCTTATGTTTGGGTCCAGCGCCGAAAGGTTATGAGGTCACACGCAGCTGGGGTCAAAGTTCAGGTGTGTGTCTGGATGAAAAAGTGCGAGTGCTCCAGCGGCTTCACCTGGCCTCTGTATGTCAGATTTAGGGAGGTTTTAGAAGTGAATTTTCCATGGTGACTTTTCTTTCCTCAAGTTTTATCGGACTAGCTTCACGCTCAGCTGGGGTCCTCGCACGGAAGCACTCACAAAAAGAGGAAATTTCATGGTTTGGTGGGTTCAAGCTGCTCTACACTGGTGGGGTTATCTGCAGCTAGAATGAAACAGCAATGAAACTAGAAAGTGATACAGCCAGGAGGGAAACATGAGTGAGCTACATGAATAATTCTTAACATTTGGAGAACACATCCAGGCCTTA
The DNA here is from genome assembly GCA_019594935.1 of Periophthalmus modestus. Lineage (NCBI taxonomy): Eukaryota > Metazoa > Chordata > Actinopteri > Gobiiformes > Gobiidae > Periophthalmus > Periophthalmus modestus. The sequence goes on from JAIEZT010001328.1 coordinate 15,734,170, forward strand.
ATCAAAGAATAGTTTGTGAACCAGGATACAATACAAAAAGGGTTGTTGCTGACTAACACTGTTTATAAGGATAGACATTTAACATGAGCTCTGAGGCTTTCCCTGGAATCTTCAACAAAAAAAACATTAACTTTCACTTTCGATTTTGCATTTGTTTAATTATATATTTTTATTGCTCAAAAATACCTTACAAAAAAAAAAAAGGCACTGCTTTGAGCACGGGTTGCCTCTCTACAAATCTGATCTGTAACCGCCGTCTCGCTGGTCTCCTTTGAGATAGACAAGTTTAATGCCAAACTGAGGAACATTCCAAGCAACTCTTGCAATGTAGCAGATAGTGCATCTTTGAATCGTATTTTATAAAATCTTTAGAAAGTCAATAAATAAACTGAAGAATGAAGCTTGCTGGGATGGAATTGCATGTAGTATATTAGTAAGATACAAAGAAAAAATATGAAAAAAATGTAAAACAATTTACATGTTTGAAATTATTCTGCTATAGGCAACAACAACAACTGCTCTCACGCGCATTCATTCAGAAATGGCAGTACAAAGAAGACAAAACATGTTACAAGAAACAAAAACTGCAAGAATGCAAGAACCAACAAAACCTAGGAACGCAGATGACATTCAAGACTAATCTCACACCATGGCTGCACCAGACCAAGATTAAGCAAAAAAAAAAGCAGTTAAAAAGGCTCAACACTGAGCTGGTTTACAGAAGTGTTCAAAGTTGACTTGGAGCCTCAGGGCTCACTTCTACTGTACTGTCAGCATGTGATATTACTGCTGGGTTGTGCTCTGTTTGTACATGTGTTATTGTCTTTGTCAGAGACACTCTGGATTTACTGAGGTCTTCAGCAAATAACAAGCACACATTGGTGTAATCTCATGAAACTGCAGCATTTTAAAGGGATATTAAGGGATACAACACATCGGAAACGATCAGCAAGACACTGCAGAACATGCCCACAAAAAAGAAGAGCAAAGGAACGCAATGAATTAATAATCGATTGTATTCTTACCTGATCTACGGGCAGTTTATAGGTGAAGAAAATTACTATACTTAAGTCCATTATAGTGGGCTATTTATTACTAAACAATTGTTTCATTTATAATGGTCTAGGGAAATAAGTTGCAAATTACCATTCAGTGGAAACATATTTGCTTTATGTAAAAACATAAAATAACACAATACCTCATGCATTTCGTTATAATAGAAGGACAGTGATAGTTGAGCTGGTGCGCACCATTACAGCTTATAGCTTTCATAATTCACTGCAACCAGTGTATTATATGGCATTATTTCCACAGCTGGTGTGTAGTCCATAAAATCCATGCATAACAATAAATACAATCATAAGTGTATCGTAAATGTATTGGCTAAGATGACCACCCACTTCAGCCACACACACATAATGGGCAGATGGGCACAATGTAATAACTGCTGGGTGCTTATTTGAAACAATCTTCTGCTTGCTTCTTCAAGGTTTCATGCCAACATCACCAACTCAAACCTGCACCTGAAACCAATAGAATCCCCTCATATGATATCCAAACAGCACAGATGCTTTATTTGATTAAATCCCAATATAGACCTGGCAAATACGCCGAGCTGGTTACCATAGTGAGTCTGAAAGTTTATTCCTCTGGCATTAAAGCGCTGATGAGACAGGAGAGAAGTGAAGGGGAGCGAGTAGAGGGGCTTTTGAGAGACGCACAAATAGAATCCAGCTGCTGTGCGTCATCCCGCTGTGCTGCTCAGACACACATGTAGAGTCGAACATGAGCCTAATGAAATGAAGCCAGTCGTGTTGTTCCTGCCCCACCTGCACTAACAAGGGCATTCCTCCTACAGGCAAGTCCAGGGTCCAAGGTCTGGGTCGGATCACTCTATGTTAACTTCAAAGGCTGGTTCTCTTATAGACCAGAAGGAGGCGCTAAAGAAGGAGGCTATTTTTACAGGTGATGTCCATTCCCTTCACTGGAATGTCCAATGTATAGTGGAATATGACCCACATAATGGCAAAGACATCTGACTTTCCAGAAGAGGAGTACACTGCAAGAGTTAGTCAGAATAAATAACTACATAGAGCCTATTTGTTGTTAATTAGTTTGTAATGAAGTCAAATTTGTTGCAAACCAGTAGAGATAATATTGTAAAAGCAGTAGGGTCAAAAATGATATATCTGTGTGCATCTCACTATCAACCATTTTAATTGCCCACAAATGAGGAAGTAGGGTGCACAGATAGCAAGTTAATTGCTGTTACTCTGATGTCAAATGTCTGCTCTGGATTCTGAAAGTTGTAAAAAAACACTTATAAACTCATTGTATATGTAAAGTTTGGTACCTGGTGATAATAACATCTATCATCTGGGAAACACCATTGTAGAGAGCAGGGTCTGAACTTAATCAATGGATTTTAATCGTTAAAATACAATCTCAGTAATTATGAAAGGCCCTCAAAGACATCCACATAACTCTCTTATTACATAATCCCAGGACATATAAAAGGAATGAGTGGAGTGTACAGCGTTACAAAGCAAACAGATGCTTAGGTTCTCCCAAATGTCGAAGAAAGAGGAAAAGAAAATTCTAACAATAAACAGATGCATTAGATGTGTTTTCATTGTATTACTTATGGAAGAATAGGGACTGTGTTGGAGACAAAGCCATACGCTTGCCCTGAATGTAAACACTAGATGCACACATGTCTCGGTGTGGCCCCAGAGAAAAGCCTCTTTGTTTCAGGTGAGTTTCAGCGCTGGTATCGGGACGTCCAGGCTCCACGCCCCCCTCTCTCCTTGTCGCCCGTCCTGCCCTGACAGAATGGGGCATTGTGGGAGGTACAGTGCAAATGTGTGGTGCTACTGCTGAATCAAGTCACAAATCAGAGTGTGAGCGCCTCTGAAGCAGACCCCAGGATCAAGGCCGATATGAGGGGCACTGCTGCGACGTCCAGGTTCAGAAGGTAGGAGGAGGGTCCTGTCAAACTTCACAGGACAGAATGTGATTTAATGTGTGCCATTGGGAATACAGTGCTTCATACATTGCGGTGCAATAGAGTACCTGCCTTAGAACTAGCTTTTTGGAGAAGCTGAAGGATGCATTAAAACTACATTTGTACAGATTTTGTTCAGGGGAAACACACATTACACAAATTTTAGCATGAGAATCATAAAGATATATTCTCTCATTATTATGTTTCCACTCCAATGATAATATTTAACACATTACAGATATCATAGAGGGCCAAACACAACTCATAGAGAGGCAGCAAGTGGAATGATCCTTTTCCTTTTAAACCAGTATGAATATCCACACAATTAGCTAAGCAGCTAAGCCTATAAAATAGTGGTATAAACAAAAATCAATACACCATGTCTGACCAATCAGAGCAGGCAGAGTTTGGCGGTCACATGGGCACTACTTCAAACACAACAGTTTCTTTATACAACTAACTCAGTTGTAAATGTCATCACAAAATGAAGTAAGGCAACAGTCACATGCTTCCACTGTCCTCTATATGAATGAACACCCTCTACTAAATAATGAATCTAGAGCCAAGTATAGCAGTATCTGTACATCTTTCAGCAGTGCCTGACCACACACAGTCACATTGACAATGAAAAGCAGAGTTAATAAGAGGCCCAGGCTGGAGCACAGAGCACTCTTTGTTCTGAAAGAGCATCTCCCGTTCACATACGAGTTAATGCATAAACATGTGTCACTTTTCCCACCACAACAGTCCAGAATGAGACAGGACTACCATAAAGAAGATCTGCGCCGTTGGTTTAGACAGGGAACATCCGCACACAGCTCTTCAGAACATAAAGACCCATACGCTTTAAAACACTTCCCTCTGCTCTTTACTCAAAAACAAGATGCCTTCTTAAGTTTTACCGTCCACTTTGTCAGTGTTTTTTTAAGTTTGCATGGGTGCTTTCATTCATTTCATTTATTTATTTCGAGCACATGTATCAAGTACACTTAATGCACATTTGACAAATTTGTACTTATTTAAGCTCGAAAAAGAGTGGGAAGAAAAAAACTTATCAAATCCCACTGCTATCTTCCATTAGGACATAAACTTTGTTTAAGCTTCCTATTCAGCTGAAAAAAAGGAAAAAAAAAGAATACATATATATACATACACACATTCAATTCATGACAAAAACAGCAAAAGGTCACTCACAATAATTTAGATGTAAAGTGTTACTATAAGTAACATGGGGCATTTCTAAATTGCAAACGAAAGAAAAACATACCAACAATGGTAAGAACAAGAATACAGCAATGGTAAGGAAACAATAAGCATAAAGTAGAATCAACACTGATACAGAGAAAGTGCAGTATCACAATACATATAAACTATGCTCTCTCTGTATTCAGACCAGACCACGTCTTTAAATAAAAACTTAATTTTTTGAATACTTTGGCATTGTTTTGTTTAAAATCCAGAGCAATCCATAGTTTCAACCCCGCATGCAGTCAAACAAAAACTTTTACGAGTGGTTCGAACATTAGGTAGTACAAAATGTCAAATAACCTCTCAAATTGTAAGTTCTGAATTGTAAAACTTACTGAAGGCTTTGAATAATATAATTACAGCGTAGTATTTTTACAAGGTCAGGAAATTTTAATACTTTGGACTGGATGAAAAGATTGTGAGTCTGATCTAGAAAACAAACCTTGTGAACAACCCGCACTGCTCTTTTTTGCAATAAGAATAATGGATTAGTGGAGCACTGCTAATTGCTTCCCCATATTTCAACACAATACGTGAAATAAGGGGGAACCAGTGAACAGTATAAAGTACAGAGTGCATTGTGATTAAGATATTGCATTGTTTTATTTATAATTGAGGGGCTCTTTTTATATACCGGATGTGGGCTTTCCATGATAAATTGTTATCATTTATTCTCACACATTTTCAATTTGTACACCCTCAATATTTATTTGTAATTCTGGATTAGTTTTAAGGTCACCAAAGTTCATTACTTTGGTTTTAACTTAGATTTAATGACAGTTTATTTGTATCCATTGTTTTATTTTATCTAGTTCCACAAGCTCATTATAATCTAAACTACAATAAAAATGTTAGTGTCATCAGCAAACAGAATTAGTTATATTTAATGTATCACATTCATATCATTTAAAGATTGAAAAGTATGGGCCCCAACACTGACCCCTGGGCAACGCCACAAGCAATGCCAAAGTATTCAGATGAGTATTCTCCCATTTTAATATACTGGACTCGTCCTCTTAAGTAATCTCTTACCCACTCCCCAGCTACTCCTGATACCAAAATGAAAATGAAAAAATTAACAGCATGCTTCTTTTGGTCCAGTGCATTAGTGATTTCTTCTACTACTTCAATTATTGCCATGGTAGTGTGTGTTTTTTGTTTTGTTTTGTTTTTTGAAGCCATATTGACAGTAATTTATTATTTGATGTTTGTCAAAACTTTTCAAGAACTGAGGCAACTGTGAAATTGGTCTACAATTTGTGAAACTGTTTATTTCCATTTTTGAATAGTGGTCAGGATCTTTAGTTTTTAGTTTGATAAACAATTTAACAATTTATAAAGTTTTTTTTAGTATTTTTTTTTTTTTTTTTACAAGCATTTAATATTCCTTTGGTAAGCCATGGGATTTTTATGAGTTTGTTGTTTTTGCGGTGTTCTTTTACTGGACAGAATTTATTATACAGAGAAATATGTTCAAGAAGTTGTCGTACGCTCGGTCTATATTTGTTTCTGTATAGACGGAGATCCAGTCCTGTTCTTTTAAACTAATGTCAAAGGCATCAATGGTCTCTTCTCCCCTTATACGTTTATAAGTCACCTTCTTGTACTTTTTGATTTTTTTGAATTCACAGTCATCGAGAGTAAAGACAGGTAAGTGCTCAGTGATGTCACATATTAACAAGCCACTACTTGTTTGGTTTCCCACAATATTAGTAAAGATGTTATCAATTACTGTAACACTGTGTGATGTTATTCTGCTTGGTTTGGTTATTGCTAGATAGAGGGACAACTGTACATTGTATCACAAAAATCATCATTGCCTTTTGTCTAGTTGGATTCAGAAGGTCGATGTTTAAGTCATCACAGATAAATAATAGTTTATGATTAACAATAGAAAACAATTTCTCCATCCATTCAGTAACAGCTTCAATGTTTGAGCCAGGTGAACGATACAAACAACTTGCAACAATATTTTTCTTCTTATGATTATGAATCTCGACATTTAAACATTCCATTGTTTCATCTATTGAAAGTGACAGATGGGTTACCATGCTAAATTATTCAAATTGATGGATGAATAAGGCAACCCAATCTTCCATTTTACTTTCTCTGTTCATATGTCTTAGTTCATATCTAGACAAAACTGTACAACGCTGTCTTGGTTAAACCAGGTTTCCGCAATAGCGATGATACTGAAAGTGCCTTGTCTTTGGTCTCTGCCCAAACCAAAAGGCTCCCCTGTTATTGGTACAATATCCAATCTACTGGTGGATATGAGCTCAGACTCAGCAGTGTTCGCTGTGTTTGTGAATTAGTAGTGTAGCAATATAGCAAATAGCATAAGATTTCATCTTGCTGTGTATGATAATGTATTTGTATAACAGCAGAAGAAAATAAAGAAACTATTGCTCTGTCTCTGTAGTACAAAACAACCATGAATACTATTATTGTTATTAAAAACTGTTAATTATCTTAGCTCAGATAGAAGGAGCTCTAAAAGTAGACACAGGGTTGGATTTGAGAAAGGTCGTACACACTTCTGAGTGTGTAGATCAATGTGTGCAGCGCTAGTTTACAGGGGCTGGTTCACCACAGCGTCCTGTGATGTTACACACAAGCTCAGAGTGACCTTAGAGGAGGGCAGTGAAGGGCCCACGTGCACAGAATGAGGAGTGCACGATGCCTGCGCGCCCATGCACAAAGACATCAGCACTTGAGATGAGTCTCTGAATTATGCAAGCTCGCCCACGTCTTCCACCTCCTCTGACTTTAGAGACGAAAGGAGCTCGAGCGGCCGACCGAGAAGACAAAGTTAAAGTTAGTTACGAAGGTGACAAGTATAACAAAGCCCCTGTATAATAAAAGCTCAACCTATGCAGCTCAGTGATGCAGCTCAAAAAAATCTTGTGTAAATCTTAATGCTCAATGAAAGATGTTTAATGCATGTTTTAAAGTCTATACTCCATCACAGGACTCACATTGAGCTCACATTGCACATGTGTTGCAAATAAGTCATTTCGGTGCTTAATTCCACGCGTTGTACTGAAAGGGAAACTGCAGCAGAAAATGCAAATCCAAGACCTCCATTCTCCATGAATGCATTTTTAGTTTTAGTCTGTTAACACTGAATTTTACAAGGAAGCTATAAGTTTATTTTACGCACAGCACTGGGCACTAAGTGGTACAATGCAATCTTAGCTCATCTTTGGGTGCAATAAGTCCCTAGTGGATACTTACTGTAATACAGCAGACCCAGTGTTAATTAGCTGCAGGGTAATGTAGCTTTCTAATCCATTTACAAGTGGGAGTTGTATACAGATTTTAATAACTGTGAAAGGTCATTATGCGCTAAATCCAGATTGCCCCATATTCTGAACAACCCACCACACATTAAGACAAAAGCCATGTTGTAATGCAAGGAAAATGTTTCAGTGGTTAGGTAAGGAAAAGTAATGCATATTCATTATAGCAGCAATTTTGCCTCGAGCAGTTTAATTAAACAGCCTCCAAACAGGAACAGATGGTTGACTCAAATACTGTACCTTGATGTTGATAATTCAATAAAATAAAAACTTTAAAAAGGACCCAAGGCATTTCAAACCCTGACCAAAAAGGGACTAATTAGCAAAACTGATAAAAAAAAATACTCTTTAAAAAGTTGGTATGAAGTTGGGATGAGGAAAGTTGAGGGCATAAATTTAAGATCAAGCTTCACATAACTTAACAATAAACATAAGTTATGTCCCACTGAACATCAATGGACAGGCAGTGGAGAGTGTCCTCTTTTAACCCTGGGCCTGACGATGTCAGAGGATCTGTCCCGCTCAGCAGCTCTTCTACTTGAGGAAGCTGAAGAGTCAAACTCCCCCAGAGGCTCATGACAAACTTTTACAACCGAGTGTGTTGACCTATGGTCTGCTTGTATGGTTCTCCAGCTACACTAAGGCAGAGAAACTCCAGAGGGCAGTGAAAACCACTGGAAAAAATCATTGGGTCCAACATCCCAAAGACTGCCACTATGTACACCTCCTGCTGCCTGTACCAGACTCACAACATCCTCAGGGACCACTGCCATCCAGCACAACGCCTGTTCCACCCACTTCCAGCCAGAACCACAGAACAGCCTCTATCCTCGGGCAATCACATTTCTCAGCGAGCACTGTCCCCTCTCTTCCCCACGCTAAGTCCCCAAATCCCTCCACTCCCCACACCTGCAATAAGTATGAACTGTATGCAACAAACAAACTCATCTACACCTTATACTGCTGTATCTACCTCTGCCTTTGTTGTTGTTGTTGTGTTACATACTATAAGTACCTCAATAGTGAATATGTTTTCATTTTAAGTATCTGCACTTTATGAATTGCACTAATACTGTCTGGCGCTATAGCCATGCTTACTGTTTAATGGTCTAAATGTAACAATGTGACAATGATGTTAAATCCTTGAATTGAATTGAATTACGGTGTGATAAATACTTACTTTCACTTGCAAGCAATTACAAGCACGCCTATTACCACTGCCCTTAAGGTTGGCAGCTTGGCAGGACAAATTGTACCAGAGAACATAGCCAGACCAACGGTGGTTTTAAAAGAAGCCCAAGCATCCATTTATTCTCACATTGACCGCACTTACTTGAATAACAGGTAGACTATTATAAATATAGGCTAATGAGGTACAAGCATATGAACTAAAATAATACAATCATCTCTTTGTAATGCTATATCAAGACTAACAATAGGCAGCTCACAGTCGATCAGCTGTAACAGAGGGGGAACCCAACACCATGAAGGTAAGGGACACTGCCATGGCAACCGTCTCATCTGGGTGTCAGGTTGCCATGGAGCTACAACACAGGCCACACCCACTTCTCAGGTGACAGGTGCACAAAGCTGCAAAGGAGGGCAATGACATGTTTTACAGCCACAAAACTGGACCAAGTGCCCCTGATGATTGATTCAGTGTCTTAGTAATGTTGGGAAAAATACTTGGCCGTACTTTTTATATAATTAGAAGGGAGAGCACGATAAGATCAATTGCTTTTCCACAGCATCTGTCTTTTTGAGTATTGGACATATTACTTTCACACATGGGCCTATAGCAAAAAGATTATTGTAGAGGTTTTCTCGGTGCCGCAATTTGCAAATGACATCAACTCGCCTTCACGAAAGTCCAGTCCAAGAAGTTAAAGCCAACATTTTTACTGTAAGAGTAAAAGCCTAAGACAGTAGAACATTCCACTCTACGACAGACAAAGTTTGAAATACATATAATGAACTGACCATTTGCTTCCTTAACAGAAGCAGGAAAAGAAACACTACAGCCTCTCCCTTTTTATACATATTTTATACAGGAAATAGCACAGGACAATGGACAAATCTGCTGATCTCAACACACAGTAGGTGAAATAACATTCAATATTTGTATTTGAATAAACCACAGTTTGTAAATGGAAAATTCTGAGCTTTTGAGATAAGGGAGTTAAGTCAAGGTGAGGTGGAACTGAAACATTTACAAGCCTCTGACAATCACAATAATTAAACCATTTTATCCTAAGATGACCTTATGTGGCTACTATTACAGTTTTAATCAAATTATCATCATAGAAGGACGCAATAACAAACCTCCAAAGACTCTGTACACTAACCATGCAATACGATTTTATACTTTAGAGGAAATTATAAACATTGGGTCTACGAATCACCAAAGTAATATTGGCAGAAATTATATTGGCCATAAAAAACCCACATTAATCGACCTTTAGTTTAATCTTGGCTATTTGGAATGGCAAGACACTGAATAGTGGTGAACAGTGAGAAGTTCAAATGGCAAAATCCCAACTTAGTAACATTAACTCGCTCCTTTCAGCCATAACAAAGTACTCTTGCTGGCTAAGCTGCCTACCATGAAAAGAATAATTTAACATATTGCCACAAATAAAATCTTTCTCCCCTATATTATCCAATCCAACTGTGGTCTGAGAAAATATTACATTAGAAACATCTGCAAAGCGTGCATTACAAAACTCCAATGCTATGCGCCTCTTCCCTCAGAGAGATCAACGCCCAAAGTGCTGCAGAGACTGGCCTTGCATCACCACCGTCCCACTGCTGTCTGTGAGAATGTGTGATAGAGACGGTCCAGCAAAACGGACCAGACAGCTTACATCAACAAACATGAGGCGGGAGGAGCAGACAGCAGGGAAGTCCCGTACACTCCGTGGTCTTCAACAATCAGTTAGTATTTGTTTGAATTGCCCACCAGGAGCGGCTGTGTGGGTGGAGCAAAGTGGAGACAAGGTGAGGAAAAAGGGTGGTGCAGCGCAGTCAGGGGCCTGGAAATATGCAGCAGATGAGGAGTGGACTAAAGAGAAACAGATTTAGTGAGGAGTGAAACAATCGATGTGGCGGGTCAGTTAACTAACGTTTAATGTAAGGCTTTTGTTGTTTTAATGTGGTTTAAAAAGGCAAAGCCAATATTATAAGGGGTGGATTCAGTCTACACTCAGACAAGACTGAAGTCATAGTCTTTGGCCCACACTTTTTCTCTCGAAAACCAAATCAGGGTAGAAATGTAGGAGCAATAATGGACTCATACTTGAACTTAAACAGCATCTGCAGCATTTTACCATCTAAAAGCATGGCAAAAATAAAAGGTATACCATCTAAACCAGACAGGAGACCAGACCAGGAGACCAGAGAGACTTATCCATGCGTTTGTTTCCAGTAATTTAGACTAATGTAACGGCCTGCTCACTAGTCTCTCCAAATGAGCGATAAGACAGCTGCAGTACATCCAGAATACTTCTGACTAGAACCAGGAAGTATAAGCACATAAGTTCTGTGCTCAGGTCTCTGCACTGGCTCCTGTGGCTAAGAGAATAGACTTTAAAGCAGCTCTGCTTGTTTAAAGTCTCTCCATGGCCTAGCACCAAAGTCCATCTCAGACATGTTAGTGCCATATGAACCATCTCACACTCTGAGGACTTGAGGGACCGGCCTCCTGCTGGTACCCAGAGTCAGGACTAGACATGCGGAATCAGTGTTTCAGTTTTATGCAGCTAAAACCTGGAACAGACAGGTTTTAATTCAGGCTCAAAATGGGTCTGTTTGGCTGTGCATAAGACAAAGGTTTTTATTCTGCACTCTTTTAATGTTAATGTTAATTTTACAATGATTATTTATGTTTTAATTTGTTTGTATTGTGATTTGAATGTTTTTCTTATTCTGTAAAGCACTTTGAATTACTTTGTTAACTAGTAAGCCAAGGCAAGTTTATTTGTATAGTACAATTTGTACAGTTTTCCCTATAAATTAGATTGTACTTTCAATAAAAATATCTAAATACTCTAGAACTCACTATAATTCTGGGAGGGAGTTATTTAAGGCTACATTCTATCAGTCAATATACACCCCCAATCTGTATATTGGCCCATAGAATGTTATGTCATCTGAAACCCAGCTATTTGGCAAGACATTTTAAACTTCATGCATATATCTTTACAATCGTGTACAACACAATTTGAGCATTTAGCAAACCATTCTCAACATGTAGTTTCTCAACTCTTCTTAAAATGGCAGGCTTATATTTGACCCCATGTAACCACTCCATATTCCATCATGTTGTTTATCATCATGTTCATTTACTTATCCTCCGTAAATCAGATTCAGTGATTGTAATTCAATCAACCAACCAAAAACAAAAGTCATAAATATTTAAACTGTAGTAAATGTGTAAATACAAGCAGACAGTCTATCTCCATCTTTAGTCTGCTGTCTTGAGCCTGCTGAAACGATCACACTGCGACAACGCCAAACCAGGCAGTGTTTCAGCATGGGCCAAAAGTGCTGCGGTCCTCTTGGTATGGTTTGTGAGATGTCATTTTATGTGTTATATCTATCCCAGATCTGTTTGTGTGTTTTTGTATTGCGCTCATTAGGCGTGTAATAAAGTTTAAGCACCCCGCCCTGGAACCGATCCTCAGTCAGGCAGGACTCCAGTTAAAAATCCCTCTGCAGCCTCAACCATGCAACAGGCTGCAGTGGAAAGTGCTAGCTCCAAGATGACAGCGCAGGCATTCTTCGGCAAACAACTTGGATTTTGACAGGTTTTGAGCCTGGAAATGAGCATAGTTGACAAATTGAGTAATCAAATAATGGCACTGATTGAGATGGATATTGCAACAAATAAACAAAAACTTCATTGTAATTATGTCACCGATTCACACACACATTCATACACCAGTGTACACAGACACTGGGGGCGAGATGGGTTAAGTGTCTTGCCAAAGGACAAATCATCTATGGGAGCTGGAATCGCACTGCCAACCTGCGGGTCAGTGGATCTACCAACTCTACCAATCTCAGAATCAGAATCTGATTCAGATTCTGAGAGCGGGATTTGAACTGCCTTCAGATCAGTGGACGAACACTACCAACCGAGCTACTGCTGAAAGTGAGATTTCTTCACTGTTGTGGGTAAACCGCAGCTATTAATTTAAAAACATGTTTTGGCACATTTCTGCTGAGATTGCCAAATACCTTCTGATCATCACATCTCACTAAGCAGCTAACAGATATACTATGTGAGCCTCTCTAATACCCGCTTTTTGTGACCTTAAACAACCCTAGTGTGAGCTCAGACACTCCATTTCCCATGATCCTTTGGCTCTCTTTGGCTGCCCATCCAGTAAACTTCAGCCTGATGTCTTCCAAGTTGTAGCGGGTGCTGTTGCATAATCCAGGCACCCAGCAGACAAACACAGGGTGATCACATAATCTTGTTGGCATGCGCTGAAGAAAAGACCACAACATGTACAGAGCCAGACAGAAATCTAGGAAATGATACTTATTTATATACCATGGAAACCTTATATTTTAACATGGTAGACAGGCCTTTCAAAACTCACATCCGGATGGCAATTTTTCATGTTGCTGCTACTTTCCCTGACAAGCAAAGTGCCCATGTGAGGATAACAATGGGTTTCGCTTCCTATTACTCCCCATAATTACAAAGCATTTTCCTCCTCCTACAACATGGGCATTCATCTGGCAGCAAAGCACCATGGGAGCTTGTAGGGAGCGACCTAAGACTACAAGTGACTAGCGTCTGATCCCTTTCAGGTCACCAGGGGGGCTCGTGGCGTGTGATTGGTCCGTGGGGAGTAAAGTGAGAGGTGTTTGACGGTTAAAGGAGCCAATCAGGTGACAGAGCGGTTAAAATGAGCCAATAGAGGCGCAGAAAAGGGGGCCAGATTGGGGAGGAGGTGAGCCGGGCCTCAGCGGAGATTAACAGGGAGCGACAGCCTGAACACACACAATACCCGGCTTGTTTCAGGACAAGAGGCAGATAAGAGAGGCCGAGGACCGCGCAGGAATGTGGGACAGAGAGCTGAACTCCTGTCAGTGGCCCACTGCCTTTATCTCAACGATGTAACAGAAATGCATTATTTCAAATCAAACAACCTCGAGTAATCTCAATAACGGAATAAACAAATATCACATAAGACAGTGCATTTTTATTTTTATCATTTTATGATATCAGCTTCGGACTTGCATAAAAAACTCAGCTGTGACATGAAGACTAGCCAGATGTTTCCCTTTGATCATGTTGAGTTCAAGATTAAAGTTTTAAACTTGATATAAGGATTTAGTACCCGAGGAAAGGTAGATTTGAGTGTTATAGTTGGATGAGTCAGGTTTTTAATCCAACCGGGAGCTAGTATCTTAATTACAGATTAGCAACACCAATTAAAGTCAGTAAGTCATTCTGGCTTACTTACTTTTTTAATGAATTTTGCCTACTACCTAAATTGCAGTGGAAAACAGTAGGTCTGCTATCTTATGAGGCTGGTGTCTCGTAAAGACCAAATATGCGTTGCTTTTAGTGAAAAACAAACAAAATATATGATGTCAGCAACACCAAGTAGTGATACCCTTCATAATTAATATTTCACAGCATTTCAAAAAATAAGAAAGGCATTAAATGTAAGTGAGCTAAATCTTAAAGTTATGTCCACTCCAGAATAATTTGATTTCAGTTTCAGTCAAGTTCTGAAAAGGAACTCTATCTCTCTATACTTTGAATGCTGCGTCCACTAGTACTTGTTTAAAAATGGCACTGCTAAATGTGCTCTTCACAATTGCCTTAATGTTATATCAGCATTGGGTAGCTTTATGCAAAGACTTCAGACGAGACTACATCTAATTGAACAGAGAAAGCCCAGGGCAGAATTAAATCTACCATAATATCTTTGCCTATCTCCATGCACCAACTCTATCATGTTTGGATTTCCACTCGCAGGTCTGACTTCCATTCCCAGGTAGCACATGGGAACATAATATCCTCTTCTACTCCCCGGGGTAGCAATAACTCTGTGTCTGGGGGTTAGACGTAAAAATGTCCTGTCATTCCTGGATTTGCACAGTGCTCAATTGCATTTCCTAGCCTCCTCCATCTGGAATGAACCGACCCAAAGTCCAGCCACATTCCCGACATTCCTGGAACAGTAGGTAGAGCCGAAAACATTGACTTATTACCCAAATGGACTGCTGTTGAGGAGTGCGGTGCTGATGTGTTATTACTCAGGACTGCTTAGGGAAGCTTCTTTGCCCTTTTGCATATATTGATCCTGTTTTGGCTGCACATAGGAGCAAATTAACTGCCTTTAAGTTCGCTGGGATTTCTGCCAGATCGAACTGGTTTAATTTAGGCCTTAAAGAAGAGTTAAATTAGAGCTACGGGTCAATTGCGTGGTGAAAATAGCAATAGCAGTCTAAGCAAATGTGTAAAGATGCATTGAGATTTTGCTCAATCGTAACTTTTAGCTATTTAAAAAGGTCCTACTCTTGTGAACTTTAAGCCATGCTATAATGTTATTACCTCAAAAACATAACTGCAGTTGTGTTTTGTTTCATCTACACATGTTTGAGTAACACTTTATTATTACTTATTGTTGTCTACATCCACAAAGTTCCGATTGCCCTGTTCCACCTTGTGATAACTGGAAAACTACCGCTTCATGATAACAGCTACCTTTTACCTTTTGTTTAATACAAATTGGCAGTTCCAGGGCTGAAATCATCCAAATGATTCTAGTGAAGGTGCATGGTGTTTAGAAACACATTGGAGCACTTCCTGTATTACTATGTGACATCACAAGAGTGTTTTCTGTTTGAGAGAAGAACTCAGCCTAAACATATGTGAATAAAACAGAAAACTACTCTGAGTATGTTTGCGACGACGACGACGACACAACGTTATAACATAAATCAAAAAATATATACTGTATATTTGTCCAACATGACTTCACTTGCTGGGTCAACTCATGTCATAAATC
Source organism: Periophthalmus modestus (assembly GCA_019594935.1). Taxonomy (NCBI): domain Eukaryota; kingdom Metazoa; phylum Chordata; class Actinopteri; order Gobiiformes; family Gobiidae; genus Periophthalmus; species Periophthalmus modestus. Next base: position 15,749,760 of record JAIEZT010001328.1, read on the forward strand.
ACTAGTGCACAACAAAAAAGCAAACAGTCAACACAAACAAGATTCCTGTAAGAGGACAGAGTGCAGGTTTGTGCACTGGTTTATTTACTGCAAAAGAAAAAAACATTAGTCCGTTTCTTTAATACGGCTGGGCAAACTTTGGTCAAATGTATATTGAAAGGTCTACAGATAATCCTATGACAGAAAAAGCAGAGCTCAGACTTGGAGGAATTTGAAATAGGTATGTTGTATTACAGGTTTATGTCTCGCTTGTCCTTCATGAACCGTCTTCCTAAAAGTCCTCTTTGTTTTTCATAAAATAAAATACAACTTTTAGATCAAACTATTTGAGGAAAAGAAATGTGCTACCCTTTTTGTGATATAAAACATAATGTAACCAATATGGCCTGGCATAAGCGCGGTGAGTCCATGTGAGGATCAGCTGTGCACTCTGGTTTAAGTTTCACTTTTGTTTTCGCCACATACCGCACTTGATATCAAAGGCAGTGCATGCTCTGTTTTGATAAATAACTTTACTCTTTTACTACGTGGTTACCTGGACGTAGAAGGATGATTATGACAAACTTAACCTGTATATGTTTGGCTGTATTGTTATGCACACACGCTCCACAATGAATATATTTTTACACCACAATGAACGCTTGTTTTTCGGTCAGTTCCTACTTGGAAAAGAGTTACGGTGCCCAGCGCTAATCATGGGTTCTGTTTCTTTGAACTAGTGGGGAATCTTTTGTTATTTTTACATACTATGATAAGGTTGGAGCTGTAGACCGTTGAATAAGTTACTTTGCTTTTCATTCAGATATTCATTTATTGCAGCACATGTTTTTGATGACGTTTTTTTTAAATAAAAAATTGGTTCCATTATTATTGTTTACCATCTAGATTTTCTACAGCAATATGTCTCACTTCAAAATGTGTTATCGTGACAGACCTGCTACAAATTCAATTCAAATTTCAACAATGGAAGTTGCTACACCTGACAGTTAAGTCAATTACAGATTTCCGATTGACCCGGACTGCCTCCTCGTGTGCTGTCTTCTGCATGTGTAGTGCAGCTCCTCTCTCAGGATATAAACTATGATGAATGCTCTGCCTGTCCAACCACTGACCCCATCCGTCTGTGTAACGGGCAGCAGCCAATAGACCAAGGCCAGCAGCAAAGATTACCTCTGATACAGTGAGCAATGTGCCGACACTGATAAAACCCAAAGATAGGGAGGACAGGTTCAAGACAGGAATTTTAGCCCAAATATTCAATTTTCAGCTCCCCTGCAAAAATCTCAGCCAGCACCATTCCGGACATTGGACCTCCTGGGATTACAGGCTGTAAGTCGTTTGAGTGTAACCCAAACTTTTGTCAATGTACGGCATTAAATTATGTTGACTTCAGGATTTGATAGAACAAGTATTCTAATGATACAGGGCTCCATTTGAAGAATGTGAAAAATGATACAGTTCATTATTTTTAGCAATACACTTTGTTTGCCTTATTATTTTACTCACAATTCATCCACAATTTAGATTTTTGTTTACAAACACATCCTTGTTAGGTTTGTTAAGAACTACTGAATGAAGTGAGTCAAATTAAAGAGGTATTTAATAAATCATTAAGTATCAAGGAAGAGCCGTATTGTACTAATCTGGCTAAGGGCACATTTCTGTAAATTTTAAAGGTGTATGATGTAACTTTTCTGGTGGAGGGTCTGCTCTTCCCCATGGAAATGTTTTTACTTTACGTGGAATGTTTCACATATGGCATTAAAGTTTCCATCCATCGTGCATTTATTGAATTACACACATGACTTTCAGATGTGACCTGTAATTTGGCAGGTTTTGCGTCATCTGTTAATGTGTTAATAATAATGTTAATGCCATACAACAATCAGTGGAGGTAAGGAGGTGTGGACCTTCCACCAGCCAAGTTGCATAGAACATGTTTAAACAAATCCCACACAGTCCATAAACCAACATGCATGGGTTCAATTCACTTTAATGCTCTGATTGATTCTATGTAAATCTAACTGTTTCAGGGGCATTGTTCATCTGGAGCAGCTCAAACGATCCTCACTAATCAGCATCCATAAGGTGTTTCTGTGTGAAAGTGGGGCCTAGGCTTGTTCACACACGACTATTCTTACCCTCTAAACCTAGCCAGTGAGTGGGCACTATAATAACCCGATCTTCTGTAGGGTCTGATTGAAGAGTGAAACACACGGAGGAGGGATGAGGCTATAACTCTGAGCCGACAGCCTTGTGGTCGTGATCTTTACCCCGCGCTGCGACAAACAGCTGCACAGCAATTACTTTAACATGTGCGCTCCACACACACAATAACAACTGTGTGGAGTGTGGCATGGATCACATTTACAGCTTTATCTGAGCACTGCTGAGAAACACCAGACAGAAGGACAACACCGCCAATGACACCAATGTACTGCTGACAAAGAGACGCGCTATGGGGCTGTGACAAAAGAACAAATACAGACATATATGACAAAATGACTTTCAAGATTCGTTTTCTCAACAATGAACAACATTTTTAGTGCCATTTTAGCCAAACAAATATCACATACTTCAACAGCCAAACTCTGCTTCAAAGCACACACTTTTACCGACAGAGGATTGGCTGTAGACTTCCCGATTAAAATGAACCAAGCTGATCATAGACGATTAGAAATGAGAGCTTACAGTTCTGGGTGGAAATGCTTAAATTTTCCTCTGAGAAACGACTTTATCCAGGAGGCCTCCAATGCTTTTCCACTACATCCGACTTAGCCCCTCATCCTCCCGTGGGATCGGAGACGGCTTCTGACTTCATTTGGCTGAAAATCCTTCTGGAAATATATACGTCTCAACAAATGTATGAGATCAGTTCATTAAGCTCCTATGCACTGAACATATAGTTGTAATGAGTTCCAAAAATGATTGACAACGTTACACAAAAGCAAGTCTTTAACAAAATCCATGTGTCACTGCTACAGAAAGCAACTCTTCATTCAAAGCCTTATCCACACAATAGGGTGATGCAATTAATACAATTTTAATTTGACTACATATGTGGTACAAATCAATTATAGAAATCATATAATCAAAAATAAACCACAAAATGATAAGTATAACTTTATTTGAAGAGAATAACTGAAAAAAAGTGTTGATTTCCATCTTGACCCAACCAAAAATCTATTCATCTATACCAGAGGTGCCCAAACTTTTTTTTAATCGAGGGCCACATCTATTCAAAGTGGAGGACCACAACGCAGTGCGCTGCTTTATACACAGCTTTGACAGAGTTGCTGTGTATTAATAAGCCTTGAAACACATTCATTTTAGGTCTGTATCACAATGTAACATGATGTTTGAGGATATAGTGGTAGAACTAGTTTAATTTGCTGTTAAAAGTACTGCTTATGATCAATTGGGCCAGTTCAGCAGGAGGCCTTAGGGCCAATAAAAACTGGTCTGAGGGCCGCATTTGGCCCTGGCGCCATAGTTTGGACACCCCGGTTCTATACCATACAAGAAAATGACATTTGTAAACACCAAGACCAAGAAACAGCCTAACATTTAGCAAAAACATGCTTTCATTAAGAGTATATTTACATATTAACTAATTGCCATTACAAAAAGTCCACATTCGTCTAACACCAAGGAATCCAACGCACGCTGACTCATTATAACCCTCCCAGCATCCAGTAACACACAAACTGCATTTACAAGTTTATCTGAATGCGAGAGGCCCCCTGTTAGCAGCCTCCCATTGTCTGCCATCATAGCTACAGCGTTACCACAGCAACGGGACCAGCCAGAGATCACGTGACCGCAATAATCACGTGACTGGGCAGGGGACAGGGGCAGAGAGGCCCAGCTGACGAGCACACAGAGAGGGGACAAGACAAACATACGAGCAGGGGTTCTGAATGGGCGACCTCACGGGATTGTGCTGAAGAGGCTGAGGCAAGCAGATAGTTACCCGGGTGTCAAAATACAGTTACAATGGACACATGTGGACAACAATGACCTTTAGTTCAATGTCAGACGGCAGACGGGGGGCTCCTCCTCTGTACCAGCTTTTCATGTCTGTGTCCTAAAGCATTTTGTTTGTCAGTAAAGCAAATTGTTCACTTATTGAACAGAGAAAGTAGACTCATTTTCACTTGAATGTTTAGGCCTTAGTAGACATTGGCTTACTGTAACTAGACCTGAAAATTAAAATGACTAAAGCTGTCACAGTTAGCTGACTACTAAAGACCTACTGCCCTAAGACTTCATCAAGCAATTAATCGACAAATCGTTTTATTTAGATGATAACAATTTATATGGGACAACAGCAGAAAGGAGAAGCTAGTGGGTGTGTAAGATGAAGACTTGGATTTGCCAGGCAACCTTTTTAAATGTTTATACTAAAAAAATACAAGACTAATATCTGTCTGTATTTTTTATACAGATTGATCAGTCTGGTCCCCATATCCTCTTTTGCCTCTCAAGCATGATCAAACATGATTTTTCAGTGATACATGTGAAATGAAGGAGATCTTTGGTCACCTATGATTTACAAATAAAATCAAACTGATCTCACTTCAGATTAACAGGGTTTAGTGCTCCGATTCTGCAGCAATCCACAATGTTTTTCAGCCCCGTGTGATATTTTTTTTCATTATTATTTCCAATATGGACGACCCATGCGTGTCCCCGATTGGTTAATCCACCCGTCAACCACATCCATTTGAAAACGGGAAGATTCACAGGTGAAGAGACTCACATCTTTGTTAAATATTGAAGAAGTGTGTATTCTGGATCCCAGGCAGATACAAAGGCAGATCAAACTCATGACTCACAAGTTTATATACTGTTTATACAGAAAAAAGTACTAGGAAACAATGCATTTATATAAATAGTTGCTTTTTGCATGAAATCTCATGCAGGTGTAGTCTTATGAGGGCAGTTTCAGTCAGATTCAGAGATATGCAATCATTTTGAGAGCCTTTGCCATGCCCTCTTTTTAGTTGACTAATCGATCTATGCAGGACATATCTTTAGTCGACCAACATTAACTACAGCCCTAGTTACAATGACATATCTTTAGTCGACCAACATTAACTACAGCCCTAGTTACAATGCAAACTATACTTGTTAAATTTGCAGCCATAATCTACGTAGACCGCTAAATATCAATGCATTTAGAATAGGAGCCAACGGGCCAATACTTTAGCAAATGTACCTTAATCCGTTTCTTAATCTTAACAGTTATCCAAAATTTGGAGAAAAAAAAAGTGTTTACATTTATTATTAGAAGTATATTGTTTCTACTGTGTAACCTGGGTAACCTGGAAACAGCTGGTACAATAAAATCAAATCAAATCTCAAAAAGAGCGGTTTTCTCCAGACTACAGGAAGCAGTACTATCTCCCCTCTCCATACACTTCCTGTCTGCGTCCTGCTTCCTGCTCCGAGGGGAAAAGGTGGTGATGTCACGGCAGGCCCCCTGACTTGCTGCGTTTGGGTCCCCTGGGAAATAAGGTGGACACCAAAAGAACTGTATTCAGCAACTTCGGGCTAAATAAAGAGGAAAGAGTGCAGAGCATGGCTTAGTTGCTAAATTAACGCTATCTTCTCAATTGTCAGGATTGATTAATGACAACACTTGGCATATTGGCTTTGCTAGTTCTTTTTGAGCCAGGAATCAGATGATGGAAATAGACAAAAATAATATGCAGAGAAATAATACGAATCTATCCAAACCCTGATTTTGCTTGTGCGTGCTGAACCCAAAATCTGTAATAGTATCATGACATTGAAGGATTACATGTCAGGTGTTATTGGAACAACACTTTTCTCCCAGCTCCATCTAATCAGCCACATTTGACATGAAATGTTAAAGAACAGCTCTGCGGCCGCATTTTTTCCTGTCTTCAATTTAAACAGACATTTTGACAGAGTTTAAATTCAAACAGTGATGCCAAATACCACAATAAACCAACCAGGCTAACAAAACAGCAGGCATTTAAGCAAATGGAGCCATTTCAGACAAACAATGGCTGTAAAGAAGGAGTATGGAAAAATACTATACGAAGCCTTATTTATGTTCATGTTAAAACTGTTCAACGACACATCTAGGCCTGTCACGATAAAAAACTATACCGATTTATTGTTCAATACATGATAGATGGAACAGTCATTTTTGGGAGTTAATATTAATTGTGGAGACTTTTCTTTGTATTAATTGTAAATGTTTTGTTATTTTTCTGTATTATGATGAAATTTGAGCTGTGGAGGGTTTAATTATGAACTTCTAGGACTAGTTATAAATACAAACTAAGTACTTAAGTGCTGCATTCTGTTATTTATGGCAGCTCATTTTTAAACAATATTTTACATTTAAAATACTTTTTGGTGTATAATTTATGGTTTGGTTTTAATATTATTGTTTATTGCACTTCAAAAATGTGTTAATGTGGCAGGCCTATGCACATCCATTGCATTAAATATTTTGAAAATATATAGTGGTTTCTATATTTGGAGGTCGATTAAAGTATTCAAGATTAAATTGGTCAACCCAAGTAGAGAAACGCATTCAGAAGGTACAAAAAAAAAAAAATAAAAAAAAAATCAATAATAATCACATGTAATAGAAATACCTGGACTCAATCACTAAATAAGTTTAACGCTGGAAAGTTTCTACCCATTTTAGCACACTTTTTGCATTTTTTCTGACTTATGTTAATGAACAAAAAAAAGACAGTGTGCTCCTGATCCCATTCTCCTTATAGCATCCTAATACAAAATATTTTCTACTTCCTAATTTCCTGAAATGTAACATAACCAGTAAGCAGGTAAACAGGAACTTACTACATAAATGTCCAAAGGTAATTTACAATGCTTGATAGAAATGTAATGATTAGTTGTTCTACCGGCTCATTACAAGACTTCCACATCCTCTAGCTGCATTGTTTACAAAAAGGTCATAGTAGTGAGTAATCTTACAAGAATGCATGCTTGACTTTTTTGATAGAAGGACAACACGGTGAATCACTAAGTCCCTGATTAGCTGCTGTTCAGGTGCAATGATTCAACAGGATTTTTTCACATGCTTCAGGACTGTTTTAGTTTATAAGAAAACAATGTTATTAACAGAAAAAGGAAAATATCTTATGGGTTTTTTCCTCACCATGATCAGTCCGATTTTCAGTCCAATATTATGTTCTCTTCTCTTATTAAAAACAAATGCATACTTTCAATATTTTTCTGAACAACAAGACAAACGTTTAATGCCGTTTAGTTAGATTTTTTTTTCTTTTGTCAAATGTATTTCTCCAGTGTGAAGTCTGAACTAAACCACACCACACACTTTCAATGACAGAGGATTGGCTGTAGACAACTCGTTTAAAAAGACCCAAGCTGATCAATGTTGATTGCTCAGCCCTACTTTAAAACTACAACTACAACTACTACTACTACTATTACAAAAACAACTGCTACTACTACAACAACAGCTACAACTAGGATTTTAAAAATAAGTATGGTGCTTCTGAAAACAATTGCTTACCCTTGTGGTGTTTTCATTCAGCTTTCATCACATGACAACTTAGAGTAACAATGCATGCAACAATGAATGAAGTTTACAACACAATTAACCATCTGGGCGTTGTTTTCACCATTTAATCTACAGCAAATCTTAGACATTTTTCCCTCCCCCCTTTTTATTATCAGTGTACACAAAGCCATCCAGAGAGTCAAGTAGAATTCATATCATATACGTTGCCATACTGAAGCAAAAGGTCATTATCTGGACTAGTAGCAGGATCAGTAAATGTAACTAATTAACATGAAGAAACACATCTAGCATCACAGTATCCACTTTCTGCACAAAACTAACTCAGCAGCAGCAGGCCAAAAACATTTACTGCCTTTTAGCTTGAATCAAGAGTTTTTGAACTTCCAACAAATCGGATTCCTGAACAACCAATCAGAGTGCCCCTTACTGGCACACCAATTAAAACCATTACATAGTTTATGACTTTCTATGTTACAATCTACTGTTAAACTATTGAATCTGTTTTCTCTGTCACAACAAAAATATACTTACATACAAAAACATACATAATCGTCAATCAACAAAGACACAGATTGTATAAACCTGCAAGAGGTGTGTCACTGAATGGCATAGTTTGTTGAATTAACAGCAAACTTGTTTCTACCCACTGAGTCCCCACATGACGACATTATACCCCCGCAACAGAGGGATTTGTGCAGTTTGGTTTGCAAGATTAAAAAGTTTGAGAAACTGTGCTCCAGACAAATCAGTCATCCGTGTTTAATCTAATTACACAAATGATCTTACTGTTCAGAAAATTAAGACGCAAAAGGAATTAAAGCATTTTTAATTAAGAGTCTTATTGATCCTAGAAGGTTGAGTTCAAATGGAATGGAAATGTGCACGATGATATCCTTTACAAAAGGTCCACAACCACAATTACGCATGTCGCAGGCTTTAACCTGCTTTTTGGATGCCATAGTCTTGTTGTTTTCCATACACATTCCATACATCGCAACAGCAATATTCAGACAATATTATGTCAGTCCAACAGAGATATACTAAAATGTGTCTTTAATGTACTGAGTTGGGTTGAGGTTCCAGTATCAGTCAAATCTGAGGCAACACGAAAGCAAACTGAGGGCAGGAAAGCGGTTTGTTGCTTTCAGAGTGCAAAAGCGACAAAAACACTTTATTATGCTGATTTATTTTTATTACAGATTTACACAATTCACGTGAATGTCACCCATTTCGAGATCAGAATGGTGAATTTCACCAAAAGGTGTCAAGGTTGTAGCCCTGTGTCTTGAGTCTTGACCCACAATTAAACAGGTAAATACATAATTTTTTATATTAACGGTTGCAGTTGATTAGTAGGGCACCACGTCATTCCAGAAAGATTTGGTGACTGATAAATGTGCAAGAGTTATTCTGCAACCCTGGTCTAGACCGTCTGAAGGGCACTTGTGCTCTGAGGCCAGCTGACATATGTGCAGGGTGTGTCATGCCATGCATCTGTGTACATTCAATCACAATTCCTTCCATGTACTGGCAGAGTTACAGTGCAGTGTGGAGTAGCAAAAACATTGAGGGCTAACGGCTAGCCAGCTCCAATCCTGAAGAATTAATCGGCTCAAGACGAGAGGGGACCCTGCTGTGTCCCCCCTGACCCCGGGCTCTTAGATGGTAGGCGGGGGTAAGCAGTGGAGCCAGCCTTAATGCAAAAACACTGACAGAGAATCACAAAGACTTAGCTTCGATATGCTTTAGGTGGAGGGTTTGTTCATCAAATTCATCAAATAATAAAAAACAGTCATCTAATGGACAGTTAAAGGTTCAGCTGCACTAAAAACAAAAAGAGTGATTGTTGGCCTGGTGCTGTTACATGTACCCACAGGTTATTAGTGTACATTCAGTCATTACATAAGAGTAATTATAACAAATCTCTTTAGTAGTAGTAGTAGTCTGCTATAATACTGCTACTATCAAAGTTTTCCAAGACAGTCTATTTTGAGCTCACAAGAAATGACTGATACTGACAGAAACAGATGATGTCATACAATACTGACGCATGCACGCAACACACTTCAGAACATGTGATTTCTCCAAATGTTATGAATGAGCAGTCACTGATGTGGTCAGTCCTGTGTGTTCAGGAGGTAGACAGCTCTGTACTTGACCATACTGTGTTCGCCCAGAGTTACTATGCGCGTTGCCTGACTTGCTCCACAACATACTATCACGAGGTGTTTGTGCCATGAAGGATAAAGCCTGCAAGGAGTTTCCTTATCCCGTCAGGTCATTAGTAAACAACCACAATCTGAGTCCAGACGCTTGATTTAATTACTGTTGGAGGGTTAAATGTGCAAAAGCATCGTGCAAAGATCATGTCTGAGGAGGACCTGGACAATACGTGACGTTGTGCCAAAAAACGCATGTGCTGAAATCATCTACAGGCAGTGTTTTTGTTTGCTAGTGCCGGTGACTGTCCTAGTATCCTCCCGTATCCACCCGGCGTGTTGTTAATACTTTAAGCTTTTGTCAATTTGCCCTGCGTATCAAACCAGCTCCCTGTGTTACTGTGTTATCTGTCAGCCATTGCAGCTGCTAGGTCCATGGAAACAGCCACTTGAACCCTCCCAGTGCTAAGATATTTACTGTATTGTATCGAGTAAGTGCTGTAATGTGCAGGTTTTCATTTAGAGCTCGTTTGTGTTGTGGGGCAGGTGCACAGCAAGGCTCCTCAGCTAATAATGCGGCTAACTAGCAAGCTAACCCTAGGACGTTCAGCTCTGACCAAAACCCAGTCAAAAACACACGATTCGGTGTCATTTACTTTTGCATTCACAGAAAAACGCTTAGGCAATGTTCAACACAGCCAGGCAGAGGAATTCACTGTAATACGGCGTTTGTGAAATGCAGTAAAACAACCGATTATGGCCAAGTTTACTCTCCCACTACTCCTGTGGGCGGTAGTTAGCTTGTCTGGTTAGCTAGTGAGGTTACACACACATTTACACTCATATATTTGAACAAAAATCATAATTACACGCGGGATTAATCTAGTATCGCCATTGCCAGCGTATTTTGTTGAAAAAGCTGTGTTATAACCAGCAGCGCGAGTGAAAACCCGGTGTCTGTGAGTACGCCACTACGCAACAACAAATGATGTGATTTTTCAATGGAGTTTGGCACTCGTCCTCTTTGCGCGTAGAGGACTCGCCGCGGAGTAAACCAGCTCAACCACGCTGCCCACAGTCAGCCTCACAACATTTCCGACTCAAGTGCGCACTGGAGAAGTTTCCCTGTCTACCCCAGCCTCCAGAGAGGGCCCGCCCGTCCGTCCGCGGCCTGTCCTGACTCTCCAGCCGGTGTCCTACCTCTGTGGGCCGGCTGATCTCGAACAGGTCGAGCCGGTTGGCGTTCCAGTGGTTGATGATGTCGGCTAGTTTCCTCCTCTCCTCCTCCCTGCTCCCCGACATGGTGAACAGTGGACGGCCTCTGTTATCCGTAAAGTCCTTCCGTGCGCTCTTGTAAAACTTCCAGGAGTGATATTCCACAGGGGGAAGCGAAAGGCGCCTCGCAGACCGTGTTCAGGCTCTCCGTGTGACCGCCAGGACTTTGTGTGGTCCGCCTTTGCGCACAGTCCGACCTCCTGTCTCTGATGTGTCTCCGCTCCGCGCTCCCGGTGAGCTTGCCTATGCGCGCTCCCGTGCACTTTGGAGGCACCAGTGTGAGCGCGCACGCAGTTAACTCTTTGTGCCGCGGTTTGGCGACACATGACGCGGCTCTTTGCACTGCATTATGAATGAGTCTAAGAAAAGCACGTTTGTTTTTGCCTGTAGCGCATCTGCAGTGTTTATGTGCAATCAAAAAGTCTCACAAAGGAAAAAATAAATAAAAGAGAATGGAGACTCAATCCTGAAACTGAACCTGAATGTCAAAACTAGTTTTAACTTCATAACTATACTCACTTATTCATTCATTTTGCCTGCTCAACAATAAAACATTAGCTCATTGTAAGCCCCCACCTCCTCAACCCACCCCAAGCTCTGATCATTGTTTTATTTGTTTCTTGTCCTATGCTTTGTACCAGGTTTATCATTCTCTTGTCTCTTTCTTTGTCTCCTTTGCATGTTTTTATCTCTTGTCAAGTCCTGTTATGTTTTGTACTGTACTCTTTTTTTTTTCATAAATTAAAAATTGGACTAAACCAGACATGCCACAAAACTGTGGCCCTCAAACCAATTTTTCTAGGCCCTCAAGCTTCCAGGTGAATTGGCCCATATTACAATAAACAATACTTTTTACCGCATATTTCTGGAAATCTACTTTAACAAGAACTTATCAAATATTTAATGTGTCCCACTGAGGATGTAAGCATGAATAAAGGTCTAGTGGTTCAGTGTAACTTGTAATAAAACACAGATTTGAAGTATTCACTGGACCAGTTTATGGTCCCCAATCGACCCTCAGCTTTGTCTGTGATTTTATATGTTAATGAGAAAAGTTTGGACACCCCTGGACTAAGCAGTACAGTATACCTACATGTTAAATCTGGCAACAGAAGCAGTGATTTATTAAACTACACAGGGAACCAAATTTGACCTATAAAAAAGCTTGCACATTTTTCTGTTTGGTCTGTAGACAGTAGGTGCTGAATGCCACACACTCCTGTCAAGTCTGTCTGACCAGTTGATTGCACACAATATATCCAGTTAACTTTTCACCTCAGCTTTTCATGTAATTCATTTCTAATATTAGTACACACATTATTATTGTTTATATAAAATTCAGTAGTGTTGTGGCCACGCCCTGTGAGTATTTTTGACTGGTCTAACTGCTAACATGTGCTGCCGCAGGACGTGAGCATCCCCTGGACACGCTTCATCATACCAGTCACAAAAGGCTTGTGTTAGAAGTTAATGAAGCGTCCTTGTGCACTGTACTATGAGTATATGTTGATGGACCATACCACTATGACCAGTGACAGGTGAAGGAGGAGTGAGCGGCATAGATTATCTGGCTAATGTGGTTTCTGACATTTTAAACACCAGAATATATAGACAGAAGGGTATAGACAATATATCTAAAGTTGAGCACTGAGGCCAAGCAGGATGCAGAGAGGTGATTAATGGAAGGAGAGGAAGAAGTCAGTAGTGCGTGGGAGAAAGATAGTGAGATGGGATCAGAGCAGCTGATAGATTACTAAAAAGAAAAACTCAAAATAGGAACATTTGACCGCAAAAAAAAGATTAGCTCATGTAAAAATGTCAAATAGCAGATGGCCTTGTGATATTTGCAAATAGCAAAGTTGACAGTAAGAATGGTTGTTATTGTACATAAAGTCCAGTGGATCCTAATCATTCATTATACTGTACTACACATTGGATTAACACTGTACCATCTGTGATCCTTATACCAAAACTAGGACAAAAATGTATGTTTCATTCACTTTTGACATTAGGATTGATTGGTGATTCTTTAGCCCTCAATCAGGGCCTCAAAGTGGGTTGGCCGATTTATTTTTATATATTTTTTCACAATAAAAGTCATCAGTAATGTGCTCAGCTGCCAACAGGAAGTCAAGGATAACAAGGAGTGTAACTGTATAACTTTCAACCGAACAAAAGTGTGAATACTTGTATACAGGTGTGAATAATCCTTTACATTCCCGTTAGTGCAGCGATGTCATGTGTTCTGTCTATTTAATGTCAGCAGATATGAAGCATGAATAGCACAGTAATGAAGATGTAAAAATAACCTTCCATTGTGTTACAGTGATGTTGTGGTTAGTCAGCGTTCACTGTACTGCACACTCCCTGACAGAGGAGGGCCCCGCTTCTCATCAGAGCATTACTCACCACTGCTGTGTAAGGGAGGATGGGGCAGATAAGATGACATCATGGTTAAGTCAACATCTTATAAACCATACGATGAAACTGGGAGACATAGTTCAGCAGAGAACATTTGATAAATAATTGTGACACTATGATACAAATGAGAAAATACTGCCCACCACAATACAATATATAAATCTATTGTAAGGAAGGAATTAGCAACAAAACATGGTATTAATATTCCACAAGATGGTTTTGTAAAAAATGAAATACTTGTAATAGTTTCTAAGGAAGTTATAAAATAGAAAACAAGTGATAGTTAAACATATTGAGCTATCCAAAAATGACACCCGTGACGCAGGGGTGTCAAACTCAAATTCACAGGGGGCCAAAATTAAAAACTAAGACAAATTCACAGGCTAAATTCAATTTTTTTTTTTTTGGAAAAATTTATACCGGTGGCCAGCTCTAATGCACATGCACATTTCATATGATCTCACCGGCCAAATATAATTAAACCGTGGGCCAGATTTGGTCCCTGGGCCTGAGTTTGACATATGTGCTCAAGAGTATTGTAACTTTAGAATGGTGGACCAACTACCCACTACAACATAAAAAGTTTCTGAATTAATTTTTTTTGTGTGTGAATATTAAAAAATAAATTAATTAATTAATTCAAAAAAAAATAATATAACTTCATCCCAGGTAACTCTCTGCAGCCCATAGGCTTCCACTCATTCCTCAAAACTGCCTTATACAAATTATGAACAATTAAACATAAAAGAGGATTTTTTTGTGCACTGTCAATTCATAGTTCAACTGAGGCAGAAGTGTAAAACCACAACAGGAAACCAAGTTGACCAGATAACCCCACACTTCCCCCTTATCTGCGATCCTATCACCACAAACGAGTTTCACTGAGCACTGACTGTTTAGAAGAACAAAATCTGCCTGAGTCTTTTTTATCTGCTCTGCTCTGATAAAAGCATGTGTTTGTATTGTTTGAATCATTCGTTCATTGTACAGTTTATCATAATGTTGAGTCTGTCACTGATAATGAAACTTACTGCAATAGTTTGTCTAAGAACAAAATTATTAAGATTGCAGCAAGTTACGTTGTGTATATCACGAACAGGACAGACAGGTTGTAGGATTTGGTGATGTAATTGGTAAAGCAAAGTTAGTTAATGACAGGAGTATTTAAAATGATTATGGTACAAAAGGAAAATATGTTTAAGGTTTGTAAAGTTTTTCTCATGTTCTCATTCCTATGCAACCAAGACAAAAGTGCAAAGTATGTGCCACAACCAACGGTACCAACATATATAGTCAAGTTCTTTGATTATTACCAATATTTCTGCAAAGAACAGGTAACATTTCATTTTAATTAGCATTTAAAATGAACATCTTAATAAACAAATGGTCTTTTAAGAATGATTCAGACTTGGGATTGGTGTTATTAATTACGCTATGTCATTACTAAGCCTGAATCATTCTTAAAAAACTATTTGTTCATTAGTTCTTTCGTCACAGTTGATTAAGTCTGTAAATAAAGTGTTACCAAACGTTAACCAGAGTGCAATGCAACATAGCTTGTAAAATACAGCGCCACATATTCGGGTCTGCAGCAGTTTTCCGTTGTTGTTTTGGTCCCTAAAGGAAAATCCCATAATGCCAGAGTGATTTTAGACAATAGCATTCATGCAGCTCAGTCATTCTTTAGGAATAGCCCTTTCCTGTCTCACTTCTACATCCTTTACCAACTCAGAAAACCAACCGTCACAACTCAGATTCAACCGCAAATGGAAATAAACGAATGTATTATAACGGCTCTCGCATGAATCCCCGCTGTGGGTCACTGCAGTCAAACTAAGAAAATAACAAGTCAATAGAGGCATTGATTCAGCGTTATTGATACTCATGGGATTAATGATTGTTCCATGTACTCATTCAACATATATTTGACAGTGTATGGTATTTATGGTATTTCTGTCCATACATATACTGCATGTACAACGTGTGTCCTTGTTGTATAGATTGCAGTGGCTGTTATCCCTTGGGCGCGATTAAAGAAGACATCACATTGCCCTGTATGTGTGTTATATATGTCAGTGAGCTGAGTGACATAGTGACCTTTGACAAGGCTTTTGTCATTGCAGACGGACCCCTCCCCTTTCCATCTGAGCGGTCTGCGCTTGTATCAAATCTCCAGCGTGACCAAAGGCTATTTTACTATACTGTTACTCTGACGGGGACCATTAAAGGTCCTATTAAAAATCCTATATTACACAAAATTTACTCTTGTGAATTTTAAGTCATGTTATAATGTTGTTACCTCATCAAAAACATACCTGGAGTTGTGTTTTGTTTCATTCACGCATGTTTAAATAATCCTGCATTATTAGTCTGTCTATATCTCCAAAGCTCACAATGCTCTGTTTCAACTTGTGATGTCATGAAGTAGAAATTTTCCTCCTCCTCTGTTTCCATGGAGAAGAGATGGGCGTCATCCAAATGATTCTAGTGAAGGTGTGTGGAGTTTAAAAACACTGTGAAGCACTTCCTGTATTACCAGATGACATCATAAGATGACATCACAAGGTGGAACTAAAGATGCAGAGTTTGCGTGTTAAACATGTGTGAATGAAACAAATCACAACTCCGGGTGTGTTTTGTGTGGGAAAGCTGGCCCGTGGTGGTCAAAATAGGAGGCAGATTCGCTATAGTCCCATTTAAATCCATTTATTCAAGGCACCGTGGTGAAGAGTGCAAAAAAATCATACATATTTACAAAAAAATAACTGTGCTCAACGAAGGCAAAAGCAACAGAAATAAAAAAAAACACACATCCCCTTCTACACAGATGTCTCGCCGAATTACTAATTGAGGCTTCTTAAATAGCCCTCTGCCTACAGAAGCACCTCCCCCGGCATACACCACCTTCTTCACAGGTGCTGCGGGGATAACTTCCAGCTTTAGCTACTAGCATTTTTCTGGGCCTATGTCCCATAACTAAATATAGTGTTTACAAAAATAAACTAAACACTTACAACCCAAAATGAACTCAAAAACCAGTTCTCCCCTCCACATGGTCCAGCCCACGACTACACCCAAGCCCATAAAATGTCCGACATAGGGCACGTCCCCTCTTTGTCTGGACCATGTGGAGATTCAGGTAAGTAGATTGCAATTTGAAATAAATTTAACCAAATAAAATATCTTCAAAGTAACAAATGTGTGTGTGTGGTGATTAAACTAACTGAAAACTAAACAAAACAAACCCGGGATAGTTCTATTTAGTTTCTATGGACAATTATTGAAAATGATCATACATGTGAACAAACAAAATGAAATATTAAAAGGGACAAAGGCCCACTTTGTCACATTTTGGAAGAGAAAACAACATTATAACATATGTCAGAAAACAGAGTAATATGGGCCTTTAAAAAAAGAAAGAAAAAAGAAAAAAAAAAAATCATTTGAATATAGACGTGCAGTAAGATTGAGAACTTTTCTGAAGTAAATACCACTGTACAATGCATTTCAATGTGAATCTATCCATCACGTTACATTATATAAGGTTACTGGCTAAAAAACAGAGCACAAGACACATGTTGAATGGCAATTACGGACAGGTTTTCTCATACAAACAGGACAGGCTTCATTCTTCTGTGATCCCCATTCAAGAGAACAGACTTAAGATATTATGTCAATATCATGATTCATAAGTCTCACTCTCATAAGTTCAGTCTTATACAATTTGTCTGTTATGTCACAAGTTCATCTCCAGACTGCTGAAAACAGGCCTAATTACTGTGTGACATGTCCTCGGCAGACCTCTGTCTCTCTTTTTCTCTCTTTTTCTCTCTCTTTCTCTCTCCGAGTCCACATTTTTGACTGAGACGTGAACAGGCGGATTCTAATCACTAACTCTCAGGAATGATAAGAGCGTCACTGGTTAATACTCGGTGGGAATGAAGCGCAGAAATGAATGGAAAAAAGATCTTTGTGCTGAGAGGAGATAAAAATAACCCCAAGAATAACACAGGGCGAGGAATTCAGATGTAAAAGCGTGTAGAGTGTCAGCAGTTTAGCTTGAGAATAATAAAGCACACTGTTAAATCTATTGTAACTGTACGTGTTATGTGTGCATGAGTTTGTTTGAAGGTATCTGTACTTCCTACACCACTACATTTGTAACTGGACGGGAAAGTAAGAGTATTTTTTACTTTTTGCTTGAGACCTGCTGAAAAGTCTGAGGGGTTTATTTTTAACATGTTCATGATTTGAGCTAACAAAAATATATAAAAATGAAACAGACAGAAAATGCATTTCTTGATTCAATTGTTAAATGCTGTTGTGTTAAATGCTACACTGACAAACCATACATACCGTATTAAGAAACAAATCTCACACATCTAACTTGAAAGCAGGTATGTCTAGAACTTGAAACCCACAGAATCTACTGTGTTGTATTCTAAAGATATATCGGCCATATTGTTGTCACACTGTTGGAGTTGCATTACTAGGTCATACTTGCTCTAATCATTTGGTTTGTCCTGAGTTGTTGGTAAAGCAGCCGGCAGTCATTTGTTGTCACTTTTTTAAACATTCCTGGAGCCTGGTGTGTATCCTGTATATCCACATTTCGATCAGACAGATGTTTCCTGCAGCACAGTGTGGGAGAGAGCTGCTAATGTTCCTATAGGAGCTGCAGATGGAGAGACTGCACAGGAGAGAGCGAGGTGTGTTGCCAGATAACACCAGGTCATAACACACACACACAGATCCTTTATTACACATGAAACATAACTATTTTATTTTCTGTTGTAATTTTTCAGATATGATTGCTACAGAGTTAAACTGGAATATTACACCTGCAATCCATACCAGTTTCCTTTGTCTTTTTCCTCAGGATAAGGCACTTGGGTCAGTGATATGAATCAGCACTATCTTTTCTTGGGATGTTCCTTCTGTTCCTTCTTTGTCCTGAAACAAACAGGCTGTTGTTGAAAATACACTGAGCTTGATTGTGCTGCTGAAACTATGTTTCCATGTCTGTGTGAACCCTTAGTCGTCCAGGTCTGATCCATGGCAAAAGACAAAGTTTAAATCTGTCAACTGGACAAATCGTTGTAGGAGTGAAGTCGTCTTCACTCCTACAACGATTTGTCCAGCTGACAGATTTTAACTTCATCGTTTGCTGTGTTTCCATGTTAAATGAAGAGATATTGTTGATTTCACAACATGAAGAGAGTAAAGTCACTGCATTAAACCAGCGCATGTCGTCTCTGGAGTTTTTGAAATGAAACAGAATGCATTCTTTTATATACAAAGTAAAGGCCAATAGCTGTAACACACTTCGGATCTGTTATGGACCAAGTTGAGAGGAACAAGGAGGAGGAGGAAGAGGAGGAGAAAGTTGGAACAGCACACAGATGTTTGTGGACTTGGTTCTGGCCAGAGCAGTTCTTCAGACTCACATCTGGATCTGTGGTGAGGCCATGTACAGGACTTATAAACACAGTTCTGAAAACAGCTGTGTGGCACAACGACAGGCGTGTGCTCCAGCTGGGACAGTCTGGTAAGTATAACACAAATAGTAAACACGCACAATGTCAGCTGTTGTTATAGAAACAAAAAACAAATCATAAGCTCCTGCTTTTAAGATGAACCTCCATCCGATTGTGTTATCTGATCACTACTGCAACTAGTACAGCCCACTTTGCCAAAATAAAGAAAAGTGCTTAGACAAAATATGCAGTAATACTTCATCAGATTACTATGGATATTCAAATAGGTCTGGCTTGGTTAGGCTCAGTGCACATGTGTGTGGCCTGTATACATGGACCTGCGGCACTCAGCACCATTCCATTAAGTCAGGCTTTGTCCCAACTCAGGACTGGCACAAAGAGCCCCATAGAAGAGTGCAATTAGCCCCTGTCCCACCCCCTCATCCAGATCTGACTGTACTGGGACGTCCTGGGAGGTAACAGAGAGTCATAAATGTCACTCATTAGTGGGTCATGAATCTGGAGTGACTCATGGTCCCATCCAGTCAGCTGTGAAGAAAAAGCCTTTTTTGTGATAATAATTACCTACTTGCTCACAATTAAGTCTGGAAAAAAACAAATGTACTAAAAATTATTTGTTTTTGTGCCAAAATATAGTGCAATTTATGAATATTTCAAATGAGCAGGTTTTCTAGTGATTTCGTCTCAGCATTCATGGGGGACTCCATTTTTAGCCCTAACTCTTTTGTTGCAATAAGATCATAATATTTGCACAGTAAAACTCCCAGATGAAGTTACATTACTGTTATCTGCATAGTTCAAAATGTTGGCTCAGCTGAGTGTGCATCAGATAAGCTGAGCACAGAGGCTGGTCCCACCGGTTTCACCAGTGTGAAATGCTCAAACTTCATTTCACACACAAATGAAATGCTGCCAGAGTTACACACGCGTGAGAGACAGACCTACAGCAGGCTTTTTCACAATCAGCTGGACCAAGACCTGCCTGGGAACAGAGGCTTCAGAGTAAGATATCACCACTACACAACTATGAATGTCTCAAAAATACTTCAAAACAACAAGCCAAGTGAAATCCATGATTAGTTTTGACATTCAAAACTCAAATATTACATACAAATATCTTTTTACCAAAAGACAAAACCAACACATAAACAAATATTATGTATGTATACGTATGTGACTATACTCAGCATAGAATCATATCAAATAAGAATCAGATTGTGGTGTTACTAGATATGCACTTTTGTCACTAGTTTTCCTTATATATTTTAATGCTGCTCTTTTTATATTGTGCTGTTGAAACAATGCAATTCCCTCATTGGTTGATAAATTAAGGTTTTCTTATCTTATCTTTAAGCTCTTCAATAATGACCATCCTGCTCAGTCCCAATAGACACCCTGCCTACGTTTCCCACAGTCCTCTGCACCTGGGAGGTACTGCATTGTAATTAGCCTGTCTCGTTATCAGGTTATTTAAAACACTGTGAAGATGTGTTACTGCCTCCTGCTCCATGCACTTTTACTCAGCACTTAAGGTGCTGTTACCGTAGCTACAATGAAGCCACTGGGTCTGTTCAGACCAGATGAATAATTTATGACAGTGTTGTCATTGTTGTTACCAACTCCCTCCTCTTTACATAAAAAGAACTGCTGTGTTTAAGCACAAATTGCTGTGCTGAAAAAGAAGGAAGGACATCTGTAATTGGTTTTATAAATTGATAAGAAATAACACACACACAAGCACACACAGATATACACGCACACACTCACACATGCACGCACACATGGACAGACACACATGCACACACTCACACACAT